>JANAVB010028197.1:5300315-5445315 GCA_029216955.1 Iris pallida
ACAGAAAGTAGGTAGAATTTAGAACCTAATGCAATTTGTTTGGATTAAAAAGGAGATAAAATGGATTTACTAAGATTTATGGAAGATGGAGAAATACCTCTTCTAAACCTTGGCAAGAAAACCTAAGGGAGGCTAGCCCTAACTTTGGGAGGCATTAAATAGGATGGAAAAGGTCAATAGTGGCTGCCATGGGCTGATTAGGGTTAGGGTTGGTTCATGGTGTGGGCCTATGGGCACTTAATCCTAAGTCATTAGTCATGACTTATGAAGTCATAAGCCATATTAGTCAAATCAACTCCAAATCCCTCCAAACAAGTTCCAATGACTTAACCCTCACTAAAATAGGTCAAAACAAGTTTACTTAACCTAATCAAGTGGTCTTAACCTAGGTTAGTCACTAGGTTAGTCTTCTAGTCAACACTAGTCAAAGTCAACTATAGGGTTAAAATCAATTCTACTAAAAATCACCAAAAATCACCAAAAATCACGAAAAATCATATTAATTATAATAAGTCCAAATAATAAATAATAATTCCAAATAATTCACAAAATTTTAAAAATGAACAAAATACCCCTAAGCAAGAAAAGTGGTAGTGACAAATCTACCCTCCTTAAAATAATTTCGTCCTCGAAATTAAATGCGAAACTAAACTGCTGAGAAGGATAGAAAAGTATACCTCAAGGTCCAAAAAGATAGGGGTACCGCTCGCGCATCTCATCCTCCCGCTCCCAGGTCGACTCTCTTGGAGAATGATGCCTCCATGCGACGCGTACCAAAGGTATCACCTGGTTCCTCAGAACCTTCTCCCGTCGATCCAGAATCTCCCCTGGCTGCTCTGGATAGCTGAGAGAAGGCCCAACCTCAATCTCTGAATGATCGAGCATATGGCTAGGGTCAGCCACGTACCGTCTCAACTGCGATACATGGAATACGTTGTGGACCCCCACAAGTGCAGGCGGCAAGTCTAGCCTGTATGACACGTCACCGATTCTCCCGCTGATAACGAAAGGGCCGATAAAGCACGGGCTAAGCTTCCCGCCTCCACTAAAACGTATCGTACCACGAGTCAGAGATATCCTCAAGAAAACCTGGTCTCCGACCTAATCACAAGCAAGGTCTCAATTAATTATAATAAACAAATATGAATATTAAAACACAACAATCAAACCTAAACTAATCCTACTCTAATCTGTACCTCAAACTCCAAGGGCCTCCGGTGGCTATCGGTCCAGTGCCGATGTCTGTCCTGTGCCACGCGAAGTCTGTCCCTGATGAGCTTCACTTTCTCGGCTGCATCAACAACCATCTCTGGCCCCAGTAAAGCTTGCTCACCAACATCATCCCAAGATAAGGGTGTACGGTACCTACGCCCGTACAGAGCCTCGAAAGGTGACATCTCAATGCTGGCCTGGAAACTGTTATTGTAAGCAAACTCCACCAAATGAAGATAATCCTCCCATGAGCCTCCAAAGTCCAAGACGCACGTCCGCAGCATATCCTCAAGAGTCTGAATAGTCCTCTTCGACTGTCCGTCCGTCTGGAGGTGGTATGCGGTACTAAACTTGAGCTGGGTGCCCAACCTAGTCCGCAGACTCCTCCAGAAATGGGAAGTGAAGCGGACTATCCCGATCTGAGATGATGCTAACCGGAACTCCGTGAATCCTGACTATCTGTCGCATATACATCTCCGCAAGCCTCTCTGTAGACGTACCCACCTTGAATGGCAAGAAGTGGGCCGATTTGGTCAACCTATCAACGATGACCCAAATTGCGTCTTTCCCTTCGGGTGTATGCGGTAATCCTGATACGAAGTCCATAGTGATATGCTTCCATTTCCACTCGGGAATGGGCAGCGGCTGCAATAATCCACCGGGCCTCTGCTTCTCCGCCTTGACCTGCTGACAGATCAAGCACCTAGCTACGAAGCGAGCCACCTCCCGCTTCATTCCGGACCACCAAATACGCTCTCTCAGATCTCAGTACATCTTGTTGGCACCCGGGTGTATGGAGTACTGAGATCTGTGGGCCTCCTGCATAACCTGCTCCCTGAGCTCTCTACTGGGCACACATAATCTGGAACCGTGCCTCAAGGCACCATCATCTGCATGAGAAAACTTGCCCTCCAGCAATCCTGCTCGAACATGCTCTCGGAGACACCGCAGAGCAACGTCCTCAAACTGTGCTGACTTGATCCTCTCCACGAAGTCCGACTGGATCTGCATCCCCCATAACTGCATTTATGCCCCGGGTACGATCACCTCAAGGCATCGGCAACCACGTTGGCCTTCCCTGGGTGGTACTGAAGTAGGATGTCAAAGTCCTTCATCAACTCTAGCCATCTGCGCTGCCTCATGTTCAACTCCTTCTGAGTGAACACATACTTTAAGCTCTTATGATCTGTAAAGATCTTCACCCTCTCTCCATACAGATAATGCTTCCACAAATTCAAAGCAAAAATCATCGCCGCCAGCTCCAGGTCGTGGGTAGGGTAGTTCTTCTCATGGGGACGTAATTGCCTGGAAGCATAGGCAATCACCTTCCCATGCTGCTGCAAGACGCAACCCAGTCCCTTCCCTGAAGCGTCACTATAAATAGTGAACCCACCTGATCCTGAAGGCAATGTCAGAATCGGAGCTGTCGTAAGCCGCTTCTTCAACTCATCAAAAGCTGCCTGACACTCCTCTGACCAAACATACTCAGCATCCTTCCGGATCAACCGTGTCAACGGCTCTGCAACCTGGAAGAAATCCTGCATAAATCTCCGATAATATCCTGCCATCCCCAGGAAACTCCTGATCTCTGCAACTGAAGTCGGCGGTGCCCATGCCTCAACTGCTACAATCTTCTTGCGGTCAACTGAGATACCATCTCCAGTCACAACGTGCCCCAAGAAGTCCACCCGGTCCAAGAAAAACTCACACTTGGAGAGTTTTCCATAAAGCTGCTCCCTCCTGAGAATCTCCAGCACTATCCGCAGATGCTGTAAAACCCCTATTTTTTAATTTTTTTTTATTATTTGATTGGACTTAAAAATGAATTAATTTATGGTTTTATTTTATTTTTAAATGACCTTAGCCATTGTTGAGTGTTGGAGCACTAGACTACCATGAATTTCGGCACGGAAGATGTAGCAGTGTGCCTTGACTAGTGTACCAGTCATGCCGGGGGAAGCCTAGCCATGGTGATGTACAAACTAGGAAAACCAGACCAAATTGTTAATTTACTTGTTTAAAGTATTTAATTAAATATTATTTTATAGATTGATTTTTAGACGGCCGGTTTGTCCAGTTCAGCCCGAATTGGGCCCGAACCGAATTTAAGCCCAGGTAGGCATGTGGTGGGACCAAAGTGGCCATGTAGACATATTTTATGTTCTTAAAAATAATTTCTAAATTATTTTAGAATTTCATGTACAATTTTAAATCGTTTAATTAATTGAGCAATTATTGGTATATTATTATTTAAATAATATTTTACAAAATAATATATTTTTCTGGACCCACACATGGGTGAGCGGTAAAGTTCACCCATTGGGACGATTATTATTATTTTATTACAATTTAAGTTATTTTGTGGTGATTAAATAAATATGTTTTCCTATTTAAATATTATTACTACTTTGAGTTGATTTATTATGGATTAAATTTATATATATATATATATATATATATATATATATATACTCAAATATTTTGAATAATTGGATAGTTGACTTTTAAATGGTATTTAAATTTTAAATAGATTTTTGGGTATATATATATATATATATATATATATATATATATATTGAAGTTTGAAAAGATTTAGAAAAGAAATGAATAAAGAAAGGAAAAGAAAAGAAAAGAAAAAGTAAACTCCACCCACCCACTTAAAGTGGGCGGGCCCCCCGATATTCCTTGCTTGCTGCAAGAAGCAGCAACCCCAACGTGAACAAACCCGTGGGTTCACATTTGCTATTAGTAATAATATAAGTATTAGGTTTGCATCCAATTCGTTTTATATATAACTTTTTCCACAAGTCCCAAAATCCTAAACTTCCAAACGAAAATTATAGCAGAACATACCCTCTTCGCCTACGAGTTCGTTTCACCAGCAACGGAGTTGTGTGCACGATGAAGGGAGCATCGGAAGTCAGCCCTTCGTCACCCACGGAGCAGTTTTTCCACTCAAGGTACCCTACTTCCCGATGACGTAACTTTCTGCTCGTAACTTCGATTTTCGATCCGTAAAATATTCTAGAAAGTAGACTTGACCCTCTTCGAGATCCCCTAGGTGGATTTTGACATGGCCATCCATCTTGCTCGAAAAATTGAGACGAATTTGGAGAAAAAACCCACTTTTCTGAATATTAAAAACTGTCGTAAAATACCAACTTGTCAGCCATTTTTCTTGCTGTCCATTAAGCTTTCGTAAAAACTAATTAAAGGCTGTCAAAGACAACCTAATCGAGATTGTAACGCACCTTTTGGATCCACTTTTCAACTAGTATGTAGAATGTTACACGTTGTTAAAGTTTTTCGAAAAACTGTAAATTCTGTTTTCAAAAAGTAGAGAAACACACCGATACGGCGTCTGTCCCGACAAACCGGGCGACGTGGTCGCACACGATATGCATCTAAAGGCACGTATGGATGTTGTCGACGTGTGGGAACTGACGGAACTCGATTTCATTGCATGTGCACGACGAAATCAATGCGTATCCGTCGAGATATCCCGTATCGACTCATTGCAAATTAAGTCACAACTTTGTGCACACTCATCATATCGCGATGAAACTTGCTCCATTGGACTCAAAATATTTTTCTGGTCCTGTGAGCCAAGTTTGGTCCGATTCTGAGACCGTTGATCGAAACTCTATTTTGGCAGGCCCACAATCCCACTCAACGGACAATTTTGTGCACAGCCCACCGGAATCCAAAATTGGACATACCGTTGGGTTTGTCTCATCAAAACAAATCTGTAGACATGTAGTTTGACGACTTCAGAGATCGTAGATATTGGCACGCATTTCAGTGCAAAGCGGGTCCAACGGCGGACATCGTTTTGACCCAAAATTATGATTTTGCCCCTGTTCCAGAATTTAACTTTTGGTCAGGCACTTCCTAGATATATCTTTTATTCCAAACTCGTTCGTGATATTTGTTTCAGCATCTGGAGCTTCTTGTGGATTTTGACTTTCGTGTTGACGATTCCGATTGTTGGATTTTGCTGCTTCTCGCACCACCCTCAGGCAAGATACCTTGCCATTATACTATTTATATTCAGTTGCATTTTATTACATATCACTGTTTATTATTTCCAGTTCTTGTAGTTCTTGATTTATTGTCTCCACAGTGATATTAGATATACTTTGTTATTATCCTTTGATTGCATATGGACTTAGATTTAAGAGACTACCGTTGTAGTGTATTGCATATACCTCGACACCGTTGTACCATGAGGATGTGTAAGATGAGTAGCATGTAGAGGTTCTTGTGTGTGGGCTGATCCCCCCTGTGCATGCGTTAGGGCTAACTGCTAATAAAGGCGTGTTAGGAGACTTAGCAGTTAGTAGCGGTACATGGTCGTGGATACGACATGATAGGTATATTGGGTGGGGAGAACATTTCCTTATCGTATGGGCTTCTATTGCACTTTCCTTGTAACCCGAAAGCTCCGCTGGAGATACGGGTATGAGCCTCTCAGGTTGGCCACTATCGTTTTTGAACGTCATTCTCTCGGTCACTGGTATCCAAGTGGGGACTATACCAGATCCCATTACAGCCAGGGCTCATACGACGAAAGGTTTCTTCTCACAACACGTTCACTTTAGTTTGGTTAGATTACCTTATAGTGTCTTGTCACGTTCTTTGATTGTGGCATATTTTATATTCAGTATTATATGGCATGTTGATGTATCTTGTTACGTCCCTCTGAGGACCTGGTTATCTCGTCAGGTGTGTGTTCTTGTATTTCGCAGGTGTTCTAGCCGTGGCCATGATCGTCACTATTTTCTCGAGGATGATTGCACTTCGATCGTCTTCGCTTCGCCCGCCAAACTCATTGTATTTTCCATGTATTTTTCCTTACTTGTTGGTAGTGGATTTGTCTCCGCCCAACGAATGTATACATGACAAAATCTAAAGTTGCTTTTATATCATTTATTTATCCAGTGGATGAGATTTAGTTATTTTGGTTCTACTGCATTTTACAGCTTATGTATACGTACAAGGTTTCCATATATTGGAGTGTACTTCGTATGTTTGCAGCTGGCATGGATACGTACCTAGTCCTAAGTATTTTGGGACTGGGGCATTATATGTTTTTGTGGTGGCCCATGCAGGTCAAGTTTGTCACTACGGTTACGTTATTGTACCGATGTGAACCTGCAACATAGGATTAGAATTATAGGAATCTCATCCATACAACTTGACCTCTTCCCTTGGCTTCAAATTCCGAACTCTCGTTCGACTTTCTTGAATTGCATCTTGCTTGATTCCTTTCTACCGTCGATTCATATTTTTGTGCTTAGTATCAACTAGGAAGATGACTACACTAGTATATGCTCATAGGTCAAACACATGGCTAGAATGGTTATATTGGCAATTGGAATACATTCAAGACTAATTGAGTTAAAAAGGGACCTTTTTTTGTGTGAATTAATGATTAGTAATTTGTAAAGTAGGATACTACCAAGGAAGGTTTTTATCTTGAGATTTCTAAATAGTAAACACCAGAGGATTTATAGAATTTCATACTTGGTTTAAGAAATTGATTAGCTTTTTGAGATTTGATATTTATGATTTATTGGGTTATAGTTATACATCCTTGCACAAGTATAAAATTGATTTGCTTTTCGAGTTGTGATATTTGTAAGTTTTGGGTGATAGATATACATCTTTGAACAAATATAAAATTTATTTGATTTTTGAGTTTTGATGTTTATGATTTATTGTATTATAGTTATACACCTTTGAACAGTTACAAATTTGGTTTGAAAATGATCTTAGCTTTTAAAAAATGGCCATAGGAATTATTTAAATTTGAGTTGTATAACTTACGATTTTTGTGTTTAATAAATTTTGAATATTAAATGGAAGTAATGATGACGAATTTTGGGTTAAAATATTTGAAAGTTATGAAAATGATTTTTGAGAAATTTTTATTTTAAATTGTGTCCTATGATTGAGGATTTACAAATCTATTTAGATTTTCGGTAAAAAAAAAAAGATTTTGACTGATAAGATTATTTGAAAATTTAGTTTAACTTGGGATTGCTAATATTCATATTTTTTTGAGAATTTTGAAAGTGTGATGGAAAAGTTATTTTGATTGATTAAAGAAAGTTACCATTTAAAAGTTGTGAGTTTGTTGGAATAACATAGCATAAATAGAAGTTAAAATTGATGAGAGCATTGAGCTTAATTTTTGAGATTGTTTTTAATATGCTAAGAGTTTTATTATGAGTTATTTGAAATCTTAGAGTGTTAAATTTTTGATTGATTGTGAAATTTTTATGGATTCGTAAATTATGAACTCTTGAGTTAAATAGATGAATTTAAACGTTAATTTGGAAAAGGTTAGTAGTAACGTGATAAAATTTTGCTTTGAGATTTATGAGAGTGATTTAAATTTTTTTAAGATTAAATTGAACGACTTGCAGTGAATACAAATTTTGGTGGTATATTTTTGAAAGTTTATTTTTTGAAACTTTTGGAGGATACTGGAGTTAAATTTTAATGGTGGGCCACAAGATAACCCTACCGAGTATTCCACACTAATTGCCATGTCACTCATGACCATGATAGTAGTATATACAAAAGTGTTGTTAGTCATCTATCCAGCTAGGTGACTGTATTCCACCTCGACTTATGCGACCTTTCTTCAATTCTAGATCTTTTAATTGCGACCTTCTAACCCATTTGCAATTTGAATAATGAGATAATGGTACCTTAACTGTATTCATCTAGGAGACTATCTTCTCTCCGGAATTATGTTCCTAAATTTTTGGATTCTTTAATTAATTTTATTTCATGCTTTAACTTGATCTTCTTTATTTTGCGCATTAATTATCACCTCATGAACTCCCACTTTCTATTTTCGATCTTCTGGCGTTCCCTACCGTGACTTGCATATTTGGAGTACAACGCTACACTTTTCTCCCAACAAGTTTTATGTGTAAGACCCAGACAAGACCACCTTCATGTAGATATATCATGTCCCACTAAAACACGTCTCCTTGTACACTATTTTCATGATATGACCTTTTAATCAAAATGGCTAAACTATAATCTTTACCATGATACCGATATATTTTTGACCACGGATAGGGATTCCATCTCGACTCAATCCTTTAACCCGGTATGTGAATATGTTCTACTAAATCCCTTAATGCTGAACCTTGTGCCTTACCGTGATTGCTTGACCATTGTCCCATCACACTACTAGTTTAATTCTTGTAAGTTGGGTAGAATACCTCACCACCTAGTAAACCTTTTTCCTCATAAACTGCATTGGTAAGTTCACTTAGACTATAAATTCAGAGAACCCTACCTTATCTAGTCCACCAAGCCATAAATGAAGAAACACTAGGACAACTGTATAGTCCCACACTTCGGGCGAGCCTTGATTTTAAAAGATCTTGGACTATTTTAAATTCCTTCATCAGTACCTTCCTTGCTCATATTTTGACAATCTCATGCTGCTAAGGTAGCTTCAGTTTTACAAGCTTATTTTTACCAAGCTTGATCATGACATATTTTATTGGGTGCACCCACTAAACATATTGTCCAATCAGAACCGGTGCATGATGGTCTGATCAACCTATTGCACTTTGGTTCGCTTATCATATCTTATTCTATACGGATGGAGACATAGTTAAACCTGCCTTAGGGTCTCTTCCGCGACAGCCTTGATAATCCTCTTTTGAATTATTTTTGCCTCCTATGAACCCCGCAATTCGTACTCAATATATAACACCGTCTTTGAAACCTTTGTTGTTCTTGTCTTTTACTTATTTTGGAAAGACAAGGCACTGTACTTGCTAAGATAGACTCAAGGTATCATATTTGGTTGTCCAATCGGTTAATTATACACGAAATCTAGATAGCCATCGACCGACTAATGTGGCTGTACCCTCGTCTTTAACTGCTCTTCATTTTCTCAACCCTAGAATTATTATCGTGTCCTTCCAATTATTCTTGAGCACTCGAAAATGATTCTAATCATTCACTTCAATCAAACTCTCAATCGAGGCGATTAGTCTCCTGTTTCTCTCTAGGAACCACATCTCCCAAATTTTTAAATTATTCTCTTTGATCTACTCAATTCCTTATTACTCTCCAAATTGGATTTTTGAAATTTTGCTACCTTCACTAGCAACCCTTATTCCATTCCATAACCATGATATATTTTTGAATATATCGACTCCATAATTTTCTATTGCATGGTGGTGTTGAACGTCGTTTTATCGCCTCCTCCAAAATTTAATTGTATTTTTGGTATTGACGAACTCTTCCTACCCCTCAACCCTATCTACCCTATTCATCCTAAATTTCGAGGACGAAATTCTTGTAAGTTGGGTAGGATGTAAAATCCCTATTTTTTAATTATTTTTTATTATTTGATTGGACTTAAAAATGAATTTATACAATTTATGGTTTTATTTTATTTTTAAATGACCTTAGCCATTGTTGAGTGTTGGAGCACTAGACTACCATGAATTTCGGCACGGAAGATGTAGCAGTGTGCTTTGACTAGTGTACCAGTCACGCCGGGGAAAGCCTAGCCATGGTGATGTCCAAACTAGGAAAACCAGACCAAATTGTTAATTTTCTTGTTTAAAGTATTTTAATTAAATATTATTTTATAGATTGATTTTTAGACGGCCCGGTTTGTCCAGTTCAGTCCGAATTGGGCCCGAACCGAATTTAAGCCCAGGTAGGCATGTGGTGGGACCAAAGTGGCCATGTAGACATATTTTATGTACTTAAAATAATTTCTAAATTATTTTAGAATTTTATGTACAATTTTAAATTGTTTAATTAATTGTGCAATTATTGGTATATTATTATTTAAATAATATTTTACAAAATAATATATTTTTCTGGACCCACACATGGGTGAGCGGTAAAGTTCACCCATTGGGACGATTATTATTATTTTATTATAATTTAAGTTATTTTGTGGAGATTAAATAAATATGTTTTCCTATTTAAATATTATTACTACTTTGAGTTGATTTATTAAGGATTAAATTTATATATATATATATATATATATATATATATATATATATATATATATATATATATATATATATATATATATATATATATATATATAGATATGCTTAAATATGTTAAATAATTGGATAGTTGACTTTTAAATGGTATTTAAATTTTAAATAGATTTTTGGGTATTTATGGATATATATATATATATATATTATATATATATATATATATATATATATATATATATATATATATATATATATATTTATTGAAAAAAAAAAATATATATTTATTGAAGTTTGAAAAGATTTAGAAAAGAAATGAATAAAGAAAGAAAAAAAAAAGTAAACTCCACCCACCCACTTAAAGTGGACGCCCCCCCCCCCCCCCCCCCCCCCAATATTCCTTGCTTGCTGCAAGAAGCAGCAACCCCAACGTGAACAAACCCGTGGGTTCACATTTGCTATTAGTAATAATATTAGTATTAGGTTTGCATCCAATTCGTTTTATATATAACTTTTTCCACAAGTCCCAAAATCCTAAACTTCCAAAACGAAAATTGTAGCAGAACATACCCTCTTCGCCTACGAGTTGGTTTCACCAGCAACGGAGTTGTGTGCACGACGAACGGAGCATCGGAATTCAGCCCTTCGTCATCCACGGAGTAGTTTTTCCACTCAAGGTACCCTACTTCCCGATGACGTAACTTTTTGCTCGTAACTCCGATTTTCGATCCGTAAAATGTTCTGGAAAGTAGACTTGACCCTCTTCGAGATACCCTAGGTGGATTTTGACATGGCCATCCATCTTGCTCGAAAAATTGAGACGAAGTTGGAGAAAAAACTCACTTTTCTGAATATTAAAAACTGTCGTAAAACACCAACTTGTCGGCCATTTTTCTTGCTGTCCATTAAGCTTTCGTAAAAACTAATTAAAGGTTGTCAAAGACAACCTAACCGAGATTGTAACGCTCCTTTTGGATCTACTTTTCATCTAGTATGTAGAAAGTTACACGTTGTTAAAGTTTTCCGAAAAACTGTAAATTCTGTTTTCAAAAAGTAGAGAAACACACCGATACGACGTCTGTCACGACAAACCGGGCGACGTGGTCGCACACTATATGCATCGAAAGGCGCGTATGGATGTTGTCGACGTGTGGGAACTGACAGAACTCGATTTCATTGCATGTGCGCGACGAAATCAATGCGTATCCGTCGAGATACCCCGTATCGACTCTTTGCAAATTAAGTCACAACTTTGTGCACACTCATCATATCGCGATGAAACTTGCGCCATTGGACTCAAAATATTTTTTTGGTCCTGTGAGCCAAGTTTGGTCCGATTCTGAGACCGTTGATCGGAACGCTATTTTGGCGGGCCCACAATCCCACTCAACGGGCAATTTTGTGCACAGCCTACCGAAATCCAAAATTGGACATACCATTGGGTTTGTCTCATCAAAACAAATCTGTAGACATGTAGTTTGACGACTTCAGAGACCGTAGATATTGGCACGTATTTCGGTGCAAAGCGGGTCCAACGGTGGACATCGTTTTGACCCGAAATTATGATTTTGCCCCTGTTCCAGAATTTAACTTTTGGACAGGCGTTTTCTAGGTATATCTTTTATTCTAAACTCGTTCGTGATGTTTGTTTCAGCATCCAGAGCTTCTTGTGGATTTTGACTTTCGTGTTGACGATTCTGATTGTTGGATTTTGCTGCTTCTCGCACCACCCTCAGGCAAGATACCTTGCCATTATACTATTTATATTCAGTTGCATTTTATTACATATCACTGTTCATTATTTCCAGTTCTTGTAGTTCTTAATTTATTGTCTGCACAGTGATATTAGATATACTTTGTTATTTTCCTTTGATTGCATATGGACTTAGAGTTAAGAGACTACCGTTGTAGTTATTGCATATACCTCGACACCGTTGTACCACGAGGATGTGTGAGATGAGTAGCATGTAGAGGTTCTTGTGTGTGGTATGATCCCCCATGTGCATGCGTTAGGGCTAACTACTAATAAAGGCGTATTAGGAGACTTAGCAGTTAGTAGCGGTACATGGTCGTGGATACGACATGATAGGTACATTAGATGGGAAGAACATTTCCTTATCGTATGGGCTTCTATTGCACTTCCCTTGTAACCCGGAAGCTCTGCTGGGGATACGGGTATGAGCCTCTCAGGTTGGCCACTGTCGTTTTTGAACGTCATGCTCTCGGTCACTGGTGCCCAAATGGGGACTATACCAGATCCCATTACAGCCAGGGCTCATGCGACGAAAGGTTTGTTCTTACTGCATGTTCACTTTAGTTTGGTTAGATTATCTTATAGTGTCTTATCACGTTCTTTGATTGTGGCATATTTTATATTCAATATTATATGGCATATTGATGTATCTTGTTACGTCCCTCTGAGGACCTGGTTATCTCGCTAGGTGTGTGTTCTTATGTTTCACAGGTGTTCTAGCCGTGGCCATGATCGTCACTATTTTCTCGAGGATGATTGCACTTCGATCATCTTCGCTTCGCCCGCCAAACTCATTGTATTTTCCATGTATTTTTCCTTACTTGTTGGTAGTGGATTTGTCTCCGCCCAACGATTGTATACATGAAAAAAATCCAAAGTTGCTTTTATATCATTTATTTATCCAGTGGATGAAATTTAGTTATTATGGTTCTACTGTATTTTATAGCTTATGTATACGTACAAGGTTTCCATATATTGGAGTGTACTTCGTATGAATGCAGCTGGCATGGATATGTACCTAGTCCTAAGTAATTTGGGACTGGGGCGTTACAGATGCTCCTCGTGCTCCTCCTCAGTCTAGGAATATATCAAGATGTCGTCTATGAACACAACCACAAACTGATCCAGATACTGGTGGAACACCTTGTTCATAAGGTTCATAAACACTGCTGGTGTATTGGTTAGCCCAAACGGCATAAGCAAAAACTCAAACTGCCCGTACCGCGCCCTGAAAGCGGTCTTGGGAATATCATCCCCCTTCACCTTCACCTGGTGATATCCCGAACTCAGATCAATCTTGGAAAATACCCGAGCTCCGCTCAACTGGTCAAAAAGATCGTCGATCCGCGGCAGTGGATATTTGTTCTTGATCGTGAGGTTGTTGAGTGCCCTATAGTCAATACACATCCGTACTGACCCATCCTTCTTTGGCACAAACAACACTGGTGCACCCCATGGCGACGAACTCGAGCGAATGAAGCCCTTGTCCTGCAGCTCATCCACTTGCTTCTTCAGCTCAACCAGCTCGCTGTTGTTCACCCGATAGACATGCTGAGAGATGGGTTCCGCTCCTGGAACCAAGTCTATCGAGAACTCTATATCTCTGTCTGGTGGCAATCCCGGCAACTCCTCTGGGAAAACATCCATATACTCCGCTATCAAAGGGTATGGAATCGTCTGCTCCTCGACCGAGACTCCGCAGAAAACTCCACTGCTCTGCTCCGTATGACGTCTGGAGTACTCAAACTCTAGCTCCCCCGGTGCTCTGAAAAGAACTCTACCCCCTCTGTAATTGATGCTGGCGTGGTGCCTGCTCAACCAATCCATGCCGAGTACTATATCGTAGTTCGGCAATGGCATTACGAGCAGGCTCACCTCCAACTCACGGCCTCCCAAAATAACTCTCCGACCCTTACAAACATCACGTACGAGGATAATGCTACCCCCGGTCATGATCTTGTAAGTCCTAAGCAACGATTCAACTATGATACCGTGTCTAATCGCAAAAGATACAAATATGAAGCTACGCGAAGCACCGGAATCAAATAATGCAAAAGCTGGACTGGAGTCAAGAAGAAACGAACCTGCGATCAGTTCTCCTATCGCCTTTGCATCCACAGCTGCCATGGCGAAAGCTCACCCCGGCTGGCCTCCCCTGGCCTGCTGCTGGTGTTGCACAAATCGCTGCTGCTGAGTCGGCAACGGTCCTTTCTGCGGTCCCCCTGGAGCCTTGGCTCCTGCTCCTGCTCCTGCTCCTCCTCGTCCCGAGAACATAGGGCACTCCCTCAGCTGATGCTCTACTGCCCCACAGAGTAGGCACCTGCCTAGCCTCTTCCTATACTCGTTCCACCCGTGCCCTGGCTTCTTGCAATAAGCACATGGGGTGGCCTGCTGCCTCGGTGCCTGCTGCTGCACCCTCTCTGCTGATGCTGCACTGGCTGATGCCTCTGCTGCTGAAACTGCTGCGGCTGGAACCTCTTCTACTGGAGCTGCTGCTGCTGGAATTGCGGCCTCTTGGCCGGTCCTCCTCTACAGCTGCCTCCCTGGGAGTCTCGCCCCCGCTTGAGCCTAAGCTCAAGATCATCCTCTGCAGCTAGTACGTCGACCAGGATCTCCTCAAATGTAGCACTGCGGGCGTTCTTGGTGTAGGACTTGACCTCCTTTACCAAGCCCTTCCGGAACCTCCGGGCCTTCGTCGTCTCGGACATGTCCTCCATAAATCTGCTCAGGCGGCAGAACTCTCCTGCGTACTCCTCCACGGACTAGCTCCCCTGGACTAGGGCCTCGAGCTGGGTCTCGAGGGCTCCCAGTGCTGCGTCTGGAAAGAACTTCTCCTTGAACAGCTTCTTGAATGCTGCCCAAGTCTGTCCTGCTGTGCCGACCCTCGGGTCAGTCTGGTACCATGTACGGGCCAGATCCTGCATCATGTTGGCCGCTGCCTCTATCTGGAGCCTCGTCGGAATCTCCGCCAGCCTGAAGATCTCCTCTATATGCTCGATCCACTCATCGGCATACAGGATCCCCTCTGTCCCTCGGAAGTCTCTCGAGTGCATCTTCTGGAAGTCCTGGATGCCCTTCTCCCGTGGCTGGTGCGGCTGCTGGACTGCTGCTGGCTGAGCCACGACTCTCTCCACTGCCGTCACTGCCAGCTCAATGCCTCTGCTGAGCTCTGCCGTGTGCCTCTGCTACTGGGTCTGCTGACCCTCCATGTATTGCCGAAAGAAGGCTAGTAGCTGCACTGCATCCACTGTCCCTGGAGGTGGCTGCTGGTAAGGATCCTCTGGAAGAACTGGGTCCTGCCTCCCTGCCGGTGGAAGCATACCCCCTGCTGCTGCTGCCGGGGTCTCAATACGAGCAGAGGTGGCAGGAGCTGCAGTCCCCTGGCCCCGCTGTACTGGCTGGAAGGTAGCAGTCCCCTCAATAGCATCCTCATGAATGGTACGCTGTGAACGAGTCTCAACCATCCTATAGATAGACAAACAAGAGTATTAATTTCTGATAAAGAAGCGATATAACAAGGGCGGACAATTAAAATTCAAAAGGATCAGCTGAAAATAAGGATTTAGATGGCAATAAAAGAAATTTCCTAATGTGATCGAGTACCTTAAAAATTATTGTCCTATATCCTACTGCAGGCTGTAGTGATACTCTAATTCGAATACCACTACACTTCTAATCTAGACCTGCACGGGCCACCACTAAAAATGTGTCACGACCCGTACCCTAGAGTAAGGGCACGAGACGTGGGTACGTCCAGCCTACGCCGCAGTGTCGGCGGTAGAACGCTGTCCTAGGTCACAATATCTAACAATATAAAACTTAAACAATTTATACTCCTCGAATGGGGGTGTCATAACAGAAGGTAACTCAATCACAACTAAGGCAGATGAAAAGATAACAGATAGATAGATAAGAGAAACTGCAGAAATGAAAGGAACAACCCAAGTACATCAGAAAGTCTAAGTGTCTAAGATAATACAAATCCCAGATCCCAAGTATCTATAAGTACAATCATCCATGAAATACTGAAATGAAGCATCCTAGTCTAAGGGTGTGTCATCCACAGCTAGTGGGACCTGCTGCTGGTCCAGGTCCAAGTCCAAGCACTCATCTAAAGTAGCACCGTAATAGGTAGTGCAGCCAACCTCGTCCTCATCCTCTGTAATATTTCAACATGTCCAGTCAGGACGGAGCGAGTACAAAACATCTCAACAAGTCATAGCAGAAAAGGAAATATAATCATGCTAGAGAATAAAATACAGAAAACTAAAGAATATCATAATGTAAGAGAGAGAGACTGTAAGTAAATATCTATGATATATGTAAAGAGAGACAGTGCTAGTGATTCAGAGTACTGCATAAACATGTGAATGGCTAAGGACTGATTCATGATTACACTACAGGGAATTGATTCATGATTAGACTACTTGGATTTATTCACATGTTCATTTATGCTCCCCCATCCCCAATCAATACACAAGGATCCATTCAAGTTACGTTAAGATTTATGATTATACTACGTTGCCGAAAAAGGGTGATTCATGAATTGATTCGTGAAGGCTCGGTGATCATGAGGGTACATGAGTCACTAGCTGATTCTCGAAGATTCATGATAATAGAAGCATGAGATACGTGATGTAAGTAAAACACACATGAGACAAAAGTATCTGATGATCCCGAGAAGGATAACATCTCATGAAGGGATCCATATAGTACCAATCCGTGTTCCAACGTGTCAGCATCAAGTAAGATAGTCTAAAGCAGGAAATATAATCCTAAATATGGTATGAAATGATCAGAGAATGTACTCGCCTGGTATCTGAGTGTCCAACTGAAAAGTACTGTCCGAAGAGTGGTGTCTGGCTCCTATTCAGAATAGCACAAGTCACAACAAGTCCAGAATGGTAAAATGAAGCACTAGTATGCATTCTACATGAATCTAGGTCAATCTAGGCCAAAGTCAACTCTTGGTCAACTCTGGTCAACCCTAGAAGTCAAACTAGGTCAACTATGGTCAAACTAGGTCAAACAAGTCTACACAAGCCAAATCTAGACTTACTAGTTAAGCAAACACAACCACAGGCCATAGGCTAATAGACTAGGCCATGGGCCATTAGGCAAAACCATATCACTTCTATATCTAAACAACACATATGTAAACATATCATACAAGTTAATATAGGGTACTTAATATATATATATATATATATATATATATATATATATATATATATATATATATATATATATATATATATATATATTTTTTAATATATATATATATATATATATTGATACACCATTTAAAAAAAAAAAAATATTGATACACCATTTAAACCTATAGGCTATATGTGTATTCAATACACCATGTAAGTTATATATATTGATACACCATGTAAGTTATATGATATAACCATAACATTTAAACCTATAGGCTATATGTGTATTCAATACTACCATATATGTTAATACATTTACACCATGTAAGTTATATGATATAACCATAACATTTAAACCTATAGGCTATATGTGTATTCAATACTACCATATATGTTAATACATAAGAGTGTATACAAAGCATAGAGAGGGGGGGCACTCAAGTGCTCATGTGCACATGTGTATGTGTGTGTGTATAAGAGTGTGTGCTATGTGAGGATGTGTGTGAGAGAATGTGTGTGCAACTTGTGTGTGTGAGTGACTTGTGTGGATTGTGACAGTGGAGTGAGGCAAAACAGTGAGGAAGAGAACATGTGTGTGTGTGGACTGTTACAAAGTGACAGTGATAGGTTGTAGACTGAAACTTGTGTGTGTGACATTAGTGATACATGTGTATGTGTGAGTGGTAGGCTAGAGTGAATGTGTGTGTGTGTGTTGCAGTAAAACATGGCCCAACAGTACCTACTGCTATCAGCTCCTAGCCACCAACCCAGTTCAGAAATAAAATGAAAGAAAACCCCAAAACTCAGTGTCAACCCACTGTTATCTGTCCAGAACAGTCCCATATCCTATTTCCAGATTTTGTACTCCAAACACAACAAATCAACCCCCAAATTGCCGTATAAGTAGAATATATATAGAAGAACTATTTTAGGCTGTAAACATGCAATTAGGAGTATTACATTGGATAAAAATAGATGCCAAAGTTCATTTTCAAATCTGGAAAAAAAATAGAAAATAGGATTTCATACACAGTTTGTAGGAAAAATAGGAATTGAGTTTTTAAACATCAAATCTAATCTAAAATACCCAAATCAAGGTTGGTAACATATAAACACAATACACACGTGTCACACAAGTGATTTGTGTCCACAAAAGTGGACACAAATGTGTCCATTCAAATTGAAATACAAAACAGGAAAAATTAAGACACAGAGACTGGACAGTCTCGTACGGGTGTGCACGCGTGTCGTGCACCCGACACACGCCATCCCAGGCCTCATGCTCGTGTCCCCACCTAGTCTAGGTCTAGGTGCTCATATCTAAGTGTCTGTATTGTGTCTTCGCGTGTCGTGTCCTAAGTACTAGAGCCGTATCAGTGGCTAAATGCACACTGTGCGCAGAACAGTGCATCCCCGTGCGTGGCCAATTTCTCCCCAACCTGACCATACAATCTCGTGAAACTTAGGGAGCGTGATGACAGAAGGTGCCCCAAGCTCCCCACGAAGTTTCGTGTCAGGGCACGCCGTGTCGTGTCCTGTAGGGACCCCGATAGGCAGGGGATCCGTCAGGCCGCGCACGAGCATGCCAAAACCGAGTGCACGCGTGTCCAAACGACACGACACGTGCACGAATCAATCCCAGTGCACAAGAAATGGATAAACGACACCAAAACACAAATTTCCATTCAAAAATAATACGAAAATAACACGAAAAGTTCCACTGTGGCATTTCCACAAACACGTTGAACAGTACACTGATACGTGTCCTGTTTGGACACAAAAGGACACGAAAACTTAGGGTTTCCTATTCCTACTGTTAGGTTAGGTCTAGGGCTCCCTAATGATGCAAAAATCTTTGGATTCTATGGTAAAAATAGGAAGTTACCTCAATGTATCAAAACCCTCAAAAAGCTCTAATGAGTGATGTTCTTCTTGATGGTGAAACTCCTCTAAAGCTCTCCAAATCTGAGAATATTAATTACCAACAGAAAGTAGGTAGAATTTAGAACCCAATGCAATTTGTTTGGATTAAAAAGGAGATAAAATGGATTTACTAGGATTTATGGAAGATGGAGAAATACCTCTTCTAAAACTTGGCAAGAAAACCTAAGGGAGGCTAGCCCTAACTTTGGGAGGCATTAAATTGGATGGGAAAGGTCAATAGTGGCTGCGATGGGCTGATTAGGGTTAGGGTTGGTTCATGGTGTGGGCCTATGGGTTATTAATCCTAAGTCATTAGTCATGACTTATGAAGTCATAAGCCATATTAGTCAAATCAACTCCAAATCCCTCCAAACAAGTTCCAATGACTTAACCCTCACTAAAATAGGTCAAAACAAGTTTACTTAACCTAATCAAGTGGTCTTAACCTAGGTTAGTCACTAGGTTAGTCTTCTAGTCAACACTAGTCAAAGTCAACTATAGGGTTAAAATCAATTCTACTAAAAATCACCAAAAATCACTAAAAATCATATTAATTATAATAAGTCCAAATAATAAATAATAATTCCAAATAATTCACAAAATTTTAAAAATGACCAAAATACTCCCAAGCTAAAAAAGTGGTAGTGACAGTTAGGTTGATTAGCTTGATGTAGGTTCATATATATGGATAGGTATTGAGGGTTCCTATATGTATATAGGATATATGTATATATGTGTGTATGAGGTATTATATGAATGTGTGGTTGGCTTGATAGCTTAGTTTGGCTTGTACTTGTGTTAGATTGCTAGTGTAGGTTGGGTTAGGCCTAGTGAGACTTGATTGGACTAAGTTTGACCTAGTTGACTTAGTTTGACTAGTCCAGGTTGACTGGAGTTGACCAAAAGTCAACATTAGTCTGGATGTGACCAATTGACCTAGTTTGACTAGAGTATTGACTTGGGTTGACCCAGAGTTGACCAAGTTTGACCTGGACCTAGTTTGACCTAGACAGTTGACCAGATTTGACTTAGAGTTAACTTTGACCTAGATTGACCTAGAATTTATGTAGATTGCATCGTAGACTTCATTTACCTTATTTTAGATACATTATAACCTGTACTGTTCTATTTAGGACACTGTGACTCCGGTGCAGACATCTGACATTACAATACTCTTTTCAGAGTATCAGGCGAGTACATTCTCTGATAGTTCTCTCATTTATTTGCCAGTTACTGTATTTCAGTTCTATTTAATTTTATGTGATTCTCTGATACCACACGTATGGATATTTCTGGATTCATGTATGCGACACACTCACCATATTATCTGGCCTCTATTACTGGAATCACTAGAATCATTTTGGAATCTATTTCTGGAATCATCATATTTTGGCTGGACTCATCTCGATTCTCGTGTCGAATTCTAGATTCATTTGTATTACGAGGTAGGGAAATATTGAGTAAGACATGTAGACATACCCCAAATCTAGAATCTCCAACTGGAATCTACTGGAAGCATATCCATCTCTCGCCTGATCAGTGAGAGGTGTGCCTGATTACCCACAGCCGTTTACATGTCGATCTTGGTATTTTAAAACACACTATTAGAATATCTGAACTCACCTGGATTCTTGATCACTACCTAGAATCATCTGGTACTGGATTCATCTTGTATTAGATTTATCTCGTACTGGATTTATAGCATTTTACACTTGTTTTATATTTACTGCTTGGACTCATTATGTTACTTTAGTTCAGCTAGATTTATTTTACAGTCTTCATTGCCATCATTCTTCTCTTATGTTAGTTACTTACTTTTCTTGTATCTTATCTGTTCTCTATACCATCACCTGTATATAAACTGCCATATTCATCAATAAAACTGTCTATAACTGCTTTATATTTCCCTGTCATTTACTTGGGTTTTCTTAATGAGTTGTACTCGTTCCTGTCCTGACTGGACCTGTTGTAAATTTTACAGATGATTACCCTGAGGACACATGCCCTACATATTACTGTGGAGATAGTTTAGCTACCTTTGTCCCCGACACTCAAGAGTGATATGGAGTTAGCTAGTTGTCATATTTTAGCTTTCATGTTTTAGAACTGGAGCTGTATGTAGTTGAGATTTTGTAGTTGAGATTTTCTGAGATTATATTATTAGTTGTTGGTTTTAGTCTGTTATTAGTCTAGTTTTAATCTTCTGTGGTATCTTATCTTTCTTAGACTGTGATTGATATTCATTATATCTATACTTGTCCTCCGTTCGGAGTTAAGATTTGACAAGTACATTATATAATTGCGTGAGTTGTTGATTAGATAGTAACCTAGGACAGCGTTCTACCGCCGACACTGCGGCGTAGGCTGGGCGTTGTTACGTGCTCGTACCCTCACAGTGGGTACGGGTCGTGACACGTTTTTAGTGGTGGCCCATGCAGGTTGAGAGTCGCATTAGTGCGATATCGTGGTAGTACAGCGACTTAGTTGTACTGCTGCGAGCCTGCGATAGGATTAAGAGATAGGCTTTAACAGAGAGGTACTCAATCACAGTTAGGAAAAATTCTGCTTCAATTCATGCCATCTACATATCTTACTGATTGTCTTCTTTGAGATAAACTATCCTCCTTTGATTTTATCGATTCCTGCTCAGTATTGACTTCCTTTTCGATCTGTCTTCAAGATGGTGGAGACACGATCACATCGCTCTGGTATAGTAGCCGCTGCCGAGGGGTCTGCCGCCTCTCACCTTCAATAGCCAGCCCCTGGTACCGTAGCCCCAGTCATGCCAGCTGGGGTGGGTGTTTCAGCAGCCTTCGGAGGAGCACCTCCATCAGCTGGGAGGCAGAGTCCGGTGCTTCCCGAGATCCTTCCATCGTAGCAACCTCCACCTGTGGGGATGATAGATGCTGCTCATCTATTTTCTTTCGTGGAGAGGATTCTGGCGTCTCACCAGCAGTAGCAGCAGCGGCAGGCTGCCGATTATCGTCAGGGGATTGACGAGGCCCACCAGCTGGTTCATACTACAGTAGAGATGGTGACTGCTCAGGGGGAGCAGCAGCAGCCTCGTCGAAAGGAGAAAGATATACAGGACTTCCAGAAGATGCACCCCAGAGAGTTTCTGGGCACAGAGGGCATTCATTATGCAGACGACTGGATAGAGCATATCGAGGAGATATTCAGGCTGGCAGAGATACCAGATCGACTCCATATCGAGGTGGCAGGCAGTCAGATGCAGGACTTAGCCCGTGCGTGGTACCAGACAGATCCCAGGGTAGGAGTTGAGGGCCAGACTTGGTCCCAGTTCAAGGAACTGTTCAAGGAGCAGTTCTTTCCTAATGTGGCCTTGGGAGGCATAGAGGCACAGTTTGAGGGTCTGGTTCAGGAAACCCAGACGGTAGATGAGTATGCTGGAGAGTTTTGTCGATTGGCCCGGTTCATAGATGACTTGACTGAGAAGACGAAGGCGAGGAAGTTCTGCCGAGGCTTGATTCGAGAGGTTCGGTCGCTGACTAAGAGCGACCGGAATGCTACCTTTGCGGAGATATTTTCTAGGGCTATGGCAGCGGAGGACGACCTAGGGTTGAAGTTGAAGAAGGGTCGTGACTTTCAGAGTGGTAGCAGCAGCGGAGGCCAGGCCAAGAGGCCTCACATTCAGATTCAGCAGACCCGGGCACCAGTGATGGTTCAGCAGGTGCAGCATCAGTATCGGGGTCAGGACCCGAAGATGATCAGTTGTTCCTACTGCAGGAAGTTGGGACACACCAGGGAGCAGTGTAGGAAGAGGCTGAAGGTTTTGCTATTCCTGTGGGTCTGAAGCCCACCAGAAGATAGACTGTCCCTTTGTACCTCCTTTTGAGGGAGCTAGGCCACCTGTAGGTCAGCACCAGAGGGGTAGAGTTTTTGCAATGGCGGTCGAGGAGACCGACGCTGCAGGTGATAGGTTAGCAGGTTTGTCCTTCTCATTCTTCTTTCCCACTTTTCTGTGTGATTCTATTAGTACCTGCCAAGATATTATTTTGATTGCTAGATAGTGTAGCTATCCCGTTCGAGACTGTAAAATCACGACCAGTAGGATTGTGTTGCTTCAACTTTGATTGATTGGGGGTTTGACCTAGGAAGCGTACGATCATTTTAATTTCGAGGACAAAATTTTTCTAAGGTGGGTAGGATTGTAACACCCAGTTTTCCAGATGAGGGTAATTTTAAAATTTTGTAATTATAATTATTAATTATTGATATTTTATTCACATTATGATTTTTGGTGATTTTTATTAATTTTTAAACTATTTTAAATCTGGTTTAAGTCATGACTTATGATTTTGGTGTGCTGCTAGTAAAACCTGAGAGACTGCATGACCTAGAGCCTAACCATGTCATTAGGATGTTTAATTATCATTTTTAGCCTAGGGGTAATTTGGTCTTTTTGACTTATTTGAATTATTTGGTAATTTGTTGAATTGGTGAATTCTAGTTTGACTTTGACTTGTTGAGACCTAGTGGACTAGCCTAGAAGCTAACCCTAGCCATGGTGACCCTAGTCTAATTTGAGTTAACCTATTTTAGTTATTAGAGAATAGTTTTAGAATGAGGGGATTTGGTTTAGTGAATTTAAGTCATGGCTTGTGATTTCATGAAATGACTTATGGCTTAATTATTTAATTGACCATGACTTAAGCCCATGGGCCATTTAATGAACCCTAACCCTAATTATTGAACCTATGAACAGCCACATAGGGATCCCCACCCTATTTAAACACTTGTTCATTAGGGCTTGTCTCTTTTTAGCATTCCAACACTTGGAGAAAAGAAAGGTAACTTTCCCCCTTCCAAAACTTCCCATTTTATTCATTTGATCTCCTTTTTCATCCTAGTCTTTTGCATTGGGTTCTAATTTAAGTTTATGGACTGTTGGTGGAGGAATATTTCAGTTTGGGATCAATTTGGAGCTTTTGGCCATCAAGAAGAACACCCCCCATTTGGAGCTTTTCCATACAATTTGCACCTATAGTTTAAACCCTTTAAATTGATTTAAATTTTGGTTTTCTTTGCATGTAGGGCTAGATCTAGGAGTCCCCTAGGTGTCCCTAAAATTTGGGTGAATTTCGTGTCCATTTGGTGTCCGTATCGGACACATGTCGTTGTGTATGTTAGGTGTTCGATGAAATGCCTCTAAGGATTTTATTTTCGATTTTTGCTAAACTAATTACATGATTTTGAAGCTCTTGATGTGTAGATTCATTGTGTTGAACTCTGAGCACGAATTTAGGGGATTTTTGTGTCCAAAATGGATACGCACCCCATGTACGAGGTACCGCACTGTGCTCGTGCAGTCCTCTGCTATTCGGGCTTGACACAGGACACGACACGACACTATATGGCATGAAATTTGGTAGAAACGTGGGCCTAGTGTCTGACATCACCCCCATGAAATTTCATGAGTCCTCGTCGACTGTGCACGAAGATATCGAGGCTGCACTGATTTTATACTGTCACTGCACACACGGAAATTTCTCTCTGATACGCGACTCAAACCCGGACACGATACGACCCCAACTTGATACAGGCACCCTAGGACCTAGCCCTATATCCCACGTGTCACCTTGCAAGAACACGACTCGTTTCGAGCACTGAGTCGTGTCCAATCGGACACGACATCGCTGCACGAGGCTGCCTGTGCAGAGACTGATACACTGTTTCGATTGACACTTGGACACCTCGTGTCCTATTTTTTGGACACAAATGCATCCCTATGACACGTACACATATGCTAGATGGATTACCAACACTAAATTTATGGGATTAACTTAAGTTCAACTGTCGATTTCTAATTTTCCTAAATTCCGATACTTGAGTTCCTATTTGAATTTCTGGAAATTAAATCCTATTCTAAACTGAATTCCCCTGTTTAAATTTCATGTTTGAATCTTATATATGTGTATTGGATCACTGCAATGGTGATTATCTATCGGTGTTAGGTTTTGGGACTTCAAATGGTTTTGAATGTTAAAACTGTCACTTAAATTTTCAGAAAACATGAGAACAGTTTCACTTTAAACCCTATTAACATATACACACACTGGTTTTTCCCTGTCATTGACACAATACCATGTTAGTTCACCCACTCTCTGATTTTTAGACTGTCACACCAATATCCATGTAACACTAACTGTCACTTCATTCTGAGTTTTGTACACTGTTTCAGTAATACACCCTCACCCTCATAGACACTGTCATTGACACACAAAACTGATTTTTATTGTCTCAATTGCCATGTTAGATTCAATTCCTGTGTATTGCATCACTTAAATGTGGGTTAGGATTGCTATTGAATTTGGGTTTTGAGAAATTGCTCACTGTCAACTGAGATGTACTTGTGTACTCGACACTATATGACACTCTTGACACCCTACCATTGATACACTTGACACAGTTCTTCTTCACACACATTTCCTTGTTTGACACCTTCCACTTGACACTGTGACACTTGAAGTGGACACTGAAACGATTGCTTTGGACACTAGGGTTTACACTTATATTGCACACATATGTATATACCTCTGTTCCTTAGTTAACATCTCAGTTTTTACATTACACACACACACACCCTCAATTGACCCACTGTTTTCCAGATTTCATACCACATCACACACACACACACATTGGTTCACCTGTTACACACATTGCAACCTGAGATTTCAGAACCTAATGAGTGGATCCCTGAATTGATGATGTGGGGTTGTTGATTTATGCAGGTTGTAGGTTGCCCCTATGTGTATATGGGTATGTGCATCTATGTTGTGTGTGTGTCTAGTAGAGAGGAGTAGGCTGGGAAAAGACAGTAGCAGTAGGAGCTTAGCATTTTGCAGCAGCATGTAGAGGGCTCCCTGTTACAGGGATGCCCAGAGCAATGCCTAGCATTCTATATCAAGTGGGGGCTTAAGGGAAATTGGACACTGTCCAAGTGGCATTGTAAATCCTGCATCATGTGAAGTTCTTGTGGGTTGTTGGAGAGTGAGGGTTAAGGTGTTAGCCTTTGTGTGGCACTTTGTGTCAGTGTTCAGATTAAGGGATATCTTATAGACTAATGTGAATGCCATTACCTTGGTATCAATTCATTGGCCTTGCTCATTTTTCAGCCTCATCCATTTATAATTTAGCCCTTATATGACTAGTGGTTCAGTTGGTATAGGAAAGGTATTGTGAGTAGTGAAGAAGGAGTTTAAGTGAGGTTCTATGAGATGGGAAGAGGAGGCTTGGGTTAGGTTGGCATTCATACAACTTGAATGAGTATGTGTATAGATATATATACATATAGCTTATAGTAGATTAGAATATTATATAGGTATGTATATGTTAGGTTGATTAGCTTGATATAGGTTCATATATATGGATAGGTATTGAGGGTTCCTATATGTATATAGGATATATGTATATATGTGTGTGTGAGGTATTATATGAATGTGTGGTTGGCTTGATAGCTTAGTTTGGCTTGTACTTGTGTTAGATTGCTAGTGTAGGTTGGGTTAGGCCTAGTGAGACTTGATTGGACTAAGTTTGACCTAGTTGACTTAGTTTGACTAGTCCAGGTTGACTGGAGTTGACCAAAAGTCAACATTAGTCTGGATGTGACCAATTGACCTAGTTTGACTAGAGTATTGACTTGGGTTGACCCAGAGTTGACCAAGTTTGACCTGGACCTAGTTTGACCTAGACAGTTGACCAGATTTGACTTAGAGTTGACTTTGACCTAGATTGACCTAGAATTCATCTAGATTGCATCGTAGACTTCATTTACCTTATTTTAGATACATTATAATCTGTACTGTTCTATTTAGGACATTGTGACTCCGGTGCAGACATCTGACATTACACTACTCTTTTCAGAGTATCAGGCGAGTACATTCTCTGATAGTTCTCTCATTTATTTGCCAGTTACTGTATTTCAGTTCTATTTAGTTTTATGTGATTCTCTGATACCACACGTATGGATATTTCTGGATTCATGTATGCGACACACTCACCATATTATCTGGCCTCTATTACTGGAATCACTGGAATTATTTTGGAATCTATTTCTGGAATCATTATATTTTGGCTGGACTCATCTCGATTCTCGTGTTGAATTCTAGATTCATTTGTATTGCGAGGTGGGGAAATATTGAGTAAGACATGTAGACATACCCCAAATCTGGAATCTCTAACTGGAATCTACTGGAAGCATAGCCATCTCTCGCCTGATCAGTGAGAGGTGTGCATGATTACCCACAGCCGTTTACATGTCGATCTCGGTATTTTAAAACACACTATTAGAATAGCTGGACTCACCTGGATTCTTGATCACTACCTAGAATCATCTGGTACTGGATTTATCTTGTATTAGATTCATCTCGTACTGGATTTATAGCAGTTTACACTTGTTTTACATTTACTGCCTGGACTCATTATGTTACCTTAGTTCAGCTAGATATATTTTACAGTCTTCATTGCCATCATTCTTCTCTTGTTTTAGTTACTTACTTTCCTTGTATCTTATCTGTTCTCCATACCATCACCTGTATATAAACTGCCATATTCATCAATAAAACTGTCTATAACTGCTTTATAGTTCCCTGTCATTTACTTGGGTTTTCTTGATGAGTTGTACTCGTTCCTGTCCTGACTGGACCTGTTGTAAATTTTACAGATGATTGCCCTGAGGACACATGCCCTATATATTACTGTGGAGATGGTTTAGCTACCTTTGGCCCCGACACTCAGGAGTGTTCTGGAGTTAGCTAGTTGTCATATTTTAGCTTTCACGTTTTAGAACTGGAGCTGTATGTAGTTGAGATTTTGTAGTTGAGATTTTTTGAGATTATATTATTAGTTGTTGGTTTTAGTATGTTATTAGTCTAGTTTTAATCTTCTGTGATATCTTATCGTTCTTAGACTGTGATTGAGATTCATTATATCTATACTTGTCCTCCGTTCGGAGTTGAGATTTGACAAGTACATTATATAATTGCGTGAGTTGTTGATTAGATAGTAACCTAGGACAGCATTCTACCGCCGACACTACGGCGTAGGCTGGGTGTTGTTACATGCTCGTACCCTCCCAGTGGGTGCGGGTTGTGATATATGTGGCTGCTCACGCTGATGTTCCTTCTGCTGACGATGTAATTCCACCTGAAAAGATACGTTATTTTATCAATAAAGGGCTATCTTTGAACTACCTCGAGCTTAATAATCTTTGTATGATGTACGCTATGGAACACAGTATAGGCACCAACCTATACACACAAGTGACAAACGTCTATAACACGAACCAACTCACTCCTGTGGAAGATGCTTGCTTCATAGTTGAGAAAAAGGACCATCCAATCATCTTCGACCGGAAGAATGATCCACAGCCTTTCAGGATAGAAGAAGTTGATCTCGAACCCGACACCGAGAGACTGCCCCTTTATCTGTATAGCTCTCGATCCAAGTACCTCATGCAAAAACAAGGGTATGATATGGAGGCTATGCCAGGCTTGAACTACAGCACTGGCCGACGATTACCTTTGCAGTTGCCAGTCCTGGCTGGAAAACCACGGGATTACTTCAACAAAACCAGACGTGGTCTAGGCTATGTTACACCTGCAATAACTCCTAAAAGTTCAGATGAGGAATGTGACTGGCATTCACGTTCGACCGGATCACTCACTTCTGATTCAGATGTCAGCATCGGAGACGTATTCAGGCAAGTTTTGTCTGTCAATATGGCATTTGCTGACGCCTATGAAAAAGACGAAGATATACCCGAGCTTCTCGAGTTAGAGCCTTGGGTTCAACAGCTAGATGCGCAGTGGAAGAAGCATTTCGAACAGAGAGATCCTCCTACCGAAGATAAGGTCATGCACGTTGACCTCGACGATGAATCCTCTCCAAAGACAATCTTCGTCAGCAATAGCCTGACGGACGAAGAGCGGAAGGCGCTGTTGTAACTCGTTAGAGAATACATTAATGTGTTCGTTTGGAGCTATGAAGACATGCCCGGGCTAAACCCGGAGGTTGCACTCCATAAGTTCAACATTCAGCCGAACGCAAAGCCTGTCAAGCAACAGCAACGATGGTTCCGCCCAGATATCATGAATTCTATCGAAGCTGAGGTCAAAAAACTGATAGCCAGCGGAATCATCAGGGAGGAACAACATCTAGACTGGGTCGCCAACATAGTATCGGTCCTCAAAAAAAATAGGATGATCCGAATTTACATCGACTTCCGAAATCTGAACGAAGCATGTCCTAAGGATGAGTTCCCTCTTCCTATTATGGACATAATGATTGACAACCCATGTGGCTTTGAGCGCATGTCATCATGGATGGCTTCTCAGGATACAACCAAATTAAGATGTTTCCTGATGATGAAAAGCATACATCGTTCCGAACGCCGATTGGCGTGTACTGTTACACTGTCATGCCCTTCGGTTTAAAGAATGTCGGTGCCATATATCAACGGGCTATGAGTGTCACCTTCAGGGACCACTTACGTAAGACAGTGGAATGTTATGTCGATGACATTACCGTCAAAAGTCGTTCTAAGAAAGATCATCTGCACGATCTGAGGATAGTATTCGACCTGATACGGGCGCACAACTTGAAGATGAATCCTACCAAATCTTTCTTGGGCGTATCTAGCGGGAAATTCTTGGGTTTTATCATTGCGGCCCAGGGAATCCATATAGACCCTGAGAAGACGAAGGCAATCATGGAGATGGGTCCCCCGAGAAATCTTCTAGAACTCAGAGGTCTGCAAGGGAGGCTAGCCTATATCAGGAGGTTTATTTCTAACCTCTCCGGGCGATGTCAACCATTCACACATCTCATGAAGAAAGGCGTCTCCTTTTTATGGGATGAGGAGTGCCAACGCTCCATCGACAACATTAAAGAATATTTGTCAAACCCTCCAGTCCTGGTGGCCCCGGTTGCTAGAAAACCGTTTCTGCTCTATGTGCGAGTGATAGAGCATTTTTTCGGTGCTCTACTAGCACAAAACAATGATGTGGGTCATGAACAAGCTATCTATTACCTTAGTCGAATGACGATAGGACCTGAGCATAGATACACCACTGTGGAGCAGGAATATCTTGCTTTGGTGTTCGCTATCCAGAAGACGCGATACTATGTTACAGGACTGACCATCCATGTCATATCACGAGTCAACCCTCTAAGGGTCCTCATGACCAAGCCAGGAGCACTCAACTCTCGCCTTGCTACCTGGGCGATACTATTGTCCCCCTACCACATGATCTTCGTCCCGCAAAAGGCTGTTAAAGGTCAATCTCTGGCAGACTTTTTAGCAGCTCATCCAGGTCCGGAGTCAACCAGAATATACGAAAAAATCCCAGACGAGGTTGCCAATTCAAATATTGCTTCCCATGATACTGTCTGGCAAATGTTCTTCGTCGGTGCTTCAAGAACCGGGCCCAAGGACAATATCGTCGTTGGGGTCGGAGTAGTACTGATTTCTCCCTCTGGATTGGTGATCAATCGGGCATACTCCCTCAAGGAACCTTGTTCAAACAATGTGGATGAGTTCAACGCCTTGGTTGTCGGCCTCCGACTTGCAAAGGAGCTGGGGGTAGAGTACTTGGATGCATATGGCGATTCACAGTTAATCGTCAACCAGATTCGGGGTTCATATAAAGTTTGCCACGAAGACATGGTCCCCTATCATCAGATAGCAATCGCCATCATCACGTCCTTGAAAGGGTTCTTCATAGAACATGTTCCAAGACTCTGGAATATTGAAGCCGACGCCTTAGCCGGATTGGCCACTTCTCTGGCGGTCCCAAATCATACTCACCACTTGGTGGATGTAATAGGCCATGAATTGGTCTGTCCGAAGAACAACGTCCAATTTGTCGAAAGTTATTCTATCCTGACCGTCGACGAGACACAGGACCAGAGGCTCCCATTTATTGACTTCGTAGTCTATGGTATGTTGCCGGAGAACCCGAAAGAAGCCACCTCTATCAGAAGACGTTCTATCAGATTCTTCTACGATACAGAAATAATGATGCTGTATCGGCGATCTTACGATGGATTACTGCTTCGGTATTTGTCAAATACAGAAGCCAAAGAAGCGGTACGCGAAGCTCACGATGGTATTTGTGGGGCCCATCAACCTGGCCCGAAACTACACGACCGCCTTCGCCGAATGGGCTTTTACTGGCCTACGATGGTGGCAGATGCGATAGACTATTCAAGAAAGTATAAAGCTTGTCAAGTCCATACAGATTTCATACACCAATCATCCAAATTTCTACATCCGACGGTGGCATCCTGGCCATTTGAGGCATGGAGAATGCATATCATTGGTCTAATCACCCCACCTTCATCCAGAGGATACCGTTTTATACTGGCAATTACGGATTACTTCTCCAAATGGGCGAAAGCTGTTCCTCATGCAGAAGTGAAGACATCAACCGTGGTCAGCTTCCTCAAATATTACGTCATCTATCGCTTTGGACTACCTCGAAGGATCATCCACAACAATGGTCTGCAGTTCGCAAGCCACGCCTTCTATCGGTTTTGCAACAAACATCAGATTTAGAATGTTGCGTCAACACCATACAACACGACGGCTAATGGTTTGGCGGAAGAGTTCAACAAAACTATAATCAAGCTTCTCAAGAAGTTTGTATCCTCAAACAAACACGACTGGAATAAAAAACTTGGCGAATGCTTATGGGTGTACCGTACTACAGTCCGGATGGCTACTTGGAACACACCATTCTCTTTGGTGTACGTAAGTGAGGCAGTTCTCCTATTGGAGACTCAAATCCCCTTGTTCCGTGTCACCCTCACTTACCGATTGATGACAGATGATAATTACCGTCGTCGGCTACAAGAGTTGGAGGCCTTAGATGAAAAGTGCCTGCTAGCTCAACAGCGAATCGAGCTTTATCAAGCCCGCATCTCTGGAGCCTTCAACAAGAAGGTTAAACTCAGAACATTCCAAATAGGCGATTTCGTCTTGGCAGTTCGGAGGCCGTTGGTTATGACTCACAAAATTGACGACAAGTTCCAGCCAAAGTGGGAATGCCCATTTATCATCGAGGCAGTATTCTCCAATGGTGCATACCGTCTCGCAAAGCCAAACGGAGACTTGCTTATGATGCCCATCAACGGCAAGTTCCTGAAGAAATACTATTTCTAAATGACATCCACCGAATCAACCAGATTGCTGAGTTATGTACCCTTAGGTATCACTGAACTTACACTCTGGTCACTCCAAATGAATCTATTTCACATCTTCTGGATAGTAAGTCATGTATGATCATACCTCTGAACTTCCTTCCTAAAAGGGCATTTTCCTCATTATCTATTACCCATACTTTCAGTACATAAAAAAGGGTAACAGATCCATAAAATTCTCGAAACAGCCACGTCGATGTCACCTCTGAGTTGTTTCACTTGCAACAAAAACAAACCACCCCTTACATAGAACTTCCATGTCCATATTACCTCTGAGTTATTCTATGTACCCTTCGTGGAGTCCACACCTGCCACGTCCTCATTACCTCTGAGTAGGAAGACTCCGTTGAAAAATCCTCATGTTTACTACGTCCATATTACCTCTGAGTAAGTATGTCAGTTTTCTCTCGACTTATTATCCATACCAAAAAAAAACCAGGGTACGCCAAGGATAATAGGCCCAAAAATGTCCATAGTTGACCACAAATATCCACAGTTGACCACAAATGCTGTACTAGGTTCTCTAGTACACGCGCCTCTTTTCTCACAATCTCATGCCTCTGGAACCCAGCTGTTCCATGGCATTATTTCGTCCGATACCAAGAACTTCCATATCCACCTTACCGCAGAGTTGTTCTAGGTACCCCTATCAAACTTATTATCCGTACCTAAAACCAAGACATGCCAAGGATAATAGGTCCACAGAATGTCTCCCAGTGGGGCAAACAATAATACCGAAGATGCAGTACAAGCACGACAGATAAAAGATGATACAAACAAAGTCATTTATTTAAATCAAAAGTACTATATTTTCTTGGACCACGTCCTTGTCAAAAAGATGAAGAAACAGAAAGAAAGAAAGAAAAAAGCCGATCATGGTTCGACGACACATAATTCTAAGAACCGGTCCTTCAGTTTGGACGTCGACCGCTCAATTCTCAGGGTGGCCCGACGCTCAGCCTCCTACGTCAGCTTCTCTGCATCCTCCAGATGCGCATGAGCCCGCCAGCCGTCTTCAAGCCTCTTCAGTGCATGCTCCATGGCATCTGAGGTTCGGGAGACCATGTCGGTCTCCCAAAAAATTAGCTCCTTGTCGTCGCGCGAGGACTACAACTCAGAATCCAAAGAAACCAGTTTTCTCTGAAGCTGGAGGATCTGCTCCTTGGTCTCGGCTACCCTACGAGAGGCGGCCTCTTTCCGAGCGATGCATTACTCTCCGCTGTGGCTTAATTGATCGTACTTCAGCAACAAATCTCAGAGGTCCTTCATCAGAGTGGGCTTGGACGTCTCCCGTACCGTCCTTACCTTTTCCATGGCAGTTAAAAGGAAGGCACGCTCCTGATCTATTGCTGAAGACAGATCAACTTGTCGCAGTCCTCGATACTGACCCACCAGCTGATTATCTTCTAGTAACTTGGGCTCCTTAAGATCAACCATCCCTGCCCCACATGGAAGGGTTCTGAGAAGTTCAATCTGGCCACGTGCACATTGACAGGCCAATGCAAAAGATCTTTCCTTCTCTACGACAGCCTCAATCCCTCCCTTCAGGTGGCAATAGAAACTGTCAACCATATCCTTTGATGATTCATCGAGAACTTCCAAAGAAGACGGCATCAGAGGAAGAGTAGTTGGCAGAGTTGAAGAAGATGCACCAGAACTTGACGCCCCTGCCACCAGGGAAACAAGCTTCGAGCGATAGGATGCTTGAATAGCAGCCATCTCCTCCTCAGCCGCCCGAAGGATCTGGAGACTGGACAGGGCGAAAAGGTCGACCTCCAGAGCCACATGAATCAAGGAGGCTGCAGGGACCATTTCTCCCTGTCTCGGCCGTTCTACTGCCTATTCTCCCGAACTCGAACCGGCATGAGGCCCCTCGATATGAGCTGAAGAAGGAAGAGGCATATTTTCTTCCACCAGATCCCCTCCGGTGACTGTAGAAGCATGGAAAATATTAAAGAAAATGACCCATGCGGCTAAAGAACCCCATGCGGCTCAGAAAGCCCATGTGGCTCAGAGAGTCATGCGGCATAAGGGACTATGCGGCGCAAGACATCCCATGCGGCTCAGAAGACACGTGGCGGGACATCCCTCTCCTCTGCCCTCCCGCATTAATTGTTTGACGGCTGACAACTCTGAAAAAGTGACAGCCCTGACACAAAAAGAAGTAATTATGACTCTGTCATAATGACAGACTTCTAGGGAAGAGAAAAGAGATCTCTGACACAAATCCCCTGAGAGCCATAAAAATGCCACGTGGCCTTGCCACGTGGGCTTTCGTATGCGGCTCGAGCAAAGACTTCTCATGCGGTTCAGAATGAAGCCGTCCTATGCGGCTCAGGCCGAGACAGCCTCATGCGGCTCGAGCAAAGACTTCTCATGCGGTTCAGAATAAAGCCGTCCCATGCGGCTCAGGCCGAGACAGCCTAATGCGGCTCGAGCAAAGACTTCTTATACGGTTCAAGAGGACCATTCCCATGCGGCTCAGGCGGATGTATCCCTATGCGGCTCGTAATGATCACCTCCATGTGGTTCAAAGGCTCGAGGGAGGGCCACTACCCAGGCAGCCCTGACACGTGGCCCTAACCATATGCGGCCTAAAATCATATGTGGATCACTCGTCATGCGGTTCAGATCCCCCCAATGGCTCCTAGGACACGTGTCCTAAGCCGATCAATTCCTCAGATTTATTGTAATCAAAGATTGGGTCAAATCCCAATAATCTGGGACACGTGGCAGGAGAATGAATTAAATTTATTCGCAGACATCAGAAGATCATTATGAGGAAGATTTATTCCAATCAGCATTAATTGTTGATGGGATTTGGTGTAATCTACACTTAATGGCTCGGATTCGTCACAATCAAAAGCGAACGGCCTAGATTGACCAATCCACAGGCCGCCGCCATCTCCAAGAGGCAATCATTGGCAACCCTAATGATCACATTCCACTATTATAAATAGCAAGGTGCCATTCCCTTGTAAGATATATACTGTCAGAGAGAGAGAGATACGCCCATACAGAGAGACTCCCCCAATAATCAGAGAGAAAATACACACAGGGAGAGAGAAGCCTGAAAAATAATAGAGGGAGAGCAAGAAGAGCATTTCTTCATCAGCGCCAACCATCTCTTCACAGGAGCCAAGGCTGCATACCGATCATCCAAGGAGTAAGACAGGGCTGCCGTCGCCTTCCCGAGCCTCTATCGTCACCCCCCAGAATCTAAAATAAACAATTGTACTTAGACTGCTGTACCTAGGTTTTCGTCCCTAGGCTTTCTTTGTACAAGCGAGTTTGTAACGTGAAGTAAAAGTCCGGTCCTCCGATAATTGTTCTGTTCTTCTATATTTCATGGCAAACACGATGGCGACTCTGCTAGGGACAAACTTCTCCACGGCTGAGGAGTTGATGACGCAATCGGATGCAGCCAAGCTTGGCTCCACGCAACAGAAGATGGTCGCCCGGTTCGACCAACAGGCGTTCGAAAAAATGCTCTCCGACAAGAGCGCTGGCCCGGTCTAGAAGCGAGCCCGCACGAAGAAGGCCCGCAAGGAGTGGAGACCCCGATCCTTCGTTCCTACTGAAGCTCTTGCAGAGATACCCTCTGTTGTTCAAGATGGCGAGAAAGACTCTCCTACGGCCCTACTTCAGACCGTAGGCAACTCTGCTGTCCCTAAGTCCGGTAGAAGAAAACACTATGATACTGGACTTGCAGGGGCAAAGAGGAACTATACGCGATCCGAGCCGCATAGGGGTGCTAGCCGCATGGAAAAAGCTCATGCGGCCACATCCGCTAGCCGCATAAAGAAAAATCATGCGGCCACATCTGTCAGCCGCATAGCTTATGCGGCTACAGTTGCCAACCACGCGGATGAAGCTTATGCGGTTACTGAAGTCAATCGCTTGCAGAAAACCCATACGACCACAATTGCCAACCGCATGCGGCCAGCCTGCACGATTGCGACTCCTACTAATCGCACCAAAGCAACTCATTCGACAGCTAAAGGCAGCCGCATGCAGATAGCCTGCACGGTTCCCATTCCTAGCCGTATAGCGGCTGTTCCACGCTTCTCTCAATCAGTCTTCGATCGTCTCTCATACGGTCCTGACCCTGATGGGTCTATGGATGATAAGCCAGACTCTGGTATTCAACTTAGACTCTTCCTATTACGCACCCGCAAGTGCTAAAAAGAAAAAGTTTAGGGCAGCGCGGGCTCATCAAGCCCAGTCAGCTGCCCCAATCTCTGACTATCGGGGCGTCCCGTTGACTATCACGCAGGCCTCTGATGAGACCGCTCGAGTCCAGCCCCCGGCGGCAAAAGGACAAAGTGGTTCCTCTGACCTGCATGAGGCGATCCTCCACAAGCGCAAGGAAAGAGAAGGGGCTTCGATGTGCAAAGGGTCCTCGCTTGGACGTTACTGCACCAAAATCATCGTCAACTGCTGTTGCAACAACGCGGCAGTAACGGAAGGCCGGCCGTCAGTCTTCCAAAGACTACAGCGTCCGAGCTCAGAAGACGAGACACCTCCTATTGTCTCCTACAATTCCACTCAGAAAGTCCCCGCCGAGGGGAGAGGAAAGAAGGCAAGCATCTCCAGCCCGAAGACCTCAACCACTGCAACTAAAAGACTGTCGTCTAAGCGGGTGCCCACCACCGGAGTTTTTCAAGGTACTCGCTATAAGACAAAATCTGCTACAGTGGGAGGCCCGTCGTCCGTAACGCAGGGGGTTACTAGGGCTGGGGGTAGCACCCCTCCGAGCCTCCACAACAATCCAATATTCCAAGAAGACGAGCCAAGGGAGATAACTCTCCCATCAGATATAGCCGAGGCTGGCATCCCCGAGGACGTCCACGACTTTCAAGATGAAGCAAGCTCTGAAGTCGGGGGTACTATTCCCTCCGAGTCCGAACCAGAAGAGAATATTCCTACATATCCTGATGACTTCTCGGTACATGGGTATGACTCGGAGGATACATCCTCCACCGTCCCTTCCGTTTCTCATCATATAAGGACGGTGTTCATGACAGACAACAATCAAGGCGGTTCCAGTGATCGCCAGCGCATCGATACTCTGGAAGCCATACTACAGGCCCTGGTCAAATCTGTAGATGAAATCAAGGCGGCTCTTCCAACTCTCCAAGGAAGAACACCTGGCCAAACAAGCACGGGTCCCGCGGTCAATGTGACTCGAACTCAGCGGCACCGAACCCGTGCAATAATCCTCCAGAAATAATAGCCCCTACCGCGACAGACGAGGCCCGAGAAGTAAGAAGAGAGGTTCAGGAGCTCCGAGCCATGTTCCATGCCCGAGAAAACGCTCAAGACCTCAGAATACGGCAACCATACCCTGCTGAATGGAGGGATGTTCCATTCCTACCAAAATATAAGCCGTTCAATATCAACTCATATGATGGCAAGACTTCAGCAAGTCGGTACATCACTTACTTCGAGGTCACCACCGACCATCTGCCCCATGATGATGCTATCCTCACGCGATTATTCATCGGGGCATTGGAAGGAGTCGCCTTCGACTGGTATCGCAATCTGCCGGACAACTGCATCCACTCCTTCGCCGGTTTCAAGCGCCTGTTCTTGGAGAGATTCTATGAAGTAGGGCAGGACGTCACCATGTCCACCCTCATAGATGTCGTCCAAGGGGAGAAGGAGCTGACAAGGAACTACATTGAGCGGTTCCGCCAAACCGCCATGAAGCTGCCCTCCGAAAACCCAGATTCCTCTTTAATTGAAATTTGCCAAAAGAGACTGCTTCCAATGATCAGTCTCTGGATGGGCGAAAGTCAATTCAAAGATTGGAAGACGTTCATCATCAGCGCCACGAGCACCGAAGAACGATTGAAGAAGGCTCGCCAACTGGGATTGCATATCTCGGAAGGAGAAAACAAGGGCAAGCGTCCCAACAACGATAATAGGGGTAGCCCCTCCAACAATCGGGATAGCAAAGGAAAGCAGGCTATGGTGGCCGATACAGCACAAAAACCTGAGCCGAAGCCAGCAGACAAACAATGGCCGCAAATCACTTACTCCATTGAAGACGGTCACGTCAAGCCCATCTTGGACATGCTCATACCAGGGGACAGAATTCAGCTTCCTCCACCAAGACGAGAATCGATGTCGGCAGAGATGGAGAACCCAAAGTACTGCCATTATCATCGCTATGTTCATCATGCTACACACGATTGCTACCAGCTGAAACAGTACATCCAAAACCTCATCGACTCAAATGCTCTGGCCATCGATTTCGAAGAGGTAACCGTGGCGGCCAATATGGTGTCCGTACAATTTGGCAGCTTTCCTCCAACGGATACTCAAGATGGGGGGGTCCCCATCCCTCTCGCGACAATGGAGATTACCAATCTTCCACCTCCCCGAGATCAGGCCGCTGGTCTAGTACCCCTCACCACATCACGAGGGAAGGTCATGTGGATCCATCCAGACTTGGTGTCAGAAGTGACGCGGCCCACACCATCTTCTACCGATAAGAAGAAAAGTGGAAAAGTCAGGACCTGCCACACAATCTCGGCAGACAACGAGGAAGCTACAGCCGTCGTCACGCGGTCCGGAGCACAATCCCAACCTGTGGGTGACAATCTAGCTGAAAATCATCAACCCACTACAACTGATGCTCCGGGACCGGCTCAGCCTTCGACGACCGATAAGCCTAGGCCGAGGGAGACTCGCTTCGACAAATCCCTCCGAAAAGAGGCAGCCCAAGGGCTAGAGAGGCCCTACAACTTTGACATCTTAGCGCAATTGGCTAACACACCGGCCAAGTTGTCACTGTTCGAACTCCTAAGGCTCTCCAAGGACGTTCGTATTGCATTAAGCGAAGCACTCCAAAATGCCGATGTCTATCTTGTTGACACAAAGTCACAGTCAACCAAATATTGACTACATTGACCAAATAATATTTGTATTAATTCAATACGACACACGACGACTGCATTCAGTTCAAGACAGATGACAGCTCAGTCTCCGGCTCTCAGTGTGTTCTGGAGTCTGTATTTTATGATTTCATTGAGTCTAGATTTATGTACTCTGAGTCTTGCTGAGCTCTTGGAACTTAGTCTATAACCTACCCAAAATCCCAAGCTCCACTGAACCAAAAACTGCCCACTGGTCCCCTTAGAACCACTCTGTGCTCTGGAGACAGAGTTCGGGCCGAACTCTGCCTCCACACAGAGTTCGGGCCGAACTCTGTCCCCTAGAAATCAGGAACCCTAATTTTAGGGATAGCTGGTTGCTAGCTGTCCAACGGCCAAATTTTTGAATTTTCCTACCCGAATTCTGGCCGAATTCTGCCTATAAAAACACTATAAATAGGGCATGAATTCTCTCATTTCAATTCACTCAATCTTCTCTTCTCTTCTCTCCTACAAGCTCTATAAGCCATACCCTTCCCATCTACTAGCCACAAGCCTCCTAAGTCTCGAGTGCTCAGCATCTCTCAGTTAGGATTCTTGTGCAAGAGTGAAGAAATCGCTTGGACAATTCCAAGCAATCGCCACTGCGATTCTCTGTAAGAAGTTGACGTGCTCTTCTGAAGTAAAGGCACGGGTTGTAAGCTACTATTTCACAAATAGTGGATTTAATCCTGAGCTAGAGTTCTCAGGCCTGGACTAGTCCTCCACGAGGGAAACCAGGTTAAAATTGCTGTGTTTGCGTATGCTCTCTTATCTTTCATTTACATTCCGCATTTTACTCTGATTATTCATTGTTCGTGAAAGAGTAATTTTTTAATTGGTCATTATATATATATACTCTATTCACCCCCCTCTAGAGTTGCCAAACTGTTCTTCAATTGGTATCAGAGCTCTGTTCTCTTTACAAGGACTAACATCCTAAGAGCTGATCCATGGCAACCACACAATCCTTGATTTCCAATCATGGTGAAGGTCAGTCCACTCATAGGCCTCCCCTATTTGATGGGACTAACTACACATATTGGAAAACAAGGATGAGCTTCTATCTTAAGTCTCTAGACTTTGACCTGTGGACTGTCGTCACTGACGGTTACAAAAAGCCCGCCAGGATAGTTGTCGATGGTGACCTCATTGAGAAACCACACGACAAATATTCTGTCGAGGAGAAGAAACAGGCAAGTCTAGATGCTAGGGCTATTAATGCTTTATTCTGTGCTATAGACAGGAACGAGTTTAACAGGGTCTCTACATGCACCACTGCTCATGAAGTATGGAGACTTCTGGAAGTGACGCATGAAGGAACCACTCAAGTCAAGGAATCTAAGATAAGCCGTCTCACTCAAGAGTACGAAGCCTTCAAGATGAAGCCAAATGAGACGATCACTCAAATGTTTACAAGATTCCTCGACATCATCAACCCGTTATCCTCGCTTGGTAAGCAGTACTCAAACCATGAGAAGATCCGCAAGCTACTCAGAGGGCTACCAAAGATTTGGAACCCTAAGGTGACAGCCATCATAGAAGGAAATGATCTCACAAGTATGTCTATGGAGACTTTGATGGGCAAGCTCATGACTCACGAGCTTGACCTCAAAGAGCCTGCTCCGAAGATCAGGGAGATCGCACTCAAAGTTCATCGACGAAAGATTGATCACGATGAGACTGAAGACGATATCTCAGATGATGAAGACCAAGCTCTTATGGTACGTAACTTCAAGAAATTCCTTCGCTTCAATCAAAGAAAGAAGGAACCACAAGAAGACGATGAAGAAGAACCAATCTGCTATGGTTGCAAAAAGACTGGACACGTCAGAAGAGACTGTCCGCTCTTAAAGAAAAGCAACTGGTATGAAAAGCCCTACAAGAAGAACTCATCAAAAAGGTATGCCAACACAAGCATTTGGCATGAAAGCGAAGCAAGTGACTCCGAGGAAGAAAAGAACTCTCCTCAAGGCAAAGCAAATGTGTGCCTCATGGCAAATTCCACCAAGGTATCAAACGAAACTTTAGATGACTTCTCTTTTGATGAACTTGGCGATGCTTTCACCGATTTACTTGATGATCACAAAAAGGTTATCGGTAAATATAAACATGCCAAGGACAAAATCAAAAGTCTAGAAGATGAGATACAAAGAATTTCTTTACTTCTTGATAATGTTAGAAACACATCACCCACTAATGACACTGATGAAGTATCCAAGCTTAAATTAAGCTTACATGATGCTGAAGCACGTATTGAGCAACAAACTCAAGAAATCACTACTCTCAACACATTGCTTGCTGAAGAAAAGAGTAGACACAAGATTTCCATGACTAAGATTTATGGCTTAAATATTAAGGTTGATGAACTGCAAGCTGTTTCTAAAAGATTAGAAACCAAATTGGGTAAACAAGTTGTTCAACCTCAAACCCAATCACATGGGCACAACACCACTCATGCTAGTCAACCACGTCAATCTCATGCAGCACATAACCATGCATTTATATACACAAACTTTCACAAACCACGTGCACGTAAGAACAATTCTCACTCAGTACACACTCATCATGCACAAAGACACAATCAACATCACTCCACACATAAAAAGCACCATGCCATGCCATATAGACAAAATCATCATGCAATGCCATATAGACAAGATCCTCATATACCAAATAGACAAAATCATCATGCCATGCCATCTAGACAATATCAACATGTCACACATCATAGACAATACCATCATTCTATGCCTCATAGACACCATCAACATGCCACTTATTCCATGCATAATCATCTTCACCATGCTAACTCTTCACATCATGTCCATCCTCATCCTACTGCTTATAGATATCATTCTCATGCTCCTAGTATAAATAAGAATGCTATCTGTACTTATTGTGGATTACATGGACACATCTCACCACAGTGCAGAGTTAGAAGACTTGTAGATAAAAGGATATATGCTTGGTTCCCAAAGACTAACTTTTCAGGACCCTCAAGAATTCGGGTACCAAAGGTCACATCTACTCTTGATGTAGGTGGACCTTCTCTCCTCAACTGAAAGTAAGTGGATTCTCGATAGTGGATGCTCGCGACATATGACGGGAGACGCAAATCTTTTTGCATCACTATCGATGAAGAGAGAAGGATACGTATCCTTCGGTAACAATCTCAAAGGGCACATTATAGGTAACGGTATCATTGGTCATCCTCCTTCTCCTGTTATAAAGGATGTCTGCCTAGTGACCGAGTTAAAGCATAACCTGCTCAGCATTAGCCATCTTGCTGATCATGGATATGATATTAACTTTGGACAAAACTGTTGCTATATCTATGATAGGTCAACAGAAGACATTGCTTTTGAAGGGAAAAGAGAGGACAATATCTATATTTTCTATCTCTCTATAAATACTAACCATGCAGGTAGATGTTTATATGCCCACAAAGACGAACGACTACTTTGGCACCAGCGTCTTGGTCACGCCAACATGGATGCTATATCCAGGCTTTCTACCAAGAAGCTAGTGAGAGGATTGCCTGACATCACATTCAAAAAGGATACGGTATGTGCCGAATGTGAACTAAACAAGGCAACAAAATCCTCGTTTTATTCCATCAACTCTGTAAGTACTACTAGACCCTTGCAACTACTTCATATGGATTTATTTGGTCCTAGTAGAATAGCTAGCCTTGGTGGCAAACTGTATGCATTTGTTATTGTTGATGATTTTTCGAGATTTACTTGGGTTTTCTTTCTCGCTAATAAGAGCGATGCTATTTCTGCTTTCAAAGTTTTTGTAAAGAAAGTTCAAAACGAAAAAGGCTACATGATTACTCGAATCCGAAGTGATCATGGAGGCGAATTCGTAAATTATGATTTTGAAAGTTTTTGTAATGCAAATGGTTTTGATCATGAATTTTCTTGTCCTAGAACTCCTCAACAAAATGGTGTTGTGGAGCGGAAGAATAGAACTCTCGGCGATATGGCCAGAGTCATGTTGAATAAATTTTCACTTCCGAAATACTTTTGGGCAGAAGCTGTTAGTACAGCATGCCATATTTTGAATAGGGTGCTGATTCGTCCCATTACGAAGAAAACACCCTATGAGCTTTGGTTTGGGAGAACCCCCAATGTTTCTTATTTTAAAGTTTTTGGTTGTAGATGTTTTATCCTTAACACCAAAGACAACTTAGGCAAATTTGATGCCAAAGCTGACGATGGTATCTTTCTTGGTTATGCCGCCAAGAGTAAGGGATATAGAGTCTTCAATAAACGCTCACTTATTGTGGAAGAGTCAACAAATGTGACTTTTGATGAAGACAACAGTGCAGCAAGTACTCTTGATGATGACATTGAGCCATCAACTTCTACTCCAATGAATACTTCAACCGAAACTAATTCTCTGGAGGGTTTGCCTAAGAAATTCTCTTTCAAACCTTCTCATCCAGAAAATTTAGTTATAGGAGAAGTTTCACGTGGAGTAACTACTAGATCATCATTAAGAGACTCTGTTGCTAGCACTGCCTTCATTTCACAAGTAGAGCCTAAAAATATTTCTGAAGCTTTTAATGATGAATTTTGGATTTCTGCTATGCAAGAAGAACTCAACCAATTCGAGAGAAGCCAAGTATGGGAACTCGTTCCTAGACCGGTTAATCACTCTATAATTGGTACTAAATGGGTTTTTAGAAACAAAGTAAATGAAGATGGTTCAGTCACACGTAACAAAGCTCGTCTAGTAGCTCAAGGATACAACCAAGAGGAAGGTATCGACTACGATGAGACTTATGCTCCTGTTGCTAGACTAGAATCCATTCGGATGCTTTGTGCTTTTGCTAATTTTCAAAACTTTAAATTATTTCAAATGGATGTTAAAAGTGCTTTCTTGAATGGCTTTATTAAGGAGGAAGTTTATGTCAAACAACCCCCTGGCTTTGAAAATCACAAATTTCCCGACCACGTGTTCAAGCTAAAGAAAGCGCTTTATGGCCTTAAACAAGCCCCCAGAGCTTGGTATGAAAGGCTAAGCAGCTTCTTGCTTGAGAAAGGTTTTTCTAAAGGGAAAATTGACACTACACTGTTTATCAAATCCTTCAAAGACACCATTCTATTAATTCAGATTTATGTTGATGATATTATTTTTGGGTCTACTGATAAAACTCTTTGTCAAGAATTTGCCAAGTGTATGCAGACAGAATTTGAGATGAGCATGATGGGAGAGCTCAACTACTTTCTTGGCCTGCAAGTAAAGCAACTGGCAAATGGAACTTTTATCTGTCAATCGAAGTATACCAAGGACATGCTGAAGAAGTTTGACCTTGACAACGTCAAACCAATTAGCACGCCAATGGCTACTTCAACCAAACTCGAACCAGATGAGAGCGACAAACCCGTTGATCAACGTAAGTATCGAGGTATGATAGGCAGCTTACTTTATTTAACTGCTAGTCGCCCCGATATCATGTTTAGTGTTTGCCTATGTGCTAGATATCAAGCAAATCCTAAGGAATCTCACATGACCGCGGTTAAGCGTATCTTTCGATACCTTAAGGGTACGGTTACAGTGGGCCTATGGTATCCCAAGTCAACATCATTTGACCTCATCGGTTACTCTGATGCTGACTTTGCTGGATGCAAGGTCGACCGTAAAAGTACGAGCGGCACGTGTCATTTGTTAGGAAAGGCTTTAGTCTCATGGTTTAGCAAGAAGCAGAACTCTGTCGCACTATCCACAACAGAAGCTGAATACATAGCAGCTGGGCGTTGTTGTGCACAGATTCTGTGGATGAAGCAAACCCTTGAAGACTATAAGTTATTTTTCATGCATATTCCTATATTCTGTGATAATACTAGTGCCATCAATTTGACTAAAAACCCTGTCTGCCACTCACGCACTAAACACATTGAGATCAGACACCACTTTTTGCGTGATCATCAGCAAAATGGCACGATTAACTTAGAATTTATTGACACTGATCATCAGCTGGCAGATTTCTTTACTAAGCCACTATCCGAAGAGCGTTTCAATTTTCTTTGTCGTGAACTTGGAATCTTAGATAAAGCAGTCATAAATTGAAACTCACCTGCGTAAATATCGAGTATATTGTAATTCTTTTACGAAGAATTTGGTATGGGTACAAGCCGAAAGGGTCCTTCTGACAACAAGGCGTAAAAGCCTAAGCGACACGGTGCACTAGTCCTCAGGACTACCGCTAGCTGGGATCCGGCCCCTGCAGCTAACCCATGGCAAATTTGGACTATTGAACCACAATATATATCCTTATTTATTATATGGCTCGTTTCGATTTAATATTGCCTAATTGATATTTTCTAAAAAGTTAATTCTGTTTTCTGTGTACCTCTCCTTCTCTATCTATTCTATTCTCTTTGGTGTCCTCAACTTTCTTTTGTTTAATTCTTAAATCTTTTTCTTTGTTATCATTTCTTGTTATTCTTCAACTTTTGTTTTCATTTTAGCTTTTGTTCTGTTCTGGACCAATGATCCAGAACTCGGGCCGAACTCTGCTCCTATCCGAGTTCGGGCCGAGTTCGGTCCCTTGGTTCCAGGGTCGGGATCTGGCTCTGCCGTTGGATCTATTCTAATCCAATGGTCAATTTTTCACCCGACCAAAGACAAAACCCTACTTTATGTCGGGATTCTTTCTCTCCCCTTTACTATTACCACCTTTTCTCACCTATACACACTCTTTCCTTGAAACCCTAACCCTAGTTTTTGATCTAGAGTGCCTCATTGCTTCTCAAATCAAGAAAAAGGTGTCTCCTCTCCATTCTCCTCCATTGTTCTTTACCTGTTTGAGGTACCATTTTTTTTTTTAAATCTTTTAATGGCTCCTTGCTTGTTCAATCGCGGGAAGAGGATTCGAGTTGAGAGTATTTCCTCTTCGGATTCTCCTCCATCAATTGAACAAATCATTGAACAACTTCAACCACCTCACCCTTTGTTCAATCCACCTCGTCCTCAACATCCTTCCACTTTTGACAATAGACTTTTTGTCTCACTTGATGCATCAAACAACTGGTTTAGTGACTTTCGGAATCGTCAGGTATTCACAGGACATCCTATCAATTTTTCCATATTCTCTCAATATGATTCTTTATTTCATGACCTCTATTTTGATGAACTAGTCACTACATCTTCTGCTATTTATCGTCATGCCGTTCAAATGTTCTACTGCAACTTAACCTTTGATGACCTTCGTATTTATTCACGAGTTGCTGGTATCGATATCTCGTTTGATGACTTTGAACTAGCCGAATATCTTGATCTTCTTGAGCCAAGTTCTTGGGAAAGGCTTGTTGATGCTCGCTCGTTCCGTTTTCCCAACGGACTTTCACTTGAAAGCTTCAAGGACGATTTGTGCACTCCATACACACGTCCTCGAAAGCTCATGACGAAATATCTCAACCCATATTTTTCTGATCTTCATTGGATCATCTCTAATACCATTCTACCCAAGATCGGTTCCCCTGATGAAATCACTTATCTTGACATTTCTGCTCTTTATCATCTTCACTTTGGAATTCATTTCAATCTTTCACGTACTATGATGGACTGGATGATTCGCTGTAGGAGGAAACCACGAGCTTTGGTTTATCCTCTGTATCTTCCTATGATCTTTCGTGCTTTTCGTATACCACTTGATGCTTGTCCGTTCCTGCCGGCACCTACCTTTCTATCTAAGGTACGACGCCTTCAGCCTGTTGCTATTACTGAGTTGTCTGCTGATGAGGAGCCTGACGCCCCTCCGCTCGGTCAGACTGCACCTCCTGCCAACCTGGATTCGCTTCAGACTATGCTTCGCGATCGTTTTGCTATTGAGGATGATCGCTGGACGCAGCAGGATTACCGTACCACTCTGCAGATTAGTGCCCTTGGGAACTCTCTGCATGATATACGGTATTCGCTTGCTCGTCATCCTGATTTGCATGTGCCTATTGAGCGGGATCCACATCGCTCGGGTCATCGTCTAGATGATCCGTGGGTCATGCAGTATATGGATCCAGATGATACTTTTGTGGATCTTCAGATGTTCCAGGATCTTTTCGTTGGCTCTTTCCCTGGTCCTTCAGATGTTCCAGGACCTTCTGGTGCTCCGTGATGGAGACTGGCTTGTTATGCTGCTGCCACTGCTGATGGTCTTAGTTGCTTTATGTTTTTAGTTATTTAGTTATGGATTTATGTACTGGATTTTTATCTTAGAACCCTGATGATGTGTTTGACATTCTGGTTGGTGGATATCATTTTATGCTATTTCTCGTAGTTTCTTTTATGCCAATGCACTCTCTTGTCTAGTATTATACTATTTTTTTTCTTGGTGTGGTTGCATTACTATTCTTTGCTTATTTATATTGCTAAATGCCAAAAGGGGGAGAAACATATGTATATTTTTGTGCTGGCTTGTTTTGGGAAACTATTACAGGTTCTATGCAGGTTCTATGCATTCATCTGTGTATATCTGTGCTCGTTCTGGGAATATGTTATCTATCAGGTTACAGGGTATATGCACTGTTTACGGGGGAGAGCTATAGCTTCTAGCTCGACACCGTTCATGGTTTACGGGGGAGCTATTTTCTCTTAGCTCAGGCATCGTGTATGGGGGAGCTATGGAACTATGTTACAATCAACTGTGTCCAGGTATGAATATTGAAATATACATATATTATTTTGTCAATTATCAATATGGGGGAGATTGTTGACACAAAGTCACAGTCAACCAAATATTGACTACATTGACCAAATAATATTTGTATTAATTCAATACGACACACGACGACTGCATTCAGTTCAAGACAGATGACAGCTCAGTCTCCGGCTCTCAGTGTGTTCTGGAGTCTGTATTTTATGATTTCATTGAGTCTAGATTTATGTACTCTGAGTCTTGTTGAGCTCTTGGAACTTAGTCTATAACCTACCCAAAATCCCAAGCTCCACTGAACCAAAAACTGCCCACTGGTCCCCTTAGAACCACTCTGTGCTCTGGAGACAGAGTTCGGGCCGAACTCTGCCTCCACACAGAGTTCGGGCCGAACTCTGTCCCCTAGAAATCAGGAACCCTAATTTTAGGGATAGCTGGTTGCTAGCTGTCCAACGGCCAAATTTTTGAATTTTCCTACCCGAATTTTGGCCGAATTCTGCCTATAAAAACACTATAAATAGGGCATGAATTCTCTCATTTCAATTCACTCAATCTTCTCTTCTCTTCTCTCCTACAAGCTCTATAAGCCATACCCTTCCCATCTACTAGCCACAAGCCTCCTAAGTCTCGAGTGCTCAGCATCTCTCAGTTAGGATTCTTGTGCAAGAGTGAAGAAATCGCTTGGACAATTCCAAGCAATCGCCACTGCGATTCTCTGTAAGAAGTTGACGTGCTCTTCTGAAGTAAAGGCACGGGTTGTAAGCTACTATTTCACAAATAGTGGATTTAATCCTGAGCTAGAGTTCTCAGGCCTGGACTAGTCCTCCACGAGGGAAACCAGGTTAAAATTGCTGTGTTTGCGTATGCTCTCTTATCTTTCATTTACATTCCGCATTTTACTCTGATTATTCATTGTTCGTGAAAGAGTAATTTTTTAATTGGTCATTATATATATATACTCTATTCACCCCCCTCTAGAGTTGCCAAACTGTTCTTCATATCTGGCTCAATCCAACCTCACCGGGGAGGACTCACCCGTGGATCTCCAAGACAGTGCCTGTACGGGAGCAATGCCCAACACCGTCTTCACTCCGCAGGACATGCTCATCAAAACCAACCTACACGATCGCCCGCTATACTACACGGGATACATCAGCGACGTGAAGGTGGATCGGATGCACATAGATCCTGGCTCTTCCATAAGCATCATCCCGAAGGGTCTGCTACATCATCTCTGCATTCCAATGCATCGCCTGACGCCTACAAGCACCGCCATCAGCGGTTTCAATTCGGGCAGGAGCTACCCTATTGGAAAGATTCGTCTGAAGTGTCAAATTGGCGACCTCCAATCCGAAGTCACCTGCTACGTCATAGATGCAGACACTTCTTACAACATCCTATTGGGGCGCCCATGGATACACGATTACATGATCGTGCCTTCCACACAACACCAGTGCTTCAAATATGTCGACAAATACGGCTTTGTGAAGACGGAATTTGCTGACATCGATCCCTTCAAAGGGGTCGAATCTTACTACTCGGACTCCTGCCTATACGAGAAGTCGAAGAGGCACCTTGATGAAGGAAATGAACAAGCTGGTACCGAAACGGCCACGGGATCAGAAGGACCTCTGACGATCCACCTCCAAGCTCGCAAATCGGGCAAGTCTGCACCCCTTACTGCCACTCTGCGGAAGGACACGATCAGTCTCTCGGCGCAGGAAGAGCAGATGATAATCCGGCTACCAAGGTCCGGCCAAGTGCCGAGACCCACAATGGGACAACTGACAATCAGACTGCCGAGAGTCGGTCAACCCCAAACGGAGAAGCTCAATCCCTCCGATAGGCCACTGACGATGCGCCTTCCCAAGAAGGGTCGTCACCCCGATGCAAGGTCTGACACTTCTAGCGAACCAGCCACTCCTCGCTCCACGTCAAGTGCCAAACTGGAGGTCGCTAGTTTGCCAACGACTCCACGCTCTGCTCCATCAACTGAACTACTGACAATCAAGCTTCCCAGGTCGTCCTCTCAGTCTTCATTTACACAGGGGGTAGTCGAAGAGGAACCGGAGCTAGCCAAGTATGTGGCTGCCCACACTGATGTCCCCTCCGCTGATGATGTAATCCCCCTAGAAAAGATACCTTACTTCATCAATAAAGGGTTATCTTTGAACTACACCGAGCTCAATAAGCTATGTACAATGTATGCTATGGAACACGGTATAGGCACTCACCTACACACACAAGTGACAAATGTGTACACCACGATCCAGCTTACTCTCGTAGAAGACGCTTACCGAATAATCGAGGAAGGGGATCATCCGATCATCTTCGACCGGACGAACAACCCGCATTCCTTCACCATAGAGGAAGCCGACCTCGGGTCAGATGCCGGAAGACTGCCTCTGTATCTTTATAGCCCCCAATCCAAATATCTCATGCAGAAATAGGGGTATGATCTGGAGACGACGCCAGGTTTGAACTACGACACTGGGCGACGATTACCTTTGAAGCCGTCGGTCCCGGCGGGCAAACCATGGGACTACTATAGCAAAATTCGATACGGGTTAGGGTATGTAACCCCTACTACGACCCCTGAGAGTTCAGATGAAGAATGCGACTGGTAGTCACATTCAACCGGGTCACCAACTTCTGACTCGGATACCAGCATCGGAGATGTGTTCAGACAAGTCATGACAGTCAACATGGCATTCGCCGACGCTTACGAAGAAGACGAAGACATCCCCGAGATCCTCGAGCTAGAGCCATGGGCCCAACAATTGGATTCACAATGGGAAAAACGGTTCGAACTAAGAGAACCTCCTACTGATGATGAAGTCATACAAGTTGACCTCGGCAGCGAATCTTCTCCAAAACCAATTTTTGTCAGTAAAAGCCTAGCAGAGAAGAACGGGAGTCGCTGCTAAAACTTGTCAGAGAATACATTGATGTGTTCGCCTGGAGCTATAAAGATATGCCAGGGTTAAATCCCGCCATTGCTCTTCACAAACTCAACATTCGGCCAGATGCAAAGCCAGTCAAGCAATAACAGCGACGCTTCCGCCCAGGCATCATGGACGCGATCGAAGCCGAAGTCAACAAACTGATAGCCAGCAGTTTCATTCGTGAGAAACAACATCCCGATTGGGTCGCCAATATAGTGCCCGTCCTCAAGAAGAACGGGAAGATTCGAGTCTGCATCGACTTCCGCAATCTGAACAAGGCCCCGAGAAGCCATCCATGAATGGCATTCGTTCAAAACTGCAGGTATTGTCAATCATGATGTCCGTGATAGGGAGGGGGAAGTCATCTTTGGGGCACAACCAAATCAAGATGTCTCCTGACGACGAAAAGTATACATCATTTCGAACACCGATTGGCACATACTGCTACACAGTTATGCCTTTCGGTTTAAAGAATGCTGGTGCCACATATCAAAGAGCCATGAGCAACATCTTCAGAGACCACTTACGCAAGACAGTAGAGTGCTATGTTGACGATATAGCCGTTAAGAGTCGCTGCAAGGGAGACCATCTACAGGATCTAAGGACGGTATTCGGCCTAATGCGAGCGCACAATTTGAAAATGAACACTACGAAGTCCTTTCTGGGCGTATCCAGCGGGAAGTTCTTGGGATTCATCATCACTGCACAGGGTATCCATGTAGACCCCGAGAAGACAAAGGCAATCATGGAGATGGGTCCCCCGAGAAATCTTTGCGAACTCAGAGGCCTTCAAGGGAGGCTAGCTTACATCAGGAGGTTCATTTCCAACCTCTCCGGGCGATGCCGACCGTTCACGCACCTCATGAAGAAAGGAGTCTCATTCGTATGGGACGAGGAATGTCAGCGTGCTTTCGACAGCATCAAAGAATATTTGTCAAATCCTCCAGTTTTGGTGGCTCCGGTTCCTGGAAAACCATTCCTGCTCTATGTACGAGCAATGGAACACTCCCTCGGGGCTCTGCTGGCATAAAATAATGACGCAGGCCATGAGCAAGCCATATATTACTTCAGCCGAATGATGATTATGCCAGAGCACCGATACACCGCGGTAGAGAAGGAATGCCTCGCCCTGGTGTTCGCCATTCAGAAAATGCGACACTATGTCACCGGACAAACGATACATGTGATCTCACGAGTCAACCCTCTCAGGGTCCTCATGACTAAACCAGGGGCACTCAGTTCTCGTCTCGCTACATGGGCAATATTGCTGTCCCCTTATCATATGATCTTCGTCCCAAAAAAGGCAGTCAAAGGTCAAGCCCTGGCAGACTTCTTAGCAGCCCACCCAGGCTCGGAGTCTTCCAGAATAGATGAAGAGATCCCAGATGAGGTCGCCGACTCGCATGCAACCTCTCACGATAATATATGACAAATGTTCTTCGACGGTGCTTCGAGGACCGGACCTAAAGGCAATATAGTCGTCGGAGTCGGGGTAGTGCTGGTCTCCCCTTCCGGATTGGTGATTAACCGCGCTTATTCCCTCACAGAGCCCTGCTCTAACAATGTGGCCGAGTACAACGCTCTGGTCATTGGCCTCCAACTTGCAAGAGAGCTGGGGGTAGAATACCTTGAAGCATAAGGCGATTCCCAACTAATCGTCAATCAGATCCGGGGCTCATACGAAGTCCGCCACGAAGACATGATCCCTTATCACCAAATAGCGATTGACATCATCTCGTCATTCGAGGGGTTCTTCATTGAACACGTCCCAGACTCCGAAATATCAAAGCTGATGCCTTAGCTGGTCTTGCCGCTTCCCTAGCAGTTCCGAATCATGATCGCCAATCAGTGGATGTGATAGGCCACGAACTGGTATGTCCCAAGAACAATGTACAATTTGTGGCGAGTTATTCCGCACAGACGATCGATGATGCCCCAGATTGGAGACAACCATTCATCGACTTCGTCGTCTACGACATCCTGCCCGAGAACCCAAAGGAAGCCACTTCCATCAGACGGCATTCTCTCAGATTCTTCTATGATACAGAGACAAAAATACTGTATCGCCACTCCTACAACGGATTACTGCTCCAGTGCTTGTCAAACGCAGAAGCCAAAGAAGCATATGAGAAGCTCATAACCGTGTCTGCAGGGCCAACCAGCCCGATCCCAAATTGCAAGACCGTCTTCGACGAATGGGCTACTATTGGCCCACGATGGTGGCAGATACGATAGATTATGCTAGAAAATACAAAGCCTGTCAAGTCCACGCGGACTTCATTCACCAACCATCCGAATTTCTACATCCGATAGTAGCGTCCTGGCCATTCGAAGCATGGGGAATGGATATCATTGGTCCAATCACCCCACCTTCCTCCCGAGGACATCGCTTCATACTTGCGATCACTGATTACTTCTCCAAGTGGGCGAAAGCTGTCCCACTCGCAGAAGTCAAGACTTCAAATATGATCAGTTTCCTTAAGCATCACGTCATCTACCGCTTTGGACTGCCCCGAAGGATCATCCTTGATAATGGTTCGCAGTTTGCGAGCCACGCTTTCTATCGGTTTTGCGATAAGCACCGTATCATAATGTCGCTTCGACACCGTACAACCCGGCGACGAACGGGTTGGCAGAGGCATTCAACAAAACAATCATCAAACTCCTCAAAAAGTTTGTCTCCTCCAACAAACGCGATTGGAATGAGAAACTCGACGAGTGTTTATGGGCGTACCGTACTACAGTCCGAACAGCTACTGGGAACACGCCATTCTCTCTAGTATACGGGAGTGAGGCAGTTCTCCCATTAGAGACTCAAATACCCTCACTCCGCGTCGCCCTCATTTATTAACTGACGACGGATGACAACTACCGACGTCGACTACAAGAGTTGGAGGCCTTAGATGAAAAGCGCCTCCTAGCTCAGCAAAGGATCGAGCTATACCAAGCACGCATCTCAGGAGCCTTCAACAAGAAGGTCAAAATCAGAACATTCCAATTGGGCGATCTTGTTCTGGCAGTCCGGACGCCAATGGTCATGACTCACAAGACCGCCGACAAGTTCCAGCCAAAATGGGAAGGTCCATTTGTCATCGAGGCCGTGTTCTCCAACGGTGCTTACCGCCTCGCTAAGCAAAATGGAGACTTGCTTATGTTGCCCGTCAACGGCAAGTTCCTGAAGAAATATTATGTCTAAAACAACATTCTCCAGATTATTGAGTCACGTACCCGCTGGTACCACTGAACTCACCCCTATAGTTTTCCAGATTTTCGAGTCATGTATCCGCTGATACCACTGAACTCACCCTCATAGTTTGTCAGATTTTTGAGTCATGTACCCGCTGGTACCGCTGAACTCATGCTCACCATTCCCCATATTCTCGAGTTATGTACCCGCTAGTGCCTCTGAACTCACATTCTGGTCACTCTTTCAGATAGAAAGTTATGTATGATTATACCTCTGAACTTCCTTCTTGGAGGAGATCCTCCCCCATGATCCAATACCCGCACTTTCAATGCACAAAAAAGGGTAATCGATCCACATATTTCCAAAACGGCCATGTCCTCATTACCTCTGAGTCGTTCCGCTTCCGTCAAAAACAAATCACCCCTTACATAGAACTTCCATGTCCTTATGACCTCTGAGTCGTTCTATGTGCCCTCCTTCATTGAGCCCACTCCTATCATGTCCTCATTACCTCTGAATGGGAAGGCTCCGTCGAAGAAACCTTCATACTCGCCATGTCCTCATTACCTCTGAGTAAGTATGATGATCCCCTTTCGACCTATTATCTGTACCCACAACCGAAGTACGCCAAGGGTAATAGGCCCACAAATGTCCTCTGTTGACCACAAATGTCCTCTGTTGACCACAAATGTCCTCTGTTGACCACCAATACCCTCCGTCGAGTTCACTCATGCCATGTACTCATTACCTCTGAGTAGGAAAACTCTACGTCTATAAAACTTTCCTGCTTGCCATGTCCTCATTACCTCTGAGCAAGTTTGTCGGTTCTCCTTCATCCTATTATCCGTATCTTAAACCAGGGTACGCCAAGGATAATAGGCCCACGAATATCCTCAGCTAAGTTTCTTAGCACAAACATACCATCTCATCATGCCCCAGGAGCCCAGCTGCTCTACGGCATTCCTTTTCCCAATACCAAGAGCACCCACGACCACTTTGCCATGGCTGTTTCAGGTATCCCGACCAAAGCTTGTTATCTGTACCTAAAACCGAGGTATGCCATAGGTAACAGGTCCACAAATATATCCCCTATGCGAGGAAGAACATCACCACAATATCACAGGCACAGCAAGCAATACAAATGAAGGGTAGAATTGAAAGTACTCTTTATTTTGAAGGAAGAAAAAAGTATTACATATTCCGGGATCACATCCCCTTCAGAAAGAAAGAAAACAGAAACAAAGCAAGAAGAAAAAGGCCAACTACAGTTCGGCATTGCACAATTCCATGAGCCGGTCTCTCACCAAGACAGTCCCTCGCTCAAGCCTCTGTTTAGCTCGACGCTCGGCCTCTTGGGATAGTTGCTCCGCATCATTCAGACACATATAGGCCTGCCAGTTAGTCTCTATCTTCTTCAGGGCAAGTTCTAGATTGACGGAGGCCCTGCTAAGCTTGTCAGCTTCCTGGATGGCAATTCCTTTTTCAGTACAAGCAGCCTCCAGCTCGGACTCTAAGAAGACCAACTTTCTCTGGAGTTCGAGGATTTGTTCCCGAGTGTCGGTCACCCCGCGAGAGGCAGCCGCTTCCTGAGCCGCACAATCGTCAGCCCGACGGCTCCACTGATCGTGCAACCGGGTCAAATCCCGGCGGTCCTTCAATATAGTCGGCTTGAGCGATTCCCGGGCAGCCATCACCTTCTCCACCGCGGTAATGAGAAAGTTGCGCTCTTGATTTATGACTGCCGGTAAATCAGTCTGTTGCAACATACGAAACTGGGCCATGAGACGATCAGCTTCTAATAGCTTAGGCTCCAGAAGCGCAGCCAGTTCCCCTCCGCCAGGGAGTGTCTTAAGGATACTAATCTGGCCACCGGCACATCGACGGGCCAGAGTAAAGGGAGTCCCACTTTCCACTGCTGTCTCGATCTCCCTCTTCAGGTGGCGATGGAAACTGGCAACCACGTACTGTAACGCGTCATCCAAGACCTCTGTGGATGACGGCATCAGAGGGAGAGTGGCAGACGGTACCGAAGGAGTGACTTCAGAAGTTACTGTACCCGCCACCAAGGAAGCAAATTCTGCACGGAAAGATGCTTGAATGGTGGCTAACTCCTCTTCTGCCGCCCGAAGAGCCTGGATGCTCGGCAGGGAGGAAAGGTTGACCCCCAAAACTACATCCGCAGAGGAGGACAGAGGGGGCATCGTCCCTTGTCCCAGCTGCGCTGCTACCTGGGACCCCGAGCTCGACCCAGACGAAGGTCCCTAGATACAGGGAGGTCATATCAGGCCCTCTCCGGTAGGGTTCAATCCAGCAATATCCATCACTGGCGATGAAGGGTTGGGATCTGAACATCCAAAGCAACCATTAGTCGACATAATCTGAAAGATAAGATGACGGAATACATAGGCTCATTCACAAGCTATGGTTTGATTTGTATTACCAGGGGAAGATCGTAGGGGCGACGGCTCGTTCACAGCCGGCGTAGTTTCCCCACCCACAAAGTCATCATGTTGGGGTTCGGATATCTCAGGGACGGGCGCGGTAAAGCCCCCATCCTCCTGGGTTGAGGTCCCAGCAAGGTGGGAATCCTCGACCGCAACCGGAAGCACCCCTGCAGCAATGATAGCAGTGCACACATCACTGCCTAAATAAGACAGGACCGGGTCAGCCTCGATAATCGGGTCCTGAGGAGCGAGCTCATCCGACGCCTATAAAGAGCAAAAGAAACAAATGATTAGGCCATAACATAAAAGAAGAAGAAAGCGAACAGCAGAAGCCCAAATTACCTCAGGAACAACGTCCACATCATCAAAAAATAGCCTGCGACGTCTTACCGCAGCATGCTTCGTGGAATAGGTTCGATCGTCAGCGATAGTCACGCGCCCGCTTCATTTACGCGAAGGGCCAGGTACAACAGATGGTTGATCCTCCACCACCGCGTCAGACCAAGTAGACGGCTGGCCCGCAGTCCTTTCAGCCGGCACGACAGCGGGTTGATTCCCAGCTTCCTCGTCCAAAGAATGAGATGAATCATCGGCATCTTGTTCGTCATCTTCCTCATCCGCCCTAGTGGACTCTGAGTCTGGCATAGGAACCCTGTTCGCCCCCCTCTTCCTCTTCTTGGACCCCTCTGGCTTCTCAGCCAAACCGGTTACAGCGATGAAGCTAGTATTCATATCAAAATCGACAGGAGGCTTGCTCGCCGCAACATGATAAAGGGCCGCTATATACAAGATATCCCCTGTCACCTTGGCATCAGAGACTGAGAAGCTGGCCCGGGTATGGGTTGCATTATAATAATGCCAAGCCCGGACGCCATCGGGTACACTGCCCTCAAAGCCCAAGCAAGCGCTAGGGCGATCCAGGAACAATTGACTCTACCCAAATTGACGGGAAAATCTACTGGGTAGATAAGGCTCCAGGTATACTTTATTCCGGTAACGATACACCAGGTGTGCGGGGCGGATGTTGCGTAACCAAAGAAGCATCTTCTCAGATAAAAGTTGGGGAGGATCAACGCCATCAATGTGTACCCTCCTCACTTCTCTAGGGGTGAATTCAGGGAGAGATACGAAGAATTCAGGCCCATGAACTCTTGCCAACGCCCTCCGGCAGGCCGGTATGGTATCGTGCTCCCATGGCTGATGACGATATCGGAAAAGGAAGGTGTCATCAGCGGTGACATTTTTATCAGTTCGTGGCCTCATCAATGATCGATAGTGCATCAATAACCACCCCATGAGGTAGTGATATGGTAGTTCTATCCGTTCAAAGTCCATCGACACATCACGAGCAATGACTTTGGAAGAAAAGGTGCGAAGGCCGTGGTGTATGCTACACACCATGGCCGGAAGGAGCGCCAGTCTTACCTTGAAGACCAATTTCACAGCAGGAAGAATGAAATGGCGGCTGATCCTTTCCATAGATCCCGTGCCGCCCGAGACTACACAATTGCGTAGCTACACCATCAAGAACCCAGCTAAGATCGCTTTATCAGACATCTCCCGGGTACCATAGTGGAAGTAACTGAGGGAGTCAGTGCGACTCCCAAACCGGTCACGGGTAGACCTCGACCTTTTGACCTTCAACATCATGTCTTTCACCTCCTCCGGGGTTCGAGGAGTTCGAGACGAAACTTAGCCGAAGGGACGCAACTTGAAAAGATACAAAATCCAGGCCGTGGTATGAGGGGCGCTCCCTTCTGAGCTATTTTCTTTCTTGATAGCCATCTGGTGGCAGGCGCTATGATGGCACAACAGTTCTTGGTACACGACGACGAAACCAGGAAATCGTCGATCCAGGTCTTCGAATTCTTCGTTCGTCGGTGTATATGCTTCAAAAGCTTCACCTCCCCACGGTAATCTGGAAACAGCGTTCATCTCATGGAGATTAAGCCGCAGCTCTCCTCCGGGGGCAAAGAAAGTCCCTGTACGCCGATTATACTGCTCCAAAAAAGCCATAAACAAAGGCTTGTTAATAGGTAACCCATAGCAGGTGCCCCTGACGGCGTAGTAGAGGTCAATTTCCCGAAGGTATTCCCCATACTTTCTCAAGATCCATGAGGTAAGATTAGTCCATGTGGGAATGGGGTTGATCCAATTCAGCAGCAACAACCTGCCTACGGGATAAGACCCCTTGCGAGCGAGCTGATTCAGAAAAGTATCAGCTAGAGTAAAGGTAAAATTAGGGCTAGTCGTGTTTACAAAAGTGCCAGGGAGCAGCCCCATCACAGTCCGACTCACTGATTCCTTGCCCGCACATACTAAACCCGTGCGCCTGTTGTAGTGGATATTGCTCACAAATATTCCCTGTTGGGTAGGAGTCAGGGAGCCTACCATTGTCCTGCCCAACGGTACCATGTTAAACCATGAGAGAGGATAATGCCACTCCATCTCGGGGATATAAATCTTTACTCCATCTACAGAAAAATCCCAGTGCTCTGAAACATCCAGCAATCGGGAGTTCTTTATGGAAAAGGCGTCCCCAAAGAGAAAAGCGGTTTCAGATATTCTCCATCCAGCTTCTCCGAATTCATCATTGAACAAAGAAAGTGGAAAGGTTGGTTATTAATGGCAGCCACCCTCTCCCTAGGTTCATTAGTGGGAAGCTGATCCACTATACGACGGATTAAGTCATCAAGTCGCATGCCCACGGCAAACTGAGCTGAACCCACAAGAAGCTCTCCTGCTGGGTTGGTTGGGAGGTTCACTGAAAAAAAGACAAAGAGAAATAGGATTAAAAGATGGTTAAAGCAAAAAATTACTAAATAAAGAAGCTCCCACGAGCCTATGCGGTTCGGGTCAACAAAGCCTTATGCGGCTCCATTCTAATTGGGTCTCAAGAGATGCGGTTTCGAGGAAGCCTATGCGGTTCGAGTCAACATAGTCTCATGCGGCCCAAATCAGACGGGAGTTCTGTATGACTCTAGCTCGATAGCTTATGCGGATCAGATGAATATACGCAGTTCTAACAGAAGAGCTCATGCGGCACAAAATGCCATGCGGTTCAGCCTGCTAGAAACATATGCGGCTCCGTTCAGAGGAGACTTTATGCGGTTTTTATCTAGAGACTTAAATCCTTCTCATGCGATTCAGACGTGGGATATTTTCTATGCAGCTCGGGTATGAGAAGGTCATGCGGCCCATACAGCATATACGGCTCTGCCATCAACTTGGGTGGAGGCTTATGCATAAATATGCAACAGAGCCATGGGTTCTCCAGATTCAAATGCAACCCTTACTATTGAAAGCAGGACGAACATCAGAGGGCACTTCGGGCGCTTCGGGCTCGACGACCGACGAAGACGTCACCCTCTTGCCCTTCGCGGCGGCAGAGATGACTTTGGAAGACTTAGGAGCCATTTGCTTCACGGGTGGACAAAGAAGATCAGAAAGAGGAGACAGCAAAAAGAGTAAACGAAGGAGAAGGTAAAGAAGTCCCTCCGGCCAAAGTCATCCATATTTATAAACTAGAGTGAAGCGTTTCGATCCCCGTGCGTACATGCAGACCGACTCTTCGGTTATCAAAATGAGCCGCCGAAAATGGAGGCCACGCCCCTCGGATCCCGCACCAAAAAGTGGCCTTTAAAGCTGACAGCAAATCAATAACGTTTAAATGCAAAAGATTGCCATACGTGGCAATAATGACGTGGCAAAGAGCTATGCGGCTGAACAGTCCCCTGCAGCTGAACTACCTACGCGGTTGAATAATCTATGCGGCCAAGATCTCTATGCGGTCAGGGTTTCAGATGCGGCTAGAAGAACACAGCCATGCTTCTCATTCTAAGTATTTCAATTTTGTATATTGAAAACATTGAAGGGGGTATTGTAGAAGCATGGAAAATATTAAAGAAAATGACCCATGCGGCTAAAGAACCCCATGCGGCTCAGAAAGCCCATGCGGCTCAGAGAGTCATACGGCATAAGGGACTATGCGGCCCAAGACATCCCATACGGCTCAGAAGACACGTGGCGGGACATTCCTCTCCTCTGCCCCCTCGCATTAATTGTTTAACGGCTGACAACTCTAAAAAAGTGACAGTCCTGACACAAAAAGAAGTAATTATGGCTCTGTCATAATGACAGACTTCTAGGGAAGAGAAAAGAGATCTCTGACACAAATCCCCTGAGAGCCATAAAAATTCCACATGGCCTTGTCACGTGGGCGCTCGTATGCGGCTCGAGCAAAGACTTCTCATGCTGTTCAGAATGAAGCCGTCCTATGCGGCTCAGGCCGAGACAGCCTCATGCGGCTCGAGCAAAGACTTCTCATGCGATTCAGAATAAAGCCGTCCAATGCGTCTCAGGCCGAGACAGCCTCATACGGCCCGAGCAAAGACTTCTCATACGGTTCAAGAGGACCATTCCCATGCGGCTCAGGCGGATGTATCCCTATGCCGCTCGCAATGATCACCTCCATGTGGTTCAAAGGCTCGAGGGAGGGCCACTACCCAGGCAGCCCTGACACGTGGCCCTAACCATATGCGGCCCAAAATCAAATGCGGCTCACTCGTCATGCGGTTCAGTTCCCCCAATGGCTCCTAGGACACGTGTCCTAAGCCGATCAATTCCTCAGATTTATTACAATCAAAGATTGGGTCAAATCCCAATAATCTGGGACACGTGGCAGGAGAATAAATTAAATTTATTTGCAGACATCAGAAGACCATTATGAGGAAGATTTATTCCAATCAGCATTAATTGCTGATGGGATTTGGTGTAATCTACACTTAATGGCTCGGATTCGTCACAATCAAAAGCGAACGGCCTAGATTGACTAATCCACAGGGCGCCGCCATCTCCAAGAGGCAATCATTGGCAACCCTAATGATCACATCCCACTATTATAAATAGCAAGGTGTCATTCTCTTGTAAGTTATATACTGTCAGAAAGAGAGAGATACGCCCATACAGAAAGACTCCCCCAATAATCAGAGAGAAAATACACACAGGGAGAGAGAAGCCAAAAGAATAATAGAGGGAGAGCAAGAAGAGTATTTCTTCATCAGTGCCAACCATCTCTTCACAGGAGCCAAGGCTGCATACCGATCGTCCAAGGAGTAAGGCAGGACTGCCGTCGCCTTTCCGAGCCTCTATCGTCACCCCCTAGAATCTAAAATAAATAATTGTACTTAGACTGTTGTACGTAGATTTTTGTCCCTAGGCTTTCTTTGTACAAGCGAGTTTGTAACGTGAAGTAAAAGTCTGATCCTCCGATAATTGTTCTGTTCTTTTATATTTCATGGCAAACAGTGACTTCTTCTTCAACGATGTCCGTCGTCAGCGGTGAAGAAGCAGGACCTGTATTTCTGGAGCAACCATCGATCAGCTTAATCCGAAGGATGTAAAGATATAGCAAATAAACCTCCTCACTAGTCAAGACTTGACTTAGCTTACCAGGGGAGGGTTGCTGAAGCTGAGGATCGCTCATAGCCATTGTATCCTCCTCACCAGCGACATCTGAGCCGAATGTAGCTGGTTCCTCTACCCCACCCTCCCCGGAGGTAGACGCAATGGGGTCAGCATCACCCAGCTGGAATTCAGCAACCTCGAAGATTGGCTAAGTGGAGCCCACATTATCCTGGGTTGAGATATCAGCAACGGGAAAAACCTCAACCGTCGCCGGGAGAACCCTGGCGGAGATAAGCTCAGCACTCATATCACTAATTAAAGTGGCTACAGCCGGGTCGACTTCAGAGATAGTAGCCGGCTTTCGAGAGTCCACTTCTTTTGACGCCTACAATAAAAAGAAGAATGATCAAATCATAGTGCAGAAAAGAAAAGCTAAAAAAAGATGGTTGTAATTTGATTCACCTCCGAAATGGCATCAGTATCCTCGTTTCTTTCCCTAATGATTGGCCAGCAGGGTTTGACCGCAGCCCATTTCTGAGAGTAAGTTATGCCGCCAACAGCAGACCCACGCCTGCTTCGCTTTCAGGAAGGACTAGCCCCAACAAGCGGCTGATCTGCCACCACATCAACGGCAGGAGGAAGAGACAAGTCATCAGCGTCATCCTCCTCGTCCACGTTGATGGACTTAGAGTCTGACACATCGACCGTGTTCCCCTTCCTTTTTCTCGTCTTGGACCCTTTCGGCTTCTCCTCCAAGCCAGTACCGACAATAAAACTGGTACTTGGGTCAAAATTGGTAGGGGTCTTGTTCACCATAATATGGTACAGAGCCGCCTTGTACAAAATCTGCCCTGACTCCCTAGCATAAGGCACAGAGAAGCTGGTACGGGTGTGGACAGTGTTATAGAAATGCCAGGCCCTGATACCGTCAAGGACATTACCCTTGAAACCCAGGAAGGGGCAAGGATTGTCCAGAAACAGCTGACTGTACCCAAACTGTCGGGAGAACCGACTGGGCAAGTAAGGCTCCAGGAAGACAGAGTTGCGGTTGCGATATACCAGGTGTGCAGGACGGATGTTCTGTAACCAGAGGAGCATCTTATCAGAAAAGAGGTGGGCGGCCCAGTGCCATCAAGATGTACACCATTCACTTCTTCATCTATAAAATGAGGGACAGACACGAAAAAGGTGTATCGGTCCACTCTCGCCAATGCCATCCGACAGGCTAGCATAGTACTACACTTCCAAGGCATACAACGATACTGGAAGACGAAGGCATCATCCATAGTTATATCGTCTTCTGGACCAGGCCTCATAAAAAACCGGTAGTGCATCAATAGCCACCCCATTAGATAATGATAGGGCAGCTCAATTCATTCAAAGTCCTTCGCCGTATCATGGAGAATGACCTTGGACGAAAAAGTACGGAGACCACGGTGTATGCTGCACACCATGGCAGGAAGAAGAACTAGTCTGGCCCCAAAGACCAGTTTCACAGTGGAAAGGATAAAGTTACGGCTGATCCTCTCAATAGAGCCAGCCCCTCCCGAAACTACGCAGTTTCGTAGCCATACCATCAGAAATTCTGCCAGAAGAGCCTTCTCGGACAACTTCTGAGTATCCTGATAAAAATAAGTAAAAGAGTCAGATTGACTCCTAAATCTGTCGCCGGTGGTTTTCATCCTCTTGGCGGTTGACACCTGGTCTTGCACCTCCTCCCGTGTTCGAGGACTTCAGGAAGAAACCCGGCCTGAGGCGCCGAACCTAAAAAGATAACTGACCCAGGCCTTCGTATGCGGAAGGTTTCCTTCCGAGCTGTCGTTTTTCTTCTTCGACATCTGCTGGCATGTGCTGTGGTGACATAACAATTCCCGGTAGACAGCAACAAAGCCCGGGAACCTCTGCTCCAACTCCTCGAACTCTTCGTTCGTGGGGGTATACACTTCGAAGACTTTATTTCCCCAGGACAGCCTGGTGACTTCACGCATCTCATGGAGAGAGAGTCCCATCTCCCCTTCCGGTGTAAAGAAGGTCCCCGTCCGGTGGTTTTACGTTTCAAGAAGGGCCATAAAGAGCTTCTTGTTTATAGGCAAACTATAAAAGGTACCCCGAATGGCATGATACAAGCCGATCTCGTATGGCAGATTCTCGTATGTCCGTAAAATCCACATGGTCAAGTTGGTCCACGAAGGGATAGGGTTCATCCAATTCAGCAGCGCCAACCGACCAATGGAGGTAGGACCCCTTCTGAGCAAGCTGGTTCATGAAAGTGTCAGCTTGAGAGAATCAGAAGTTGGGACCTTGCATATTTAAGAAACTAGCATGGGCCAACCCCATCACGTAGCAGCTGATCGGTGTCCTGGTCGCGACTACCGACCCCAAGTTCCTATTATAGTGAATATCTCCCACAAACATCCCCTGTCGGCTCGGAGTCAAGGAATCCACCATCTTCCTGTCTATTGGCAGCATGTTAAACCACGACAGTGGAAAGTGACGTTCCATTTTAGGAATGTAGATCGCCACCCCCGTTAGAAAAAAAACTCCAACTTTCAGATATGTCCAGAATACTGGAGTTCTTTACAATCAGGGCATCTTAGAAGAGGAACGTAGGTTTCAGGTATTGCCCCCCTAATTTTCCAGAGTTCATCATACCCGAGAGAAAGTAGAAAGACAGATTTTTGATATCTCGTAGCCTCTCCTCAGGTTCATCCTTGGGAAGCTGATCCGACACATAATCAACTAAATGATCGAACCTTACACCCACGGCAGATTGCGCTCAGCCTACCAAGACTTCTCCCGCAGGATTGACTGGCAACTTCACTGAAAAAAGACAAAAGAAACAAGTTAGAAGATAGCCAGAGAAAACCACTTAGTGTGTTCTGAGCTTATGCGGCCCTGATTAAATTGGTCTTTATGCGTCCCAGTTTAAAGGAGCTTATGCGGCTCTAATTAAGTGGGTCTTTATGCGGCCCAGTTTAAAGGAGCTTATGCGGCTCTGATTAAGTGGGTCTTTATGCGGCCCAGTCTAAGGGAGCTTATGCAGCCTTGATTAAGTGGATATTTATGCGACCCAGTTTAAAGGAGCTTATGCGGTTCTGATTAGGTGGGCCTTATGCGACACAGTTTAAAGGAGTTCATACGGCTCTGTTTGGTTGGGCTTCATGTGGTCCAGTTTATGAAGAGCCTATGCAGCTCTGTTTGGTGGGTCTTCATGCAGCCCGGTTCATAAAGTGCTTATACGGCAACATGACGGCTCTCATGCGGCTCGGACATGAGGCATACCCCATGCGACTTGGACATGAGACGTTTATACGGCCCATACAGCACAGCATATGCGGATTCATCACACCGAACTTAAACAGTTCAATGAAGATGAAGAATATGCCAAAGAGAAAGACTCGCGCATAAAACATGCGACGTAGCCGTTATGGTTAGGGTTTGAATCCATGCAGTTTTTCTTCCAGCATTCTTACCGTAAATGGAAGGATTGACGTCGGGGTGAACTGGGATCGTTGAAGAGGAGGCAACTCCTTTGCCCTTCGCCGCAGCACTGGAGGAAGCTTTGGGAGCCATTGATGATCGAAGAAGAAGAAGAGACGGCGACTAGGGCACAAAAGTTTGAAGAAAGAAGAGAGTAAAGAGAGTAAAGAATCTCTCTCTTCAAAAATTACTCATATTTATAGGCTGGCAAGGACGTGGGAACCGATAGACGCTTCGGGTTTCGTGCTGTCTAGAAGATAAAGCCTACCCTCGGGATTCTATCCCCTTTCATGCAAAAAAGAATGCTCAGAATCATCAAGGCAAATCTAAATATTTAATGCCGACTCTTGGGATCCTATCCAAAAGATGGCTTTAAATCAAAAACAAATCAAGAGCAATTAATGAGATGCCTACGTGGGACAAAGACCAGTCTATACGACCAGAAAAGACTATGCGGCCAGAGAAGTCTATGATGCCAGAGGAGCCTATAATGCCAAAGAAGACCATACGGCCAGAGAAGTCTATGCGGCATAAAGAGCTTATGCGGACATACCCATGCTTCTTATTCAAAGTATTTTAATTTTATAAATTAAAAACTTTGAGGGGGGGCTTGTAGAAGCATGGAAAAGTATAGTGATTCTTATGCGGCCCAGAAACTCCATGCGGCTCAAAACTAGAGGGATCTCATGCGGCTCAAAAATCCCTCATAGCTTCATGCGGCTCAGATAGTTTTATGCGGCTCAGAAAAAGCCACGTGGCCTTATACGGTTCGAAATAGGCCCGTACAACTGGCCATAATTACTCCGTACAGCCAGTCATTAATGCTCTGACACAAAGTGACAGCTCTGACATGATGGCTCTGACATAAAGAAGAGATGCGACATGCTCATAAAATGATGAAAACATATTTATGATAGCTGGCACAGTTCACAAATCCCAAAAAAGTTTTTTATGCGGATCGCCTGAGTGACCTTCATGCGGCTCGATTGTGAGGCCTCCCTTATGCGGCTCGGTTGTGAGGCCACCCTCATGCGGCTCGGTTGTGAGGCCACCCTCATGCGGCTCGGTTGTGAGGCCACCCTCATGCGGCTCAGACAGTGGGACAGTCCTTCATGCGGCTCGCAACCTAGTGGCAGTTGGGACACATGGCATAAGTTGACTAAGTCCTAACAACTCAAATTTATTGCAACCAATAGAACATAACAGTTTCAACCAACATAACAGTCCAGATCTATCGCAACAAACAGATAAAGATTAATCTTAACCAATCCCCAACTACCCACTTCTCAAGGTGCAGTTACAAGGATGTGGCCACGTGGCTATACACCCCACTCATCATAAACTCCTATAAATAGCATGGAATTATTCATTTGCACACACACAGAGACATATAGGGCAACACAGAGTCGAGCAGCGAGAGAGCATTTCTTCGCCGGAGCCGAGGTTACGTTCGATCGTCCAAGGAGTAAGGCAGAGTTGATAGCACTTTCCCGAACCTCTACCGTCACCCTCCAGAATCCAAATTAAACAATTGTACTTAGATTGCTTTTCCTAGGTTTTTTTCCTAGGCTCTCTTTGTACGAACGAGTTTGTAATTGTGAATTAAAGTTCAGTCCTCCCATAAAACTGTTCTGTTCTTTGATAATCAATGGCAAATACTGCCGCTTCCTAAGCTTCGGCTGAACTTGTATGGCAGGATCTAGACTTCCTGTCCTTCTTCTCGTTGGTAGGAGATGACACCGCCTGGGCAACTTCGGACACTAAGTCCGGGTGTACCCAAATGATCTCTCCTAGCGATGTGGTGAGAGGTACCAAACCAGATGTCTGGTTTCGAACGATAAAAGATTAGTAACCTCTATCGTTGCCCGAGGGACAATTATTACCCCGTACAGAGTATTTGTTGGAGAAAAGTCACCGAATTGAACAGATACCATGTTCGCAGCCACACTAACCTTTTCAAAATCTATCGACAGAGCTTTGGAGTCGATAAGACTCTGGTTGTATCGCTTTAATTGGAAGCAGTCATGAGTGGAATGATGGACATAGCGGTAGAAGTGATAATATTTTGGGTCCTCCATTTCTGTCGTTCGGGGCTCGCGTCTTGGTGGAGGGAGCTGGATCCTAACCCCTTGCAAGAGCATATCGAAGATAGGTTTGATATGACTATCTTCAAATGAGTAATTCACCTTGGGCCATTAACCTTCCACCTGTTTTTGTTCAGGCTTTTTGGTCACATCAGCGTCCATGGCCTGTTTGCCTTTATTGTCCCAGTTGGAGGTGCCGCCACTGTTATTGTTGTTGTTGGAAATAGAACCAGGACATTTGCCCTTATCCTCTCCATCTGGGATGTGTAATCCCAATTGGCGAGCCTTCTTCAACTTTGCCTTCGTATTGGTAGCACTTATGATGAAGGTCGTCCAATCCCTGAACTGATCATTGCCCATCCAGAGGCTAATTGCGGGGAGCAACTTCTTCTGGCAGATTTCAATCAAGGAGCTCTCGGGATTACCTTGGGGTAATCTTATTGTGGTTTGGCAGAACCGTTCGATATAGTTCCTTGTTAGCTCCCTCTCTCCCTGAACGACGTCCATGAGAGACGTCATTGCCACATCATGCCCCATTTCGTAGAACCTCTCCAGGAACATGTTCTTGAAGCCGTCAAAAGAATGGATGCAGTTGTCGAGAAGGTTGCTGTACCAGTCGAACGCGATCCCCTCCAATTCTCTGATGAATAATTGTGTGAGGATGGCGTCGCCATGCGACAAGTGGTCGATTGTGACCTCAAAATAAGTCATGTATCGACTAGTAGAGGTCTTCCTGTCATACGAATCTATATGGAACAGATTGTAGCATGGGGAGAAAGGAACATCTCTCCATGCGACGGGATATGGCTGCCGTATTCTGAGGTCTCAGGAGGAGTCTCGGGCATTGAATATTGCTCGAAGCACCAGGACTTCCCTCCTTGTCTCCTTGGCTTCAACCGCAACTGAAGGAACGGATGCTCCTAAAGGATCATCACCCAAAGGAGGGGAAGTCGTGTTGGAGTCTGCGTTGACTGTGGGTCCCAAGCTTGTTTGTCCGGGCATCCTTGCTGGTTGAGTTGGCAAGGCGGCTTTGATTTTGTCTACAGACTTGACAAAGGATAATAGCATGGCTTTAAGTACTTCTAGACGTTGTCGATCAGTCGGTCCTTCAGGTTCATCATCGATCATAAAGACTGTCCGTACGTAGGTAGACATGAAAGGGACCGTAGATGAGGTGCTCTCCGTGTCGTATTCTCGTACAGAGAAATTATTAGAGAATGTCGGAATGTCATCTTCCTCGGACTCGTAAGGGGTGCTACCTCCAGTACAGGAAGTCGCATCGTCTTGGCGAGGGAAGTCCAAGTCTGTTGCATAATTTTGAGGGATCTCTACCCCCTGTATATGCTCTTGGTACAACGGGTTGTCACATATATTGAGGGAACTGCTACCTCCAGCTTCATCTACTTCCAAGGAGGCCGAAGGTGTACCCCTAGGTACTGGAAGCTTCTTTTTGGATCGAGTTCCTAAATAGACACCCCATGTGGCTGTTGGTGGCAACCCTTCAGATAATAGTTTTCTTGCAGTGCTGTCAGAGGTTGTCGAGCTGGAAGAGCCTGTCTTCTTTCCCCCTTAGCGGGAGGAACCTTCCGAGTTGAATTACAGGAGGCAAAAGAAAACTCCTCATCTTTTGGAACTTATACATGTTTCTCGAGTTGTTGTCGAATAGGTACTGGCTGCTGCAGTCATTGAAAATAGACTCCCGATCTTCTGGTGCTGCCAACTTATCGCAGCAGCAGTTGATGATGACTTAGGTGCAACGACGTCCCGAGAGGGACTCATCGTATGCCAAGGTTGCCTCTTTGCATTTTTGAGTAATCACCTCATGCAAGTCGATAGCAGGCTGATCTATTTTTGCATTAAACTTGTGGACTCGGGTATCCTGAGCACACATGTTCATAGGTATCATGTTTGTTTCCTGATCCGAGGCTAGTAAAAGCACTTGCTCTCGATCGTTGGAGGGAGACTTTAATGACCCACCCCGTCCGTTAGCCCCGGGAGACTGGACGCGGGTGGTTCTGAATAACTTTTCATCAGGAATCCGTATAACAGTTAACGGTGCCCGCTGACGGTCAGTAGCTTGGACAGTTGACTGGGCTTGTTGGGCTTGTACTGTCCAGGACTTCTTCAACTTAGCACCTGAAGGCACATAGTAAGAAGAGTCCTGCTTGGAATATTCCATATTCTCAATGGGCTGCATGGAGTTGGGACCGCATAAGAGACGGTCGAACACAGAGCTTCTGACAGGGCTGCATGAGACATCCTGTCTGAGGCCAGGATTGGCTGCCGCATGGGCCATCTTCCTGCGGCCAGAGTTGGCTGCCACATGGGCCATCTTTCTGTGGCCAGAGTTGGCTGACGCATGGGCCATCTTCCTGCGGCTAGAGTTGGATGCCGCATGGGCCATCTTCCTGCGGTCAGAGTTGGCAGCCGTATGTGTCATCTGCCTGCGGCCAGAGTTGGCTATCGAATGGACAGACTGCCCATTTCTCTTATGCGGCCTCTTCCTCGTTCGTATGGATTTCTCTTGTGTCCCCAAAAACTCAGCATCATAGTATTTTCTTTTGCTGGATTTGGGAACTGTAGGGTCCTCTGCGGTCGGAAGCAAAGCCACATGAGAGCTTCGATCATCGTCTTGGGCCACAGAAGGAGCTTCTTTGAGAACTTGGTCGGGGCAACAATTTTGTGCTCCGAAGTCCTGTGAGTTCACTTTGGGTTGTCTCGTTTCTGTGACGGCCTGGCACTCCCTTCAGAGAGCATTTCTTCGAAGGCTTGTTGGTCAAAACGGACGACAAGCATTTACTGCGTAGAGCCGAGCTTGGACGCGTCGGATTGCGTCACCAGCTTCTCATTAGAGGAGAAGGACGTCCCCAGCAGAGTCGCCATCGTGTTTTCCATTAAAATATCAAAGACATGTATTACAGAAACACTAAAATTGATTGCAAACTCGCTTGTACAAAGAAAAGCCTAGAAAGAAATCTTAGGAAACAATCTAAGTACAATTGTTTAGTTTTTTATTCTGGTGGGTGACGGTGGAGGCTCGGGAAAGTGTATCAACTCTGCCTTACTCCTTGGACTATCCGATGTAGTCTTTAGCTCTTGAAGAAATTTTCCTTCGTAGGTTGCCAGCCTCTTGTAGGGTATGGCACCCTGCTATTTATAGTGATTTGCGTTTTCGAGCCGCATAGATGGCCCGTGGCCACGTGGCTATAACAACTGGCTCTTTGGCCGCCAGCTGGCGATTTGTTAGGATTTTATTACAACAAATCTGGGTGGTTGAGACTTGGTCAGCCTGCCACGTGTCCTATCGCAGGATAGAATTAATCTGCTGGAGTCATTTTGAGCCGCATGAGTCTTTCAGTTTTTGGCCATGTTGGGCTGCATAACACTCATACAGCTTAGGTTACAGTCTCCCTTAGCTTAAGGACTTTAAGCCGCATAGATTCTATATTTTGGGCCACATAAAGCTCATGCGGCTTAGGTTACAGTCATCCTTGGCTGCATGAAGCTTAGAGACTTTAGGGCCGCATAGGTTGAGCCGCATAAGTGTCACGACCCGCACCTGCTTTTCGGATACGAGACGTGTCCAAGCCCAGCCTACGCCGCGGTATCGGCGGTAGTATGCTGTCTATCCCACAATAACAAAGTGCTCATAAATAATAACTGCTCATTCACAACAACTAAATCAACTTTACAAAATATAGAAGTTTTACATTTGAAGAAGAATATAAGCTTTTGTACTTGTAGAAAACTACCACACAACTAACTAGTCCTCCATGGTTTAGCCTTCGAGTCTCTAACAACGATCCAGTCAGGAAAGGAACAGAGTACAACCATATTGCAATTAATGTTGTTAGTCCAAAATAAGTTAGAACAAGCGAGAAACAATGATGACAAAGAGCATATAGAGAACTAGCAAGAGATGAACTAGCAGGATATGAACTAGCAAGATATAAACTGGTAAGATATGATCTAGCAGGATATGAACTAAATAGAGGAACAATGGAAACAACTATATGTGTGTGAAATACCTTTTAATACGTGAACGGCTGGGCTAATACGGCACATCATACGATGGCTATCATTCAGTAATTGGTACGGCTAACTCATACGTGGGTGTCTATGACTTAGCTATCATTCAGTAACGGTAATTGGGTTTGTTCACGTATTTACTGAGTATTTTCCCTTCCGACTCTCTAACAATAAATAACGGTCAATGATACACTAAGAAGGATACGATAACTACCGTGTCACAATTGTGTCTCAATGGAATATCAAGCAATGACTCAACGGGATATCAAACAAGAAAACTATAGAGTAAACATTATAATGAACTAAAACATAAATAAAATATTGTAATTGCCTAAATTCTTGCACAAACCATAGTCACAAGCCAAGGATGAGAGGATGCCGATCTATAAGCTGTCAACTTATAACACACATCGCACCACGAACCGTGCACGAAAACCACAAATCAATTCTAATGTTCTAGTTCTAAATAGTGGCTAGTTGGATTACTAATCTAATAATAACTAATTCTAAAATAATTCACTTTAAAATCTAATTTAACCTAATAATAATCTGAATATAATCTAAACATGAAAGTTTGGCCATCAAAAGTCGTGTTTCTTAATTTTGGAAACCATGACACGCAAATTGAGACGTACCGTTGACTTTTTAGTCAAACGCTATGAACTCTAGCTTTTGAAAGTGCACCTTAGTAGATTTCAGCGCCACGAGTGCGCTAGAATCGACCGTGCCGCAAAATCACGCTTTGGTCAAATGATATCATCGTTATGGCTAATCGTGACCAAAACGGAGATCAACCGATCAGTTCTGAGTTCAACAGAAAAAATAAAATACTAGATGAACGAAATAATTTCTGGGAAAAATATATGTCCTAGAGATCTGTGTTATCTTTCCGAAACTTCAAACGGTTCATGATTTTGATTTCTGGTTCTCCCGAAATCTCAAAAATACCGAAATGTGTCAAGTTTCGGACAACCGACACTCTATGAATTTTCCAGAAATTTAGAAATAATATATATGAAAATAAATTACATATTCAGAAATATTACCTCGATACAAATCCAACAAAAAAACGGTACACGAAAAGCACGTTGGAGTTGGCGGAAATCGCTTCGGGAAGTCGAGATCTCTACTAGAACTCTCTCTAAAAAAGGCGGCTAAAATTTTATTAGAGTTTCGAATATAATACTATATATATATATAGGAGAGAGAGGCGGTTCAGCTGGGCACCGACAGGTGGGCCCCCCCTGGGTGAATTATTGGATAATTAATTATTTAATTCAAAAAATAATTTAAAAATTATTTTAAGTCCAAATAAATTAAAATAAATTGCAGAAAAATCCAGAAAAATTCTAGAAAATTCTAGAAAATATTTCTAAGTGTCTAGAATCTAAATAAAATATTTTTAACAAAAAAAATCATCATGTGACCTCACAGTAAATTCCCAAAGCCTATAAAATATTATTTCTATAGGTTTTAATTATATAAAAATTCTCAAAAATTCTAAAAAATCCAGAAAAATTCTAAAATATTCTAGAAAATAGTTTTAGTCATTTAGAGCCCAAATAAAAATATTTGGTCCCAAAATACCCCCATGTGACCTTACAGTAAATCCTGAAAGTCTTTAAAAATAATAAAACCTTAAATATTAAATACCTACAAATATCCAAAAAATTGTAGAAAAATATAAAATAGATAAATAATACATATATAAGCTATCTAGAGATCATATGACCTTAATATGGTCATAGCCCACCTATAAGCTTTTGCGTGACTCACAATGACCATAAAATTAGTCATAAACAAATAAAATTAAAAAAAATTAAAAATTTGGGAAGTAGACTTACAATAAGGTTCATGCGGCTCCGGTAGCAATCCTTCTGGCCGTATGACTATGTTTAAGCACATGAACCCTATTTTTAGTGACATGATATTTTGTCTGATCATGTCTTATCTTTTTGTCAGAGTGTCAGAGCTGTCATTTTTGTTAGTTTTGACAGAGTTTGTCAGCTTTATCAGAAGGACTGATCAACATGGCCGCATATCTTTCTTCTGCGGCTCGAATCAGTCTGATTGTAGATAGGTCGCATGGGGTGCTGAATCTGTCATACGGCTCTCCTTTTTACGGACCAGCTTGGCCCAAAGTACTCATACGGCCAATTGTGATCCGCATAAACTCCATATTTTCTATGCTTCTACAGTTAGCGGTTTCATCCGCGAGGAGCAGCCCCCAGACTGGATGGATAATATAGTACCAGTCGTCAAGAAGAACGGAAAGATCCGAATCTGCATCGACTTCCGCAATCTGAATACGGCATATCCTAAAGATGAATTCCCTCTTCCCATCATCGACATAATGATCGATAATACGTGTGGCTTCGAGCGCATGTCCTTTATGGATGGCTTTTCAAGATACAATTAAATCAAAATGTCTCCTGATGATGAGAATCATACGTCATTTCGAACATCGATCGGTGTGTATTGTTACACAGTTATGCCCTTCGGCCTAAAGAACGTCGGTGCTATATATCAACAAGCTATGAGTGTCATCTTCAGAGATCACTTATGCAAGACGGTACAGTGTTACTTTGACGACATTGCCGATAAATGACGCTCAAAGGATGTTCACTTATACGATTTGAGGATAGTGTTCGACCTTTTACGAGCACACAATCTGAAGATGAACCCCACCAATCCTTCTTGGGCATGTCCAGCAGGAAATTCTTGGTCTTTGTCATTACTTCCCGGGGTATTCACATAGACCCCGACAAAACAAAAGCAATTCTGGAGATGAGTCCACCGTAGAACCTCCGTAAACTCCGCGGCCTTCAGGGAAGACTAGCCTACAACATGAGGTTTATATCTAACCTCTCAGGGCGATGTCAACCCCTCACACAACTCATGAAGGAAGGTGTCTCTTTCGTATAGAATGAGGAATGTCAACGCGCCTTTGATGACATTAAGGAATACCTGACAAATCTGCCACTTCTGGTAGCCCCGATCGCCGGAAAGCCCTTCCTGCTCTATGTACATGCGACGGAACACTCCCTCGACGCCTTGCTAGCACAGAATAATAATACGGGGCACGAACAAGCCATCTACTATCTCAGCTGAATGATGGTGGGGCCAGAGCATAGGTACACCGCCGTAGAGAAGGAATACCTTGCCTTGGTGTTCGCCATTCAGAAAATATGATACTATGTGTCAGGACAGACCATCCATGTTGTCTCACGAGTTTATCCCCTCAGGGTTCTCATTACCAAACTAGGCGCACTCAGTTCTCGTCTAGCCACCTTGGCGATACTGTTATCCCCCTATGACATGGTTTTTGTTCCGCAGAAGGCTGTCAAAGGTCAAGCCTTGGCCGACTTCTTAGCAGCCCATCTAGGCTTAGAAACAGCCATAATCTATGAAAAAATCCCAAACAAAGTCGTTAACTTAAACATGACTTCACATGATGATGTTTGGTGAATGTTCTTCGACGGTGCTTCATGAACGGGGCCCCAAGGTTATATCGTCGCTGGAGTCAGGATAGTATTAATTTCTCCCTCTGGATTGGTGGTCAACCGGGTATACTCTCTCACATAACCCTGTTCAAACAATGTAGCCGAATATAACACTTTGGTCATCGGGCTCCGACTCACAAATGAAGTGGGAGTCGAATACCTAGAAGCATACGGCGACTCACAGTTGATTGTTAATCAAATCCGAGGCTCATACGACGTTCGCAATGCCGACCTGATTCCTTACTATCAGACAGCAATTGCCATCATTGCAACCTTGGAGTGTTTCTTTATAGAGCATGTTCCTAGGCTCCAAAATATTGAAGCCGACGCCCTAGCAGGCCTCGCCGCTTCTTTGTCGGTTCTAAATCATGCTCATCATCTAGTCGCCGTGGTAGGCTATGAGCTGGTCTGTCCCAAAAATAACGTTCAACAAGGTACGAGTTACTTCGCCCAGATAACCAACGACATGTAAGATTGGAGATACCCGTTCATCGACTTCGCGGTCTACGACATCCTGCCTGAGAATATGAAAGAAGCGACTTCAATCAGAAGGTGTTCTCTCAGATTCTTTTATGACACAGAAACAAAAATGTTATATCGACGATCTTACGATGGACTACTGTTAAGATGTCTATCAAATGCAGAAGCCAAAGAAGCCATACGCGAGGCACACGATGGCGTTTGCGAGGCTCACTAACCTAGCCCGAAGTTACAGGACCGTCTCCGTCGGATGGGCTATTACTGGCCTACAATGGTAGCAGACGCAGTCTATTATGCAAAGATGTGTAAGGCATGTCATATCCATGTAGACTTCATACATCTGCCATCCAAATTTTTGTACCCAACAGTGGCCTCTTGGCTATTTGAAGCATGGAGAATGGACATCATTGGCCCAATCACCCTACCGTCATCTGGGGGATACCGGTTTATACTTGCAATCACTGACTACTTCTCCAAGTGGGCGAAAGCTGTTCCGCTAGAAGAGGTAAAGACATCAAACGTGATCAGTTTCATAAAACATTATGTCATCTATTATTTTGGACTGTCCCGGAGGATCATTCATGATAATAGTCCGTCGTTCGCAAGCCATGCTTTCTATCGATTCAGTGACAAGAATCAGATTCAGAATGTGGCTTCAACGGCATATAACCCATCAGCTAATGGTCTGGCTGAAGCTTTTAACAAGACCATAATCAAGCTTCTCAAAAAGTACATGTCTTCAAACAAGCGCGACTAGAACGAAAAGCTGGGCGAATGCTTATGGGCGTTCCGCACTACAATTCGGACGACTACAGGAAATACACCGTTCTCTCTGGTGTACGGAAGCGAGGCAGTTCTCCTGTTGGAGACCCAGATCCCATCGCTTCGCGTGGCCCTTAGTTATCGACTGACGTTAGACGAAAACTACCGCCGACGGCTACAAGAATTGGAAGCCTTAGACGAGAAGCATTTGCAATCTCAACAAAGCATCAAGCTCTATCAAGCACACATCTCTCGGGCCTTCAATAAGAAAGTCAAGCAGAGGACATTCCAAGTAGGCGATCTCGTCTTGGCCGTTCGAAGACTGATGGTCATGGCTCACAAAATACCGACAAATTCCAGCCCAAGTGGAAGGGTCCATTCATCATCGAGACCGTATTCTCCAAAGGCGCATACCGGCTCGCGAAACAGAATGGAGACTTGCTCATGATGCCCATAAACGACAAGTTCCTGAAGAAATACCATGTCTAAAGGTGTAAAACCCCTAAATTTCTACTATATTTTTTAATAAATTTGGTACTGATTATTTTTTTATTTGTATTTGTACGTCGCGTAGTTATATTGTACGTCGTGTGCAAAATTTTATTTTTCGTAATTGTTCGACGAGTGCGAATATGTGCGAGCGTACATATTTTTAGAAAAATATTTTTCTATTTTTATAGTTTCAAAATAATATATATAATAATTATTTGTATTTGTATTTTACTTAAAGTTGTGAAAAGTATTGTATCAAGATGCCCAAAACTTATTACTTTTATTTATTTATAAAAGGCTATCTTATTTAATCGTGGTAATTTAGAAAACTATTTTTATGCAAATATTCCTTGCATATGAGTTACATTAATTTGATTTCATATATATAATTCCATTTTCGAAATTTATTAATATTAATATTTTATTATTCAAAAAAATATTTAAAAGTATTTACTATTTTTGAAATTATTATTATTACTACTTTGGAAAATACAGTTTGAAATTATTGTGGCAATTTAAATCTCAGTTTAATTTTATGGATTGATTTAAATAGTTAAATTAATATCTATAATTGAAATTTGAATTACCTTATTTGATTTTAAACTAAAAGATGGAATTTAATTAGATTTAAATTGGATTTAGATTTGGATTTGATTGGTTTTAAATTTATTGAAATTAATAGCAAATTATCTATTAAGGATTTAAATTTTCCTATATCCTCATCCAACTGGGAATTCCCACCTCCTATATAAGGAGAGGTACTCATCCATTATTTCTCCACAATTATTCTTCCACAAATTTCTACCACAAAAGTGAGTGCATTGTATTGGTATCCAATCCTTTCCGTGTCAGCCGTGATTGGCCTCGGGTCCGACCCCGGGTGACCTTCTTATTCCATTATTTTTACACTTATATTTATTTTTCTATGTCGACAACTCCGACACGATATATCAAATTTTCTAATCTAAACCCCGTCCCCGCTCGTGTCCTCCTTCCAGCCTCCAACCCGCGACTATAGCCATCACCATGAGCCCGACCATCACATCCCCCACAACCTCTCGACCAAACCCGAATCCCTGTATCACCGCCATCGACTCCACCCTTAGCCAAACCCTGCCCACCAACCTCCGACTCCCGCCTCGCCATCACCATTACCAGCACCGTCCCGACTTGTCCAGCACCCCACGTCGGCGCAGCACTACTGCCCAAAACCTCCTCCTCGCATCGCCACCAACTTCTCCATGTCCAGTCGATGCCAGGTCACCGTGCCATCTCCCAAACTCCTCTTCTCTATCGAACCCCGTCACCATGGCTGCTCGACCCAAACCCACCGCCACCACTCTTTCCTGCCACCCTTACACGGCTCACCACCGGCCTTCCCTCACCAGCACCATGGCCAACTCCGGCCAACCCTACCAAACCCTCTGCCGTGATCGAGCCTGTGCTCGACAACCTCCACTTTGGCTGCACAAAACCGTATTTGTCGTACTCAGCCGTCGGTCACACAGCCACCACCCTCACCATCGACTGACTCTACCACCACCTACCCCCAGATCTGTACGAGACCACCGCCACAATTAACTCCGTCTAATCCGGCCACTACAACCTACGACTACCATCCTCACCACCACTTACTAGCTCCAGCAACCCCGTCGGGCCAGATCTGTGCCGATGGCGGCAAGACCGAGTGCCGCCACTGGATCCGACCGCACCAAGTTGCTGACCTCCACCTGCCGAGTTGACAGAACCGACGAGCGCCAGCATTAGGTCCGCAGCCCCGTCTCCGTGCGTCGCGGTCGAGCCTCCGTCACGCAGAGCCGCCACTTCCACCGCTTTTTCGACCGCTCGAAGCCCCCGATCCTCCGCTCTTCCGCCCGTCTTCCCAGAGAAACCCCTCTCCTTCCGAACTCCCAGCACCCTCTCTTCCTCCTCTCTCTTGCTCCCTCTCATAGTTTTCATTAAACCAGGTACTCTTGCATTTTTCGAGAGAGAGGGAGTTGTTCTCTCCCACAAGGAGTAAATAACTTACCACTTTTTCCTTTTTGCAGTTTTGTTCTTTTAGGCATTTAATTATTTCATTAACTAACGTTTTCCTATTATACTCTACCAAGAGAGAATATATACAGTATGTACTAAATAACAACTATTATTATGGATACTACTAATGGTTTCATTGATAATTACTATTGTTATTTATTACTAAGTCTGTTATAGAGAACTGGTATTGGGTTTATGCATTTTATTTCATATATTTTAAGGTTATTATTATTATTATTATTATTATTATTATTATTATTGTTATTATTATTATTATTATTATTATTATTATTATTTTGGGCATAATCTTGTTGAGATATTTTGCTTTCATATTGGGTTACTAATATCCAAGTGTTTACAAAATCTAGTTTCCTAGGAAATGGTTAATGACTTTCTCGGCATAAATTATTTTTCTATTTTTTATTAGTAAAGGTATAGTTTTAAATAGATATACATATTTTTCGATTTTTAAATAGTCAATAAAAGTATAGCTTATTATTAAAATTTTATTTTTACAAAATACGGTTCTTAACCTTAAATAATTTTTTTAATATTATTTTATTTTGCTTAAAATATTTTTGATTTATAAGATATAGGTTTAGCCTAAAATATTATTTTGACAAAACTTATAGTTTTACCTTAAAACGACTATCAACTTTTCGGGCACGTGTTTGAAAGCGTATTTGGGCTAATAAATAGTTTTTAAATTATAATTGAGTAGTATTCATCTAAAAACATATTTTTGCTAATAATATATAGTTTTAAATTACGATATATATTTTTTAGTAGTTATATAAAATATTTTTCTAAGCAAAGTATAGTTTTTGACCTAAAACGATTTTTACTAACTACCTAAAAATAATAATTTTGGATGATAAAATATATTTCTTTTTCAAGGACTATAAGTATTTTTTAAATCATATATTTTCTTATTTATCAAATTTCTTTGATTATTCTTCCGTCCGTGACTAAACCCATTATTCTCGTTTCCTCACCAAATTTGTACTTCACTATGTCGACTCGAACTAATTTGACCCTTCTGGACCCAATGGAACTGTCCGTACCACCATCAGAGGTCACCTTGTGTAGTTGTTTCCCGAAGTCATAGTTTGTGCCACATTGATCATTGCAGTACACCAGGCGTCCTACCAGACGACACACCTTGCCATTTGTCGTTTATTTATTTAGCTCATATTTCATGCATTATTCATTATTTTCTTTATGCAAAATAAACTGTGATATATGGCATAACTTGTTAGAACTTACTGTTCAGTTATACTTCCTGCTATGTATTATTTTTCTTACACATTAAACCTAGATTTAAGGGACCACCTTGTGTGTTGCATTCATTGGCTTTGACACGTTGTACCACGTTGTTGTGAGTTCACATATAGGACTCGGACATGCGTGAATGGCTGGCTACCAGTACGTATAAGCCGTACGTTAGGAAATAACTGCTAATAGAATTTTATGCTAGAAGACTTAGCAGTTATGAGTTAGCAATGGGCGGGGAGAACATGATTGGAAGTTGACTACCACTCTATCTATCGTAGACTCGCTCGCTACTGAGGAACGATAGGTAGACTATATGCTATAGACTCGCTCGATACAGAGGAATACTATATGGTGTTGTGACTCGCTACTGAGGTACTGTATTGGTATTTTCTTGACTTGACCCGGTAGTGTAGTTCCCCGTCCCCCTCAGTAAATCGGAGGAATCGAAACGCCGACGACGTTCGGACTTAGCCTTGCAACGGCTTGCTCGGAGAGATCGCTCAGTCGAGGCGACCCCTCATCCAGGTGGGATAGTTTCGGTGAACTTACCTCATCTTAGCCTTCACATAATAAATTGAATGTTTTCAAATGCACAAGTAGGCTTGATAATAAAAGAGACAAATCCACATAGCTAAGGAAATAATCCCAACGTGTCGAATTGAGTTAGAATATGGAAATCCAACAGCCGGCTTAGAGTTGGTGTGCAACGTGCTTTGAAAATGACACTCGGTCCTTCGTCCCGTGGCTTGGGAGAAGGAAAGTTGGTCTTCGGTACAAAAGCTAAGAGTTAGCCTAAGTCATAAGCGTCACCCGCATAAACGTTTGATAAAGCGTGCACGGTTCCACGATGCAAGGCATGGCATAGCCTTTGCTCGTCCCTCGGGTTAAGTTGTAGGCTTGAGTAATGTTAGGCAAAGTTATGCGGGTCGACCTAAGTCAATCTAAGTATTGTTTCGCTCTTTCTACGGTGGTCAAGTTATTCAGTCCCACGATCTCAAGGCCTATCGTATAAAGTATGATTTGAGCGATAGTGTTGCACAGAATGTAAGTCGGTTTAAGGCAAGAGCTACGATCGGCACGATGGAAAGTTAGCCACGGTCTATGGAATTTAAGGAATACGTTTTGTTCAAGTTAAGTTGGAAGGCTATGCAGTAGTCGTTCCCTCGGTTTCAAAGAAGTAAGTTCACGCGACCGTTTGTCACTGAGACGGTTCCTCGATTGGGAGTCTCACGGTTCCTATGTACATTTTCAAAGTATGAGGTGGTCCCTCGGTTGGGAGTCTCTTGGTCTCGATGCACGTTATATAAAGTGTGGTTCAGAGCACTAGTTGCTAAGTATTGTTCCAGTCGTACCAACAAATTAGGCCATGCATTTACGTGAGTCTAGATGTCTCGTAGGTGCGTAGTCATTGGACAACTTATCGACAAGGATTTCTTCCTCGACTGGTATTACGCCGGTACACCGGGTCCAGTCGACCTAGGGGGAAGACATTATAGCAGTGCTGATTTGTACCACACCAGGGTAGTCGGGGGCTTTCTATGGGGCTAGCTACCTTGCATCGAAGGACCCGCCGCCTACCCGAGCTACGTCCACGATGGCTTGTCATGCCAGTAGCCTTTTATATAGATAATTGGCATGCTAAGCGACGAATCCGCATTCACGATGTCGGTCGATTCTAAAGGAATATAAGCACGGCACGAGTTGTGTTAAGAAGGTATGTGTGCACGGTCTGTACCATGATTCAGGAGCCTAAGATTTGGCTATACGTAAAGACACGTGCTTCGGCTCGAGATATGGAGTCGTACTTGAGTTCTCAACACTGATTCCACAAGTTGGGTTAGACGTTTCGAGTTAAGTCTGGAAGGGCCGTAAGGCAAGTTTGGTTAAGTTATGTTGAGTTATTGGGCACGGCCTCGATGCTTGAGGCGCGAGCAAGTTTAGGACATGACCAAGTTGTTGCATACCAAATACGGGCCGAAAGGCAAGCACGAGTCGATAAGTTGACGTTATTGGAATGAGAAAGTCTAGAGACAAGGTATGAGTACATCGTTAGTGCAAGGCATGGTGAAAGTTCTATAGGCACTAAATAGGCCGAGAGTCTATGTCCAAACATCGATCCTAAGGCAAGAGTAGAAAGACAATCGTAAAAGGATTATGTTGCACAAACTAAATGAACATGTCAGTTTTGTATGGGTGGGCGAGGAGCTCACTCCACCAGTACAGTTGAGTACTGACACCCACACAGTATTTATGTATAGGCACAGGTAGAAGCTCGTGGTGCGGAGCTCGCTTGGATGCGTCGATGCACGTAGTTCCTTCGTGATTCGAAGCGTACGTTCTGCATGAAGACTAGAATTATACGGGACATAATGTATGGACATCGCCTTCTGAAGCATCCGCTAGCTCGAGATATGTATTGAAAGATGAGAGAGAGCTGAGTGATTTGTAATATGAGACGAGTAAATTTGAGTGATTGTAATTTTGGCCTTGTGCCCCCATTATAACCTTTATTTTCATATCAATAAAGAGCTTCTTTTGAATAACTTGTGTTTTGAATTCTAAATTTCTATTGCATGTTCAATGTCTCTGATTGGGACTTCTGTGCGACGACCCCGTCGTAGCCGCTGAAATCGGCCGTTATGGAACCCGTCTAGCACAAGCGCAATCTAGGCTCGTGCGGAATCACGCCTTAGTGAGGACGATCGCTCCTACGGGAGCGGTGCATGACATAATGGTATCAGAGCACGACTTTATGTCCTTAAACTACCGATTGAATTCTTTAACTTTGTTGTTTTCGTAAACTTTGAAGTGTTGCTTCCAAAAGTTGATATCGTTGATGCGCTCTCCCTTAATTGTCCCATGGGATGTCCGTACAATAAGTCTAATATTTTTAAAAGCTCGTGCGAGTACTCGGTTGAACGGGATTGATGGACGAAGGCCTTTGTGCCAAACTACGACGGACTTGAGTTAAAAGAAAACCGATGCTAAAATTAGCAAGTCATGTGCGTGCCTGAATAGTCCGACGTCGACATTAGCAAAAGGGCGTGCAAACTTTGAGTATAGTTCATACGGGATGGCTATGCACATAGCCTTTTGGCTAAGTTGTGCCGCGTGTCATGCACCTCGACCTTTGGTACAATCGAATTGCGAGCAATATCAAGTATCGCTCGGTCGAGAATGGAGATTCACTTAGAGTGTATATCGATAGAAACACTATCGAACTAACACTTAGGCGTTCACGGAAGATTGGTTCAGATTTTGAGGACTAGTGCGAACGACTTAGTACGCCGAGACAACGTGAGTGATTATGCAAGAGATTCATCGAACGAACCTAAAAGATGTATTAGCAAATAATGCAAACGTGATTATGGACTAGATTGGATGGCTCGAACCCTAAGTGGTGTATGGACATTATAGAAATTGTTCAAGCAAAACTAAAGAATTTACGGATAGTACGAGTACGTCGACAAGCGATGATATCACAAAGCCTTAGAACGAGTAGCACTTAGTTGGTCATGATTCGAGAGTCGCAAATGAGATATCGTTCGGACGATTTGTGAATGGTAATACGAGTTACGAAATGGTTGAATGGAGATTCTAAAAGATAAAATAAATGGATGGCTTGATCGAAGAAATTGATACGGATCGTATACAAAAAGTTAGCACGACGGGAAGAGAGCGCGCATGAATGGTTTGACTTTGAAGTTACGTAAACGACTCTGAGGATTGGAATCGATGTTGCTCGATGGCTTGAGTTAGCAACGAATGATGCGAATTGAGGAAATACGTTAGTCGATGATTTAAGATAGATGGATGAATATACGTGATTTCAGATTTGAACAATCGATCTTGTAAAGGATTTGAGAGATAACGATCGAACTTGAATTTGAATGTCGAGGAGATTATCCAGTCAGACGATAGCATCATTCGTACGACTTGAAACTCGTCGTAAAGGAAGATCGTCAGGTTACGCATATCATCGATGGTATTGAGGCGTATCAAAGATCGATATACGATAACTTGAGGGTACTCAAATTCAAGGAATAACGATCATACAAGTGTTATTATTCTGACAGATGTGATACTAAGGATTTTGATTGAAATGAATACTTGGATGAACACAATCGCGTCTTGAAGATTGCGTTGATAACCACAACGTCGATGATCTTGTCTTGTGCAAGCGTAACTCTAGCATCGCACATGCGTTGTATCGGATTTGGGGCGATCGTTCCGCGTGAGCGCTGACTTGGTGATTCATGTCGCGGGAATGATCAAACTCGAAAAATCACGATGCGGCAACTTTGATTGTCTCGACTTGTTGGTTTGATGCGAAGGAAAATTCAAGGATGTTAGGACTTGTAATTGATGATTGAATAAAACTTGAGGATTGAGTAGGTCCAATCCGCGTATCAAGAATGAATTAGTCTAGACACAAAACAAAGAAGTTGCGTCCCGATGAGGACGATTACCCCGCGGGAGCGTGCTTGGTGATTCATGTCCACCGTGGATGATCTGAGTTGCGTGAGTTCGGGGCACAATATATTGTTAAGCTAGACGACCTCATGATCGGATACGTGAATTGGGTTGAATGACTTAGGGAATATAAAATACGAATTATGGTTTAGCGATTAATCGTGTCGTAGCGTGCTTGACTTGAGGAGGATTGATAGGCAAATTATGTCGAACGTGTTCGAAGAGATAGACTATACGAAATGGCTTGATGAACGAATGATATTGATATGTCGAGGAATTGGTTGAAACGTGAGTTATCATAGGATGGCTTTGCCGAATGACTCGGACCCTAAGCGACGAATGTTGGGATGTGTGTAGGAAATCTGTGCTTGAAGTTTAGAAGTCGGAGTGATACGAGCTTGGATGGAAAACCCTGTTCTATCAACTTGGTTTGACCTTACGATGGGGTCAGTGTTGATATCGTTGTTTGGGAACTATGATTCCAATACTGACGGATTGATATAGCCTAGCGGTTAGGCAGACGTCCGAGCACAAAGTGGTAGGATTCGTGGAGGCACCACTCATGAGGTGTAACGCCCCAGTCCTAAAATACGTAGGACCAAGCACGTAGACATGCCAGCTGTATACATACGAAGTAGAGGTCCTTTGTATGTATACATAAGCTGTAAAATGTAGTAATCCAAGACAAAACTAAATCTCATCCACAATGAAAAGAAATATAATATAAAAATCAACTCGAATATTTATGATACAATCGTTGGGCGGAGACAAAGTCCACTACCAACTATCTCAATGAAAGAAATGTACAAGAATCGATCAATAAAATGACAAGACGATCCAAGTGCAATCGTGTTCGAAGGAATGGAGAAGACAACGGCCTTGGCTAAGATACCTGCGGAAGACATGAACACACACCTGGGGAAAAACCAGGTCCTCAGACGGACGTAGCAAGATACAGGAAGAACATGCTAATATGAACTGTCAGAATAATAAAATAATATATAAAAGACTATCCTTGACACAAATATGCAAGGAGATTCTAACCGCTTAATGTGTAATTTAGAGGACAACTTTTGTGCGCATGGGTGGGATTTTAGGCTATGTACGTAACTGGCATCCAGTCATCTGTATCCGTCCATAACGTCCAAAACATCAGAGGGCATCTGCAAATAAATCGCCACAGTTCCATCCGGAGACTGTGGTTTACCTGTTTGGCTTCCCATACGCACTAGCGACTGTCCTCCCCCAATATTTCCTCCACTGTTCAAGTCATGTCCATGGCTCGTCCAGTTTTGTAACTTCTTGAGTCTCTAAAACCCTAGTCATAGCAGTTACGAATATCTACCGTCACACGACTTTAGAGATAGCTAGTCAATAAGTCGTGCCCCTAGCAATATGTCTCCAACCGTGTAGTGTGAGTGTCACAGCCAAAGGAGATATAAGAATATCCCCCAACAAAAAGGTAATCCGCTAACACTAAGTTAACATGCATATAGTAAAGTAAACGACTAATAGAGTCGCTTGCACCCAAGTATGACTTGGATACGCAGTTTATAACAAAGGAACTAACAATATGAAACAAAATAAATAATGCAAAAAACTAAATAATTTGACAGTTAATTAGCAAGGTATACTTACCTGTTATGACGTCTGGTAAGTTGCCTGGGGCGGTACAATAAAGGTGGCACAAGATCGACTTTGGTGTTACAGCTACGCAAGGGAGCCTCTATTGACGACACAGAGTATCCCATCGGGTCCAGAACGGTCAACTTAGTTAGGGTGGACATAAGGAAGTTAAATTTTGGAAGATGATAGGAAATATGATGAGCAAGGATTGGATAGAAATCGAAGAAATTTACGTATCAAAACCTATACATTTTTAGGAAAATATTTATATATAAATATATGAAATCTAGAAAACTAAAACATTAAATTTTGTCAAAATACTTTTAGAAATATATATATATTCAAATTACTTAGGATTTATTTTATAGGAAACTACTCCTTATAATTAAAAAAATAATTTTAGAAAATATTTTGAATCTAACCAATTATTTTTGTAATAAAGCTATATTTAAGTTTTAACAAAGTATTACAAAAATATCTCTATAGTTAGAACCCCATTAAAATATAGACTATATTTTGAATAATTATATATATGTTTTTAAACCATTAGCCATAATAATAAACATATTAGCTATTTATTTTACATATATATATACCTAATGATATCAAAATAACTAAACAAAAAAAATAAGCCATACATACTGCTACCCAAATTAAACAGCATACATATATACGGTTTGTTTTCAAGAAGTATTTAAATAGTAATGACAATCAATAAAAAATTATACCAAAGAAATTCGAAAACCATCCAAAGTAAATATCAAAGTAAAAAATTAAAATTAAAAAAATAATGATAATAATAACCAAAGTAACAAAAGCTGATGTTCTGCTCTCCTTTCGTGAGAGAGAGAACAAAGCCTAACAAATAAAAATCTTTGGGGAATGGGGGATTGTAAGAGAGCTGAGAGGAGCGGAAGGGAGAATAGGCGGAGAGGTCGGGAAAAATGTTGCCGGTGCTCGGGAGAGGGCGGCGGAGGATGTGGATCGGGCGGCAAGGGCGGCGCCGACGGAGCGTCTCGGCCGCGGATGCGAGAGGAAACGACACCCGATCGGAGGAAGCCTGGATTGGGTGGACCAGCTCCGACAGCTGAGGCGGCAGCGTCGGCGGTAGCCGGTGCAGCGGAGGCGGACACACTGGTGGCAGCGGCCAGGTACTGCTAACGACAAGAAGGTTAGGGTTTCCCCTTTCTCTTCTGTGCGGTGGTTTCCTTTGCGCCGGTGGTGGAGGGTTTCGGCGGACGGGACGGGATGGGGCGACCGCGGAGGGTTTTTCTCGGTACTTGTGTCCTGGCGAACGACGGCAAGGGCGCGGTGCGCTATCGAGAAATTTGGGGGCAGCGCTCGGGTTTAACGGATATGCTGTCCGCAGCACTAGGAATCGCCGGCAAGGTCGGGATCTCAACGGGGTGGCCGACGCTGGGGTAAGCATGGCGGTGGTGGTGGTTCTTTAAGGTTTGTTTGCTATTTTCTTTGGGATGGCGGTGGTGACGAATTGTTCGGTTTGGAAATGTCGGCCACGGCGGGGGTGGTCGGTTTTGTGATGGTGGTGGTAATGGTGACGGCGGTGGTGATGGCTGGTGATGGGTTTGGGCAGCGTGGATGCTACCGGGGCTGTGTCGAGCAGTGGCAGCGTGGAAGACACGAGCGAGGATGGGGTTTAGAGTAGGGTTAGGTTTAGGGATTTAATTAAGGATTGGGGGATTGGGGGAATATGTGGGATTCGAGAATTATGCTGTGTCAGGTTGTCGACACCGCGGAGAAAGAATTTGTAAACGTAAAAAGAAATAGTAGAATGGGTGGTGATGGACACGGACACGATGCACCGTTGGTTATGGAAATTTGTGGATGTGAGAAATTTATGGAGGAGTACCTGCCTATTTATAGGATGTAGGAATTCCTAGTTGGATAAGGATTAGGAATATTTAAAAACCCAATTAGATAATTAGCTACTAATAAATTTAAATCAAATTCAAATCAATCCAAATCCAAATCCAATTTAAATCCAATTAAATTCCAACCTTTAGCTTAAAATTAGATAAGATAAATCAAACTTCAAAATATAGATATTATTTTAACTATTTACATTAATCCATAGAATCAATCAAGATTTAAATCGCCATAATAATTCAAAAATATATTTTCAAAAAAAATACTAGTAATATTAATTTCGAAAATAATAAATATTTATAAAAATAAACTAATAACATATTTATGAAATATATATGTATGTACAAAGAATATTATTTACTATTAATAACTGTATAAACCAAAGACTTTTTATAAATAAATTTATAAACTTGAAAATTTTGATATGATAGCTAAAAATAATTATTATATATATATTTTTTTGAAACGATACAAATAGAAAAATGTTTTACCAAAAAAAAAATGTACGCTCGCACATATTCGCACTCGTCGAGCAATTTCGAAAATCGAAATTTTGCGCGTGACGTAAAATACGACTACGCGACGTACAATACAAAATTTTAAATCAGTACCAAATTTAATAAAAATAAAATAGTAGAAATTTAGGAGTTTTACATCCTACCCAACTTACAAGAATTTTGTCCTCGAAATTAAGAATAATAGGGGTGGGTGAGGAGGTCACATGGGTATATCTGTAATGAATATGATCAAGTCACTAGACGAGGCAAAGAAACGATGTTCAATGCAAACATGTATTAGAAAACCGCGATGAACAAATAATGGCGAAAAATAAATCATGGATATGGTTAACTAACGCTAGAAGAAAATGATTAAGGTTAGAGTTTAATCAAGATAACATGCAATAAAGAATAGTACGGTATCAAGAGAAATAATTTGAGAACTTAAAGACATAGTTCCTTGAGAGTAGGTTGGGGGCACGATTAAGAGAGCTATTAGAGGGTCATGATAGTAAATATAGGGCCGAGAAGAAAGATGTGTAGTTTAAGACGAAGATATAGTATCATCGAGTGGTAATGGTCATAAGCGATAGGACAGCTAGAGAAAATTCAAGTATAATCGTCTTCGCCCTTCGAAAATTTGGTGAAGGCGAAAGCAATATAGAGATCAAAGACGATATTACCGAATACGAATACGTGGTTCAAAGGCGACCGAATAACTTCAAAAAGAATTTCCAAGGCAGTCGTGGATGGGATTCTATAGACCAGGTTTAACTGTGTCCCCGTCCACGTAGAACGACAGATAAAAGCGAATCAAAGTGCAATAGGTTGATCAGACCATCATGCACCGGTTTCTGTTTAGACAATATGCTAGTGAGCGCTCAATAGCATATGTTATGAACAAGCTTGATAAAAAATTGAGCTTGCAAAAACTAGGCTACATTAGCTTCTTTAGTCGAGATAATAAAAATATAGGCACGTGAGATTAAGATTGAGATAGAGTAGAATTAGTTCAAACTCCTTAAGACTCTAAGTTATATCCTATGTTGGTCTCTATATAGTCTCTTTGTCCAAGTCTTTGGTTGACTAGATGGGTTAGGGTCCTCTACATTCTAGAACCTAAGTGAACTTGCTAATATAGGTCACAAGAACAAAGGGATTGCTAGGTCATAAGGCATTCTACCCAACTTACAAGAGTTAAACTAGTAGGGTGATGGAACAATGGGTCACGTCCACCTAGTATTGGTTACCTTATTAATCTCTATCAAGCACGAAAGGAGGGCACAAATTACGATAGAAGGGATCAAGCAAGATGCAACTCGAGAAGAAGGCGGTCAAGTATGTGGATGAGATCCTAAACTCTAATCCTATACGCAGGCTTGCTTGGTACGGTAAAGTAACCAAATAATTTATCTTGACCTGCATGGGCCACCACAAAAATATGTAACGCCCCAGTCCCAAAATACGTAGGACCAAGTACGTAGACATGTCAGCTGTATACATACGAAGTAGAGGGCCTTTGTATGTATACATAAGCTGTAAAATGTAGTAATCCAAGACAAAACTAAATCTCATCCACAATGAAAAGAAATATAATATAAAAATCAACTCGAATATTTATGATACAATCGTTGGACGGAGACAAAGTCCACTACCAACTATCTCAATGAAAGAAATATACAAGAATCGATCAATAAAATGGCAAGACGAACCAAGCGCAATCATCTTCGAAGGAATGGAGAAGACCAGGCCTTGGCTAGGATACCTGCAGAAGACATGAACACACACCTGGGGAAAAACTAGGTCCTCAGACGGACGTAGCAAGATACAGGAAGAACATGCTAATATGAACTGTCAGAATAATAAAATAATATGTAAAAGACTATCCTAGACACAAATATGTAAGGAGATTCTAACCGCTTAATGTGCAATTTAGAGGACAACTTTCATGCGCATGGGTGGGATATTAGGCTATGTGTACGTAACTGGCATCCAGTCGTCTGTATCCGTCCGTAACGTCCAAAACGTCAGAGGGCATCTGTAAATAAATCACCACAGTTCCATCCGGAGACTGTGGTTTACCTATTTGGCTTCCCATACGCACTAGCGACTGTCCTCCCCCAATATTTCCCCCACTGTTCAAGTCATGTCCATGGCTCGTACAGTTTTGTAACTGCTTGAGCCTCTAAAACCCTAGTCATAGCAGTTACAAATATCTACCGTCACACGACTTTAGAGATAGCTAGTCAATAAGTCGTGCCCCTAGCAACATGTCTCCAACCGTGTAGTATGAGTGTCACAGCCAAAGGAGATATAAGAATATCCCCCAGCAAAAAGGTAGTCCGCTAACACTAAGTTAACATGCATATAGTAAAGTAAACGACTAATAGAGTCGCTTGCACCCAAGTATGACTTGGACGCGCAGTTTATAACAAAGGAACTAACAATATGAAACAAAATAAATAATGAAAAAAACTAAATAATTTGACAGTTAATTAGCAAGGTATACTTGCCTGTTGTGACGCCTGGTGAGTTGCCTGGGGTGGTACAATAAAGGTGGCACAAGATCGACTTTGGTGTTACAGTTACGCAAGGGAGCCTCTGTTGACGACACAGAGTATCCCATCGGGTCCAGAACGGTCAACTTAGTTAGGGTGTACATAAGGAAGTTAAATTTTGGAAGATGTTAGGAAATATGATGAGCAAGGATTGGATAGAAATCGAAGGAATTTACGTATCAAAACCTATACATTTTTAGGAAAATATTTATATATAAATACATGAAATCTAGAAAACTAAAACATTAAATTTTGTCAAAATACTTTTAGAAATATATATATATTCAAAATACTTAGGATTTATTTTATAGGAAACTACTCCTTATAATTAAAAAAATAATTTTAGAAAATATTTGAAATCTAACCAATTATTTTTGTAATAAAGCTATATTTAAGTTTTAACAAAGTATTAAAAAAATATCTCTGTAGTTAGAACCCCATTAAAATATAGACTATATTTTGAACAATTATATATATGTTTTTAAACCATTAGCCATAATAATAAACATAGTAGCTATTTATTTTACATATATATATATATATTTTTTACATATATATACCTAATGATACCAAAATAACTAAACAAAAAATAAGCCATACATACTGCTACCCAAATTAAACAGCATACATATATACGGTTTGCTTTCAAGAAGTATTTAAATAGTAATGACAATCAATAAAAAATTATACCAAAGAAATTCGACAACCATCCAAAGTAAATATCAAAGTAAAAAATTAAAATTAAAAAAATAATGATAATAATAACCAAAGTAACAAAAGCTGATGTTCTGCTCTCCTTTCGTGAGAGAGAGAACAAAGCCTAACAAATAAAAATCTTTGGGGAAGGGGGGATTGTAAGAGAGCTGAGAGGAGCGGAAGGGAGAATAAGCGGAGAGGTCGGGAAAAATGTCGCCGGCGCTCGGGAGAGGGCGGCGGAGGACGTAGATCGGGTGGCAAAGGCGGCGCCGACGGAGCGTCTCGGCCGCGGATGCGAGAGGAGACGGCACCCGATCGGAGGAAGCCTGGAGTAGGCGGACCAGCTCCGACAGCTGAGGCGGCAGCGTCGGCGATGGCCGGCGAAGCAGAGACGGACATGCTGGTAGCAGCGACCAGGTGCGGCTAACGACAAGAAGGTTAGGGTTTCCCCTTTCTCTTTTGTGCGGTGGTTGCCTTTGCGCTGGTGGTGGAGGGTTTCGGCGGACGGGACAGGATGGGGCAGCCGCGGAGGGTTTTTCTCAGCGCTTGTGTCCTGGCGAACGACGACAAGGGCGCGGTGCGCTATCGAAAAATTTGGGGGCGGCGCTCGGGTTTAACGGAGACGCTGTCCGCAGCACTAGGAATCGCCGCCAAGGTCGAGATCTCAACGGGGTGGCCGACGCTGGGGTAAGCATGGCGGTGGTGGTGGGTCTTTAAGGTTTGTTTGCTATTTTCTTTGGGATGGCGGTGGTGACGAATTGTTGGGTGTGGAAATGTCGGCCACGGCGGGGGTGGTCGGTTTTGTGATGGTGGTGGTAATGGTGACGGCGGTGGTGATGGCTGGTGATGGGTTTGGGCGGCGTAGATGCTGCAGGGGCTGTGCCGAGCAGTGGCAGCGGGAAAGACACGAGCGAGGATGGGGTTTAGAGTAGGGTTAGGTTTAGGGATTTAATTAAGGATTTAGGGATTGGGGAATATGTGGGATTCGAGAATTATGCTGTGTCGGGTTGTCGACACCGCGGAGAAAGAATTTGTAAACGTAAAAAGAAATAGTGGAAGGGGTGGTGATGGACACGGACACGATGCACCGTTGGTTGTGGAAATTTGTGGATGTGAGGAATTTATGGAGGAGGACCTGCCTATTTATAGGATGTGAAAATTCCCAGTTGGATAAGGATTAGGAATATTAAAAAACCCAATTAGATAATTAGCTACTAATAAATTTAAATCAAATTCAAATCCAAATCCAATCCAAATCCAAATCCAATTTAAATCCAATTAAATTCCAACCTTTAGCTTAAAATTAGATAAGATAAATCAAACTTCAAAATATAGATATTATTTTAACTGTTTACATTAATCCATAGAATCAATCAAGTTTTAAATCGCCATAATAATTCAAAAATATATTTTCCAAAAAATACTAGTAATATTAATTTCAAAAATAATAAATATTTATAAAAATAAACTAATAACATATTTATGAAATATATATGTATGTACAAAGAATATTATTTACTATTAATAACTGTATAAACCAAAGGCTTTTTATAAATAAATTTATAAACTTGAAAATTTTGATATGATAGCTAAGAATAATTATTATTATATATATTTTTTTGAAACGATACAAATAGAAAAATGTTTTACCAAAAAAAAATGTACGCTCGCACATATTCGCACTCGTCGAGCAATTTCGAAAATCAAAATTTCGTGCGTAACGTAAAATACGACTACGCGACGTACAATACAAAATTTTAAATCAGTACCAAATTTAATAAAAAGAAAATAGTAGAAATTTAGGGGTTTTACATGAGGCTTGGTTGACATGCACGTATATCAGGGACGCCCGAATATGTGCACGATCCGACTTGAGTGGTGATGGCAGATTCTCTATCATGCGGCTTGGCTGAAATACATATATTTTGGGGATGCCTGGAATATGTGCACGTTTCAACTAAGTGATACGTTGAATCAAGTGAGACTTGAGGAACGAAAAAGTGTCAAGGATTTTGAGATCGTGAGTTTCGAATAAATGTTGATGATAATGTGATCATTGAATTGAGACGAGTTTGAATGTTGGTTGATCGGTCGGTGTACCTTACGACTAAGTTAGCGATAAGCACGAGCGTGGCTCGGATTGAGGGAACGCATAGGAGTAGTGTGTGCGAGAAACGTAGGATGTTGAATCAAGTTATAAGCTGATAAGTGTACTCAGTAAGTTTCGAGGACAAATTTTTTTCTCAATGGTGTATGATGTAGTGCCCCATCCCGCTCAGTAAATCGGAGGAATCGAAACGTCGGCGGCGTTCGAACTTAGCTTTGAAATAGATTGCTCGGAGAGATCGCTCGGTCGAGGCGACCCCTCATTCAGGTTGAGTAGTTTCGGTAAACTTGCCTCATCTTAGCCTTCACATAATAAATCGAATGTTTTTAAATGCACAAGTAGGCTTGATAATAAAAGAGACGAATCCACATAGCTAAGGAAATAATCCCAATGTGTCAAATTGAGTTAGAATATAGAAAGGTCCAACGGTCGGCTTTGAGTTGGTGCACAGTGTGCTTTGAAAATGACACTCGGTCCTTCGTCCCGTGGCTTGGGAGAAGGAAAGTTGATCTTCGGTGCAAAAGCTAAGAGTTAGCCTAAGTCATAGGCGTCGCCCGCATAAACGTTTGATAAAGCGTGTACGGTTCCAAGATGCAAGGCTTGGCATAGCCTTTGCTCGTCCCTCGGGTTAAGTTGTAGGCTTGAGTAATGTTAGGCAAAGTTATGACGGTCGAACAAAGTCAATCTAAGTATTGTCCTGCTCTTTCTATGGTGGTCAAGTTATTCAGTCCCACGATCTCAAGGCCCGTCGTATAAACTATAATTTGAGCGATAGTGTTGCACATAACGTAAGTCTGTTTAAGGCACGAGCTACGGTCGACACGATGTAAAGATAGCCACGGTCTAAGGTATTTAAGGAACACGTTTTGTTCAAATTAAGTTGGAAGGCTATGCAGTAGTTGTTCCCTCGGTTTCAGAGAAGTAAGTTCATGCCACCGTTCGTTGCTGAGGCTATCCTTCGGTTGGGAGTCTCACGGTTCCTATGTACGTTTTAAAAGTATGAGGCGGTCCCTCGGTTGGGAGTCTCTCGGTCTCGATGCATGTTATACAAAGTGTGGTTCAGAGCACGAGTTTCTAAGTATAGTTCCAGTCGTACCAACAAATTAGGCCATGCATTTATGTGAGTCTAGATGTCTCATAGGTGCATGGTTATTGGACAACACGTCGATAAAGATTTCTGCCTCGACTGGTATTATGCTTTTACGTTGGGCCCAGTCGACCTAGGGGGAAGACGTTATAGCAGTGCTAATTTGTAGCGTACCAGAGTAGTCGGGGGCTTTCCATGGGGCTAGCTACCTTGCATGGAAGGACCCGCCGCCTACCCGAACTATGTCCACGATGGCTTGTCATGCCAGTGGCCTTTCATATAGATAAATGGCGTGCTAAGCGGCAAATCTGCATGCATGGTGTCGATCGATTCTAAAGGAATATAAGTACGACACGAGTTGTGTTAAGAAGGTATGTGTGCACGGTCTGCACCATGATTCAGGAGCCTAAGATTTGGCTATACTTAAAGACACGTACTTCGACACGAGATATGGCGTCGTACTTGAGTTGTCAACACCGATTCCACAAGTTGGGTTAGACGTTTCGAGTTAAGTCTGGAAGGGCTGTAAGGCAAGTTTGGCTAAGTTATGTTGAGTTATTGGGCACGGCCTCGATGTTTGAGGCACGAGCAAGTTTATGACACGACCAAGTTGTTGCGTACCAAATACGGGCCGAAAGGCAAGCACGAGTCGATAAGTTGACGTTGTTGCAACAAGAAGGTCTAGAGGCAAGGTATGAGTACATCGTTAGTGCAAGGCACGATGAAAGGTCTAGAGGCACTAAATAGGCCGAGAGTCTATGTCCAAACATCGATCCTAAGGCAAGAGTAAAAAGACAATCGTAAAGGAATTTTGTTGCACAAACTAAATGAACGTGTTGGTTTTGTATGGGTGGGCGAGGAGCTCACTCCACCAGTACAGTTGAGTACTGACACCCACACAGTATTTATGTACAGGCACAGGTAGAAGCTCGTGGTGCGGAGCTCGATTGGATGTGTCGAGGTACAGAGTTCCTTGGTGATTCGAAGCGTGCATTCTGCGTGAAAACGGGACTTATACGGGACATAATATATGGACATCGCCTTTCGAAGCATCCGCTGGCTCGAGATATGTATTGAGAGATGAGAGAGAGCTGAGTTATTTGTAATATGAGACGAGTAAATTTGAGTGACTGTAATCTTGGCCTTGCGCCCCATTGTTACCTTTGTTTCCATATCAATAAAGAGCTTCTTTTGAATAACTTATGTTTTGAATTCTAAATTTCTGCTGCATATTCAATATCTCTATTTGGGACTTCTGTGCGACGACCCCGTCGTAGCCGCTGAAATCGGCCGTTATGGAACCCGCCTTGCACGAGCGCAATCTAGGCTCGTGCGGCATCACACCTTAGCGAGGACGATCGCTCCTACGGGAGCTGGGCGTGACAGGTAGTCATGCGACCATGAACTGTTCTTAAAACTGCATTCACTTAGATTTGGTTAGGCGCCCATATCCGTTAGGTATGAGTACTCTTGGTTTGGGTACTTGTATCTGACCGTGGCTTGGAACAATAACTTATCGCAGACTAGTTTGCCATATCTTGTCCTTGTTTGGTTGTAGGTGTGGCTTACTACTCCGATGAGATGGTATTGAACCTTGTTGGGGTCCGAATACCATATTAGATTCATAGCATGGAAAGATACGTCATCGTGAATTAGTTTACCATCTCCTGTCCTTGTTTGGTTGGGGGGATGGTATGCTAGTTCAATAAGTGTGTATTGGACCATGTTATAATGCAATTGACTTATTTATTTGAGCAATTTATATTCAGTTACATTGGCATGATATTATGTGTCTTGTTATGTCCCTCTTTCATCAGTATCCCCTACTTATATTTTGACTATCTTATGATGCTAATTTAGCCTAAGTTTTGCAAGCTTATTTCTTTATCGAGCTTGATCATGACATGTTTTATTTGGTGTGCACTCACTAACATATTGTCTAATCATAACCGGTGCATGATGGTCTGATCAACCGAGTGCACTTTGGTTCGCTTTTGTGTATTATTCTACGTGGATGGAACATAATAAAACTTGGCCTTTTGAATCCCATCCATGACTACCTTGACAATTCCTTTGAAATTATTCGGTCTTCTTTGAACCACGTATTCGTACTCGATAATATCGTCTTTGAACTCCTTATTGCTTTCACCTTCCCCTATTTTAGAAGGACGAAGGCGTTATACTAGAACTTCCTCTAGCCTTCCTATCGATTATGACCGTTATCACTCGAAGTTGCTACACCTTCGTCTTAAACTGCTCGTTCTTTTCCTCGGCCCTATATTTACTATCACGACCTCCTAATCTCTTAAATTACGAGTGAATCTAATTTGTTCTTTTAATCTTGCCCTCAACCTACTTTCAAGAAAATATATCTTCTAGGTCTCTAATTTATTTTCTCATGATACCATACAATTCCTTATTGCAGGTTATCTTGATTAAACTTTAACTCTTGATCGTTTTCATTCTTGCATATCCACGATTATTTTCGTATTTATCTAAATCACGATTTCCTAATGCATGTTTTGTGGAACGTTGTGAATGATTGTTCCTCACCAATACCCCCTAGTGCATTCTCACCTCCTACTAATTCTTAATTTCGAGGATGAAATTCTTTTAAGTTGGGTAGGATGTAAAACCCCTAAATTTCTACTAAATTTTTAAATAAATTTGGTTTTATATTTGTATTTGTACGTTGCGTTGTTGCATTGTACGTCATGTGCAAAATTTCGTTTTTCGTAATTGCTCGATGAATGCGAATATGTGCGAGCGTACATATTTTTAGAAAAAACATTTTTCTATTTTTATAGTTTCAAAATAATATATATAATAATTGTTTGTATTTGTATTTTACTTAAAGTTGTGAAAAGTATCGTATCAAGATAGCCAAAACTTATTACTTTTATTTATTTATAAAAGACTATCTTATTTAATAGTGGTAATTTAGAAAACTATTTTTATGCAAATATTCCTTGCATATGAGGTACATGAATTTGAATTCATATATATAATTCTATTTTCAAAATATATTAATATTAATATTTTATTATTCAAAAAGAAATTTAAAAGTATTTATTATTTTTGAAATTATTATTATTAGTACTTTGGAAAATATATTTTGAAATTATTGCGGCAATTTAAATCTCGATTTGATTTTTTGGATTGATTTAAATAGTTAAATTAATATCTATAAATGAAATTTGATTTATCTTATTTGATTTTAAACTAAAAGATAGAATTTAATTAGATTTAAATTGGATTTGGATTTGGATTTGATTGGTTTTAAATCTATTGAAATTAGTAACAAATTATCTATTAAGGATTTAAATTTTCCTACATCCTCATCCAACTGGGAATTCCCACCTCCTATATAAGGAGAGGTACTCATCCATTATTTCTCCACAATTATTCTTCCACAAATTTCCACCACAAAAGTGAGTGCATCGTGTCGGTGTCCAATCCTTTCCGTGTCAGCCGTGAATGGCCTCGGGTCCGACCCTGGGTGACCTTCTTATTCCATTATTTTTACACATACATTTATTTCTCCGTGTCGACAACTCTGACATGATATATCAAATTTTCTAATCAAAACTCCATCCCCGCTCGTGTCCTCCTCCCAGCCTCCAACCCGCGACTACAGCCATCACCATGAGCCCGACCATCACATCCCCCACAACCTCTCAACCAAACCCGAATCCCGGTATCACCGCCATCGACTCCACCCTTAGCCAAACCCTGTCAACCAACCTCCGACTCCCGCCTCGCCATCACCACTACCAGCACCCTCCCGATTTGTCCAACACCCCACTCCGGCGCAGCACTACTGACCCAAAACCTTATCCTCGCATCGCAGCTAACTTCTCCATGTCTAGTCGATGCCAGGTCGCCGCGCCATCTTTCCAACTCCTCTTCGTCGAACCCCGTCACCATGGTTGCTCGACCCAAACCCACCGCCACCACTCATTTCTGCCACCCTTACATGGCTCACCACCGGCCTCCCCTCACCAGCACCGTGGCCAACTCCGACCAACCCCACGAAACCCTCTGCCATGACCGAGCCTGTGCTCGACTACCTCCGCTTTGGCTACAGAAAACCATATTTGCCGCACTCAGTCGTCGGTTACACAGCCACCACCCTCACCCTCGACTGACTCCACCACTACCTACCCCCAAATCTGAACGAGACCACCGCCATAATTAACTCCGTCTAATCCGACCACTACAACCTACGACTACCATCTTCACCACCACTTACTATTTCCAGCAACCGCGTCGGCCCAGATCTGTGCCGATGGCGGTGAGACCGAGTGCCGCCACTGGATCCGACCGCCCCAAGATGCTGACCTCCACCTGTCGAGTTGACAGAACCAACGAGCGCCAGCATTAGGTTCGCAGCCCCGCCTCCGTGCGTCGCGGTCGAGCCTCCGCGAGACCCCCTAGCTATCGCAGCGCCGCCACTTCCACCGCTCCCTCGGCCGTTCGAAGCCTCCGACCCTCCGCTCTTTCGCCCGTCTTCCCAGAGAAACCCCTCTCCTCCCGAACTCCCAGCACCCTCTCTTCCTCCTCTCTCTCTTGCTCCCTCTCATAGTTTTCATTAAACCAGGTCCTCTTGAGTATTCCGAGAGAGAGGGAGTTGTTCTCTCCCACAAGGAGTAAATAACTGACCTTTTTCTCCTTTTTGCGGTTTTGTTCTTTTAGGCATTTAATTATTTCATTAACTACTTCCTATTTTACTCTACCAAGAGAAAATATATACAGTATGTACTAAATAGCAACTATTATCATGGATACTACTACTAATGGTTTTATTGATAATTACCAATGTTATTTATTACTAAGTCTATTACAGAGAACTGGTATTGGGTTTATGCATTTTATTTCATATTTTTAAGGTTATTATTATTATTATTATTATTATTATTATTATTAGTATTATTATTATTATTTTGGGCATAATCTTGTAGAGATATTTTTCTTTCATATTGGGTTACCAATATCCAAGTGTTTACAAAATCTAGTTTCCTAGGATATGGTGAATGAGTTTCTCGACATAAATTATTTTTCTATTTTTTATTAGTAAAGGTATAGTTTTAAATAGCTATAAATATTTTTCGATTTTCAAATAGTCAATAAAAGTATAGCTTATTATTAAAATTTTATTTTTATAAAATACGGTTCTTAACCTTAAATAATTTTCTCAATATTATTTTGTTTAGCTTAAAATATTTTTTATTTATAAGATATAGGTTTAGCCTAAAATATTATTTTGACAAAACTTACAGTTTTACCTTAAAACGACTATCAACTTTTCGGGCACGTGCTTGAAAGCGTATTTTGACTAATAAATAGTTTTTAAATTATAATTGATTAGTATTCATCTAAAAACATATTTTTACTAATAATATATAGTTTTAAATTACCATATATATTTTCTAGTAGTTATGTAAAATATTTTTCTAAGCAAAGTATAGTTTTTGACCTAAAATAATTTTTACTAACTACCTAAAAATGATAATTTTTTATGATAAAATATATTTCTTTTTCAAGGACAATAAGTATTTTCTAAATCGTATATTTTCTTATTTATCAAATTTCTTTGATTATTCTTCCGTCCGTGACTAAACCCATTATTTTCGTTTCCTTACCAAATTTGTACTTTACTATGTCGACTATAACTAATTTGACCCTTCTGGACCCAATGGAACTATCCGTACCACCATCAGAGGTCACCTTGGGTAGTTGTTACCCGAAGTCGCAGTTCGTGCCACATTGATCATTACAGTACGCCAGGCGTCCTACCAGGCAAGACACCTTGCTATTTGATGTCTATTTATTTAGCTCATATTTCATGCACTATTCATTATTTTCTTTATAGAAAATAAACTGTGATACATGGCATAACTTGTTAGAACTTACTGTTCAGTTATACTTCCTGCTATATATTATTTTTCTTACATATTAAACCTAGATTTAAGGGACCACCTTGTATGTTCCATTTATTGGCCTTGACACGTTGTACCACGTTGTTTTGAGTCACATATAGGACTTAGACATGCGTGATTGGCTGGCTACCAGTACGTATAAGCCGTGTGTTAGAAAATAACTGCTAATAGAATTGCATGCTAAAAGACTTAGCAGTTATGAGTTGACAATGGGCGGGGAGAACATGATTGGAAGTTGACTACCACCCAATCTATCGTAGACTCGCTCGCTACAGAGGAACGATAGGTAGACTATATGCTATAGACTCGCTCGATCCTGAGGAATAGTATATGGTGTTGTGACTCGCTACTGAGGCACTGTATTGGTATTTTTTTGACTTGACCCGGTAGTCATGCGACCATGAACTGTTCTTAAAACTGCATTCACTTAGATTTGGTTAGGCGCCCTTATCTGTTAGATATGAGTACACTTGGTTTGGGTACTTGTATCTGACCGTGGCTTGGAACAATAACTTGTCGTAGACTAGTTTGCCATATCTTATCCTTGTTTGGTTGTAGGTGTGGCTTACTACTCCGATGAGAAGGTATTGAACCTTGTTGGGGTCCGGATACCATATTAGATTCATAGCATGGAAAGATACGTCATCGTAAATTAGTTTACCATCTCCTATCCTTGTTTGGTTGGGAGGATGGTACGCTAGTTTAATAGGTGTGTATTGGACCATGTTATAATTCAATTGATTTATTTATTTGAGCAATATATATTCAGTTACATTGGCATGATATTATGTGTCTTGTTACGTCCCTCTGAGGACCTGGTTATCTCACCAGGTGTGTGCTTTTGTCATTCGCAGGTGTTCTATTCATGGCCATGATCATCTCTATTTCTTCGAGGATGATTGCACTTGATCGTCTTTGCTTCGCTCGCCAAACTCTTTCTTTTATTATGTATTTCTTTTCATAGTTGGTAGTGGATTTGTCTCCGCCCAACTACATGTACCAATGACAATTTATAGTTGATTATGCGATATCTTTTATTCATCTATTTTGTGTAGATGAGATTAGTCGTGGTTCTACTATATTTTACAGCTTACGTATATATATTATATGGTTGGCATGTCTACGTACCTAGTCCTACGTATTTTGGGACTGGATGTTACAAAAGGACATGCTGGTACTTCCTCAAACTGAAGTACGTATAGGCAACTCTATGGGGGGTGAATAGAGTACTTGTGACAATAATGATCAATTAAATAATAAACTCTATTCAATCCCAACTAGTAAATAAATAATCAGAGTATAATTACAGAAAATAAATAAAGATCAGAAAGCATACGCAGACACATCAATTTTTAACCTGGTTTCCCTCGTGGAGGATTAGTCCAGGCCTGAGAACTCTAGCTCAGGATTGAAATCCACTATTTATGAAATTGCTTAACAACCATGTGCCTTTACATAGAACAGGACACGAACTTCTTGAAAGATCGCTGAGGCAAAACTTGGAATTTTCCAAGTGACTTCTTCAAGACTCTTGCACAAAACTTCTAATTGATTCGTACCGAACACCTTATAGGTTTGGGAAGTTTTGTGGCTAGTAGATGAGAAGAGTATGGCTCTTTAGAATGTATAGGCTATAAGATTAGAAGAGAAGAGAAGATTGGATGATTTGAAATAGGAGAAAAGGGTGCCTATATATATTAGTTCTTGGAGGCAGAGTTCGGCCAGAACTCTGTCCAAAATTCAAAAATTATAGCCGTTGAACAACTTGCAATGAGCAATCCCTGAAAATTAGCTCCTGGAAATTAGGAGAGAGTTCGGCCCGATCTCTGTGTTGGGGCAGAGTTTGGCCTGAATTCTGCCTCCTTGGAGACATAATGCTCATGGGCTGTTGGGCTTTAGCAGATTGGCTTTTTATTTTGTGGAGCTTGTTGGTTATCTAGTCTATGGTTGAGGTACTCAGTGCGACTCAACGTACAATAGTCTAGACTCAATAAAAGTATAAAAATTACGGACTTCCGATGACAAGTCCAGCAGTATTCGTCGAACAGTCGTCGATGATGATTGTCTGACTTGATATGGGTTAGTCGTAGATTTGATAACGATATATGTGTCGAGTTGGATCATGTCAAATATCGATTTGTTAATTATCAAGATTAGGTTGACTGCGATCTAGTTTGGGTCAACAATCTCCCCCATTTTGATTATTGGCAAAATTGCGATATTTGTGTGTCGCAACATTCACACCTGGACACATATATAGCTCCCCCGTAGATGGATATTTCGGCTCCCCCGTAAATAGAGAAGTCCTGATATAGTACTGGTCCAAACAATACCTAGCACATAAGTATTTATCCAAAATGGTTAAGCAAATATCACATATATATTCTCCGCCCTTAACATTTAGCAAAATGAAATAGAAGCTCCCCCATAAAAACATAACCATGGTGAAAATATGCAATCACACAACCAAGGCTCAAGTCCAACGTAAGAGATAACTAGTAAATAATCCAAATAGAAGCCATATAATCATAAAATAGTACATAGAAAAGAGTTTTCAACTACATAACCACTGAATGAAAATGACAAAGTGCATAAACAAAAGAAATTCTAAGCATCAGAAGCATCATAAAATGGACCACGACTGTCACGAAGCACGGGAAGGTCCAACAGAGTCATATGGGTCGCTGGCAGAGCGACGAGGATCAACAAACACTGCATCTGGATCCAAATACCTCCTGACCCAGGGGTCGTCGATACGATAACCTTCGTGAGAAGGGTCCCATACCATAGGGTAAGACGTCGTAGGATGAGAAGCCAAGGAGTACTGGATGTCATGCAGGGTGTTGCTGATGGCCGTCATTTGTAAGGTGGTATGATAATCCATCTGAGTCCAGCGATCGTCCTCCAAGCGAAAATGATCACGCAGCATAGCCTGAATGGACTCAAGAGTAGCAGGTTGCTCGGGCGCAGGTTGGCCAAGAGCAGGAGGATCAACCTGAGCATGAGACTCGGAATGCTCTGACTCAGCAGGAGACTCAACAACTGCTAAAAGCTGCCGTGCCTTAGTCAGATATACAGGGGCAGGAAGGAACTGGCACTCATCGAGGAGAATATGGAACACACAAAAAATCATCGACAAATAGAGGGCGTAGACCAAAGATCGAGGTCTCTTTCGTGCACTAATCATCCAGTCCATCATAGTGCGCAAAAAGTTAAAAGGGACATGGAAGTGGAGATGATAAAGTGTAGAGATCTCAATATAAGATACTTCATCGGTCGATCCCGCTTTGGGTAAGATCGTGGAGAAAATGATACGATGAAGTCCATAGAAATACGGGTTAAGATATTTAGCCCGTAGCTTGCGTGGACAAGTGTTGGGAGTATACAAATCTTCCTTGAAGCTTTCAAGTGACGATCCATCGGGAAATTGAAACTTGCGGGCATCGACAAGTTTCTTCCAAGAATTGGGTTCCAGGATCTTGAGATATTCCGTAAGCTCAAAATCATCAAAAGTAAGTCGATACCGACGACATGAGAATAGATTTGTGTGTTGTCAAATGTTAGATTACAATAGAACATTTGGATAGCATTCAAATATAATAGATGATGTAGAAACTAATTCATCTAAAAAAAATCATGGAACAATAAATCATAAGCCAAAAATATAGTAAAATTAATCGGATGACCCGCATACACACTCTGTGAACGAAAATCGGCAAACCATTCATTGGAAGCCTCCAATGATACAAAAATTTGTTCATTTAATGTGTTGGGTCATGAGGTTGTGGTGGATCAAAAAGTGGATGTATTGGAGGAGCAAGAGGAGGAGGAGGATTGGAGGATGAAGCACCTTCACACCTTCTTCTCTTGTCTCTTCCAAAGAGTCTTGGAGCCATAGAGAATTTGAAAAATTGAAAGGAAATAGAGAAGAATATGAAATTATACCTCACACAAATGAGAAAAGAAGGAAAGAAATCCTCCCAAAAGCTTGAGATCTTGAGTTTGGGAAGAAAAATAGCCCTAAAAGTGGAGTTTCTAGGGTTAGGGTTTGAGAAAATTGTGTTTGGAGGAAGGAGGAAGAAGAACAAAGTGAAGAGAGAGGGTTTGCTCTCGGGTTTAAGGAGTTTAGGAGCAGCCAAGGGGGTTAAATCTGGACTGTCGGATCAAAAAAATAGGTGGGTGAGAAGCATTAAAGGTTCTGTGACCAAGGACACAGAGTTCGGCCCGAACTCTGTGTGGGGCAGAGTTCGGCCCGAACTCTATGTGTGGCAGAGTTCGGCCCAAACTCTGCCTCCATGGGCACAGAACACAGGAATATTTGAAAATGGCTAATTTTTTATGAAAAAGAATAGAATTTTGAAAGTTTGAATTAACTAAGTCATAAATGAAATTAAACCATATAATAAATAAGGATTTATGACAACGACCATTATGATGAAACTGCCATGGGGTAGCTGTAGGGGCCGGATCCCAGCTAGCGGTAGTCTGAAGACTAGTGCACCGTGTCGCTTAGGCTTTTACGCCTTGTTGTCAGAAGGACCCTTTCGGCTTGTACCCATAGCAAAGTCACCATAAAGATATATGTCATAATCGTTATTTATGCAGACCAATTTATTTAATGACCATTTCATCCAAAATTTCTAATTCATGATAAAGAAAGTTGAAGCGCTCTTCGGCCAGTGGTTTGGTAAAGAAGTCTGCTAGCTGATGTTCATTGTCTATGAATTCTAAATTAATCGTGCCGTATTATTGATGATCATGCAAAAAGTGATGTCTAATCTCTTTGTGTTTAGTGCGTGAGTGACAAACTGGGTTCTTGGTCAGATTAATGGCACTAGTGTTATCGTAGAAAATAGGTGTATGCTTGAAACATAAGTTGTAGTCTTCAAGGGTTTGCCGCATCCACAGAATCTGTGCACAACAACGACCAGCTGATGTATTCAGCTTCTATTGTGGATAGTCCGAGCGAGTTCTGCTTCTTGCTAAACCGTGAGACTAGTGCCTTTCCTAGCAAATGATACGTACCGCCGGTACTCTTACGGTCGATTTTGCATCCCATAAAATTAGCATCAGAATATTCGATTAAGTCAAAAGAAATGGTTTTGGGATACCACAAGTCTACCGTAATAGTTTCTTTAAGGTATCTAAAGATACGCTTAACTGTGGTCATGTGTGATTCATTAGGATTAGCTTGGTATCTAGCACATAAGCAAATACTGAACATAATATCGGGACGACTAGTAGTTAAATATAATAAACTACCAATCATACCTCGATACTTACGTTGATCGACCGATTTGCCACTTTCATCATGTTCCAGCTTTGTGGTAGTAGCCATAGGGGTGCTGATCGGTTTGACGCTGTCAAGCTCAAACTTCTTCAGCATGTCCTTGACATATTTCGATCGACTGATGAAGATGCCTTGTGAGAGTTGTTTGATTTGTAATCCAAGGAAGTAGTTGAGCTCCCCCATCATGCTCATCTCAAACTCATTCTGCATATACTTGGCAAATTCCTTGCATAGACCCTCATTAGTAAACCCAAAAATAATATCTTCAATATATATCTGCACTAAAAGAATTGTGTCATCAAGAGATTTTATAAACAGTGTAGTGTCGACTTTCCCTTTTGAAAAACCTTTATCTAGTAAGAAAGTACTCAGATGATCATACCAAGCTCGAGGAGCTTGTTTGAGGCCTTAGAGAGCTTTTCTAAATTTAAAAACGTGGTCGAGAAAATTATGATTTTTGAAACCAGGTGGTTGTTTGACAAAACCTCTTCTTTGATAAAACCGTTTAGAAACTCACTTTTCACTTCTATTTGGAAAAGTTTAAAGTTTTGAAAATTTACAAATGCGCAAAGCATCCGAATGGATTCTAGTCGTGCAACAGGAGCATACGTCTCATCATAGTCGATTCCCTCATCTTGATTATATCCTTGGGATACGAGACGAGCTTTGTTGCGAGTGACTGAACCGTCCTCGTTTACTTTGTTACGAAAAACACATTTAGTGCCAATTATTGAGTGGCCAGTAGGTTTAGGAACAAGTTCCCAAACTTGGCTTCTCTTAAATTGGTTGAGTTCTTCTTGCATCACGAAAATCCAAAATTTATCATTAAAAGCTTCTAAAACATTTTTCGGTTCTATTTGAGAAATAAATGCAGTGCTAGCTATAGTGCCTCTTACAGAGGATCGAGTAGTTACTCCTTTTGATATTTCAACTACTACCAAGTCCTTTGGATGAGAGGGAGTGAATTGGAACTTCTTTGGTACTTCCTTCGGAGAGCTGGTTTCAGACATTGTATTTATAGATGTAGTGCCCCGACCCGCAAGATGCCTTATGATGGATGGTTGATTCGATGAAGCCTTGTTGGACTTGGGATTATGCGAAGGATCGCTTGGAAGACTATGCGATCGTGGCGGGAATCGTCCTATGAATGTGAGTAGTGTTGAACCCTTCAAAGATCCTTTAGCTTCACGCTTAAAATAAGGATGAGTATGCTATGTTTCTAGTTGAGTTTGTTCAATAACACCTTGCATGGAATTTGGAAAGATAATGAAAGATAATAATCACATGAACGTAAACTGTTGTGGCTAGATGAATTGTATGCTTGTACGCTGTTGCGATGAATTACATGACAGGTGAAGGCAAAGTCCCAAATACTTGGGCAGGTGAGTATATTGAGCTTTGGCTCAATGAATAGATGGCAAAACAGATGTTAAGACCCAAAGAACTGGGCAGTGAGTATGCTTGAATTTGCATTCAAATGAATGAATGCTAAACAGATGCTAAGTCCCAGGAATTGGGCGGTGAGTACACTGAGTTTGGTTGGAAAGAAGTTTGGTATCAAAGATGTGGCAAGGCATTGGGTAACAACATTCTATTATCCTATCGCCGATGTAGAATGTTGATTACGCCAAGACCCTGGATTGGGCAGATGATAATGTGAGCATTGGCTCAAGGCAAGATGGCTAGATGGCAAGATGGCAATACGAATGAGAATGATGGTTTTGCTTAGTTTTCCTTATCATGCATTATATGTTTTCTTCTTAGATAAGTTGCATATAGTTGCATGGTCATGGACAACTTGTCGACAAGGTGGTTTCTCGAACGGTATTCCTGGGCCATGGAACCCGGTTCGTCCTAGGGGAAACCAATGCCGAAGTAGTGGCAGTGCTGAAGTAGTAGCACGGTATACAGGACTTGCAGTGGGGCTAGCTACCTGCACTGGCAAGGGCGCTGTATACCTGTAAGACGGTCCAGGATGGCGTGTCGCCAGTGACCTTCATATAGATAGGTCAGGTGCTAATGATGTCTTATGCAGGCAGAGTAAGTTATTACTCAAATACAGGGAAGGATGTCGGCTGTTGGTAAGAATCACCTGAACGGTGATATTTATATTGAATCATGATATTGTTTCTAACAATGTCTTGTGCAGGCAGAGTAAGTATTATAAATGTACAGGGATGGCTACACGACCGTGGGTAAGAATCACCAAAGGGTGATAATTGCATGTTTTAAATTATGTTGGCTATGAGATTTACATGCTTTACTTCTTGTCGGCTATAACATGAAATTGACCCTAAGGCAACGAGAAAGACCATTGTTAATAATGTTCTGTAACATGATTACTTAGTGTTGTCTTCTTAGGTGAGTTGGGCCAGCACCGCTCGCCAGTACATTGATGATGTACTGACCCACGTTGTGGGCAATATTACAGGTGTTTGCTTGGGGGAAATCCTGTGAATCAGTGCTTGGCATCGATGAATCGGATGGGTGTGCAGAAGCTCTTCTTTCAAGACGATGTCTTCTGCTATACGGGACATAATGTATGGAACATGGGAACTCAGTTATACCAGTGAGATTGTAGCCATATTGGCAAGTTCATTGTAAAGAAGTCGGTATATTCATTTGTAGCCTAAAGGGCAAGTGTATACACTCAGTTGGCTATTCAAGAGTCTTGTAAACAGTTGTAAACTATGTATTTCGCTGCGAGTCTTGTAAACAGTTGTAAACTCTGTATTCTGCTGCAAGTCTTGTAATCCATTTTGATTATCAATAAAGAGATACATTTCTATATAAATTGTGTGACATTAATTTATCTGCTTGGTTTCGCTGCATTGTCGATGTTTTCTGAGAATTACCAAAAACTGTAATGGTTTTGCCTTGTACAAGTGCAATCTAGACTTGTACGGCATCACGCCCAGTGGCTAGTTTTCGATCCTTCGGGATCGGGGCGTGACATAATGGTATCAGAGCACGACTTTACGTCCTTGGATTCCTATTCGATTTGTTTCGAATCAATGTTGCTACTAAGATGATTCTAAGCTGCTTCCGTGATGATTCAAAGATTGCTTCCGCGATTATTCAAAGTTGCTTCCGCGGTGAATCAAAGTTGCTTCCGCGAATACTCAAAGTTGCTTCCGCGATGAAATCAAAGTTGCCTCTATGATGACTCATAGTGCTTCTGCGATTATTCTGTGTTGCTTCCAAACTATTCTATGTTGTTCCCTTGACTGAAAGTTCGTTGATCATTCTAACCTCTCACTGGGTGTTCCATACAATAAGTCTAAATATGTGGGCTGTGATATTGTGCTTTGTTGAATTTCTAAAAGATACCAAAAAGAATAATAATGATGCGATGCGTAAGTTTGTGATGTATGCTGGATGTCTTATGTGTGGGATTCTTTGAATCGATTGTTATGCAGCAATCGACCGTGGGTGATGGCTTGGTATGTTGGAACAGAATGTGCATGGATTTCAATGAATGGGAATCGACAGAATCTTGAGTCGATATTTGTGGTCAGCATAACCACTGCAGGATGGATTGTCCATATTGGACGTTGGTTTGATGCGAGGGAATATTGTGTTAGGAATGGCTTGAGCTCTGAGTGGTATATTGCATATACCCTCGTTGTGATAAGATGTTCATTGACCCTTGATGTGTCTATGATTTTGTGATTGCTTTACCTATAAGGTAGTGGGTGGTATTGAATCGTAGCTGAGCTTACGATTGATACATGTTGGCTAGGCGTGTTCCTTGATTTTTAAGTTGGATGACCGTTGTGAGATTTTGATGTGTTCAGATGAACCATCGCTAGACCTTGTCGGTTAGCATTAAGTTGGGTAATAAGAGAATTGAGAATATGAAATGATGCCTTGGTTGGGAAAGAAAATAATTTTAGATTCAGGCGAGTACTTGAATCAGTTAGGTAGAAGGATTGTAGGCTTGGTAACGATAGTGTGGTGTTGCTATCGAATGATTTTGCTGGAATAACTATGGACCGAATATTGAACGATGTTGGAATTGAGTTAAAGAAATTGTATGTTGGATATCGATAGAACTGATGGTAATGTTAGACGCTTATCGAGATGTTGTGAATGATTTAGAAGATGCAGAGAGTTACATCGACGACCGAAAAGTTAGAGAATGGGCTTGTGGAATAGATGATCTTAGCACGTGGTGCAGTGTGCTTGAAGGAAATTGACGTCCCGAATTAACAAGTTATGACCCTTGACTATTTTGAGGCATAGAGAATGGGTACTTGTCCCTTGATGTACGAAAGAGTAGATGTTCCTTACGAGAGTCGAATGGCTGGAACATAAATAAGTATCGAGGTGCAGCGATATGTAATAGACCCTGTCGGTAGATGATGTTGTCACATGAATAACAAGTTGGGTGGAATATAGAATTGTTGGATTATGACTTAGCCGATGAGTTATGTCATGTCCACTAAGATGACCGATATATGATGCGAGATGATTGGTGCTATAGAGATTGGATTGGTGCATGAATAGTAAATCTTCTTATGAAATCAGAAGGAGATGATACAAAACTAATATTGATAGTTAACGTGAATTGCTAAGAGATGACCGTGTTGGTGTTAGAAAATTTATAAATGATGCCTCGGAAAAAATATGATTATAGTTGCCTGATTTTTGTTGATTAAAAGAGTACGGACCGTATCAATGATCTAAGAATGTGGGAAACGATTATGTCGCGAAGAGACCGTAGGAAGAGATCATAAGTGATAAACTATTGAGATAGCAATGTCGGATGATGACTCGAAATAGTTGACCCGATTGAATAGACATATGAGTACGATATGAGGATGCAAGTCGGATTGAACAAGTGATGCTATGTCTATGCAAATGGAAATTGAAAGTTGAATATTCTATTGAGGAGTTTTATATGATAGCTTCGAGATTGACCCATAGAATTGTGGGATAGAATTGTTGGAAAGAATTGTCGGATAGATTTTTGTCGGTTGCGGGTAAGTCTAGAATGAGACTTCGTTGGGTATGACTCGAGTATGAGTACGGGTAGAAAGACTTGACCCTAGATTGTCGGTTGGTTGCCTAGATTGTTGGCTAGTTGCCTAGATTGTCGGTTGGTTGCCTAGATTGTTGGCTAGTTGCCTAGATTGTCGGTTGGTTGCCTAGATTGTTGGCTGGTTGCCTAGAGTGTCGGTTTGTTGCCTAGATTGTTGGTTGCTTGATTAAGTCTCTGATTGGTTGGCTATGTTCTTCAGTTGTCCGTGTTGGTTATAAGTTCATAAGATTGGGGTGGTGTCCCATGTCCCTAAGTTGGTCGGACCATAGAGTTGCCCCTATGTTGAGAATTGGTTGCCTCTAAGATAAGAGATAAGTATGTCCCTGATAGCTACTCATCTCATATGGGTTAGCTGAATGTTTGGTTTAGCTTAGATTAGCTGACCGTAGAGACTTGATTGTATGCTAAGTTGACTATTGGAAAACCGTAGGATGTCCCTATTGGTATTGCGTGAGTATAGTTGGAATAAATAAGATGTGTTGGAAGGTAGGCTTTGGAATGGAATAGATATTTGGGAAATTCTGATGTTATAATGTTGGATGGGATGACGGATCATGTTTGTTTCGAAAATTGAGTTGCCTTGGTTGAAATGTTGGGAATTGTTAGAACTGGTTGGATTGGTTGATTGATATTGAGCTGCGAAAATTGTTGGTAGTGCTTTAAGATAGTTGGAATAATTTCATTGACCGGATCAAGATTGAGGATAAGTGTAATGACGGAATTGGATAGTGCATGTAGCCGAGATCGACGAATGTGAATATGAATGACCCTCAGAATTAATGTTGCTGGAATATGATAGTTGCCTATACGAGAGGATAAATATGTTGGCTTGATCAATACGAGAAAATGTTGGAGGACAGCAAGAAATGTTGCTAGAGTAAAATTGTGGTACAATTTGAAGGATGGTACGATTTGGAAGATGGATCATGATTGGAAAATTTACAAGTTGCAAACAAAGTATATGGATGCGAACGATGATGAGTGCAAGATTTGATCGATGAGAATCGGGGTATCGAAATAAAATGTTGCTATGGGATTTATCAACTTTGGTGGCATGGATGACAATGAACTTGAAAGGAATACTTGATACATCTAAGTTTGAATATTTTGAAATGTTGGATCGGTTGAGGAAAATTTATCGAATTGGAATTGGCGACATATATCGTCTTAGTAATTGGTTGGGATATTGAATAAACAAAGTGGGATTATACGAGATGCTCAAAAAGAATTACTGATGTTCGAAAAGGAAGGTACACCGTAGCTCGTTCGTTTTCTCTATCACTGAACTTGGCTGAAGTGCATGTATTTCGGGGACGCCTAAAATATGTGTATGATTCCAACTAAGTGGTATGCTGAATTCAAACGAAGCCACGGGAAGGATTATCATGTGCTAAGGATTTGTATGTGTGTCGGAGGAAAGATCAAAGATGGTAAACTATGTTGAATCAATTGGGATGTTGTAACGAAATGGTACATTACTTGAAATCAATCGAGAGATTGCGAAGAAATATTAGATGGTGCAAGTTGATTGTAGAGAAGTTTCATGAAAGCTTGGTTGAAGTTTTGGGCATGAGTTTTGTTTTAAGTTTCGAGGACGAAACTTTTTCTGGGTGGTATATATTGTAGTGCCCCGACCCGCAAGATGCCTTATGATGGATGGTTGATTCGATGAAGCCTTGTTGGACTTGGGATTATGCGAAGGATCGCTCGGAAGACTATGCGATCGTGGCGGGAATCGTCCTATGAATGTGAGTAGTGTTGAACCCTTCAAAGATCCTTTAGCTTCACGCTTAAAATAAGGATGAGTATGCTATGTTTCTAGTTGAGTTTGTTCAATAACACCTTGCATGGAATTTGGAAAGATAATGAAAGATAATAATCACATGAACGTAAACTGTTGTGGCTAGATGAATTGTATGCTTGTACGCTGTTGCGATGAATTACATGACAGGTGAAGGCAAAGTCCCAAATACTTGGGCAGGTGAGTATATTGAGCTTTGGCTCAATGAATAGATGGCAAAACAGATGTTAAGACCCAAAGAACTGGGCAGTGAGTATGCTTGAATTTGCATTCAAATGAATGAATGCTAAACAGATGCTAAGTCCCAGGAATTGGGCGGTGAGTACACTGAGTTTGGTTGGAAAGATGTTTGGTATCAAAGATGTGGCAAGGCATTGGGTAACAACATTCTATTATCCTATCGCCGATGTAGAATGTTGATTACGCCAAGACCCTGGATTGGGCAGATGATAATGTGAGCATTGGCTCAAGGCAAGATGGCTAGATGGCAAGATGGCAATACGAATGAGAATGATGGTTTTGCTTAGTTTTCCTTATCATGCATTATATGTTTTCTTCTTAGATAAGTTGCATATAGTTGCATGGTCATGGACAACTTGTCGACAAGGTGGTTTCTCGAACGGTATTCCTGGGCCATGGAACCCGGTTCGTCCTAGGGGAAACCAATGCCGAAGTAGTGGCAGTACTGAAGTAGTAGCACGGTATACAGGACTTGCAGTGGGGCTAGCTACCTGCACTGGCAAGGGCGCTGTATACCTGTAAGACGGTCCAGGATGGCGTGTCGCCAGTGACCTTCATATAGATAGGTCAGGTGCTAATGATGTCTTATGCAGGCAGAGTAAGTTATTACTCAAATACAGGGAAGGATGTCGGCTGTTGGTAAGAATCACCTGAACGGTGATATTCATATTGAATCATGATATTGTTTCTAACAATGTCTTGTGCAGGCAGAGTTAGTATTATAAATGTACAGGGATGGCTACACGACCGTGGGTAAGAATCACCAAAGGGTGATAATTGCATGTTTTAAATTATGTTGGCTATGAGATTTACATGCTTTACTTCTTGTCGGCTATAACATGAAATTGACCCTAAGGCAACGAGAAAGACCATTGTTAATAATGTTCTGTAACATGATTACTTAGTGTTGTCTTCTTAGGTGAGTTGGGCCAGCACCGCTCGCCAGTACATTGATGATGTACTGACCCACGTTGTGGGCAATATTACAGGTGTTTGCTTGGGGGAAATCCTGTGAATCAGTGCTTGGCATCGATGAATCGGATGGGTGTGCAGAAGCTCTTCTTTCAAGACGATGTCTTCTGCTATACGGGACATAATGTATGGAACATGGGAACTCAGTTATACCAGTGAGATTGTAGCCATATTGGCAAGTTCATTGTAAAGAAGTCGGTATATTCATTTGTAGCCTAAAGGGCAAGTGTATACACTCAGTTGGCTATTCAAGAGTCTTGTAAACAGTTGTAAACTATGTATTTCGCTGCGAGTCTTGTAAACAGTTGTAAACTCTGTATTCTACTGTAAGTCTTGTAATCCATTTTGATTATCAATAAAGAGATACATTTCTATATAAATTGTGTGACATCAATTTATCTGCTTGGTTCCGCTGCATTGTCGATGTTTTCTGAGAATTACCAGAAACTGTAATGGTTTTGCCTTGTACAAGTGCAATCTAGACTTGTACGGCATCACGTCCAGTGGCTAGTTTTCGATCCTTCGGGATCGGGGCGTGACAATAGATGTCGAAGTTGATGGTTCTTCATCGTCGTTGGGAATAACAGATGTACTATTATCCTCATCAAAAGTTACATTAGTAGACTCTTCAACAATCATGGAGCGTTTGTTGGACACTCTATATCCATTACTCTTGGCCGCATAGCCAAGAAGAATACCTTCGTCAGCTTTGGCATCAAATTTGCCTAAGTTGTCTTTGGTATTCAGGATAAAGTAGCGACAACCAAACACTCTAAAATAAGAAATATTAGGAGTCCTACCAAACTGAAGCTCATAGGGTGTCTTCTTCGAAATAGGTCGAATCAACACCCTATTCAAAATATGGTACACTGTGCTGACAACTTCTGCCCAAAAGTATTTCGGAAGAGATAACTGATTTAGCATAACTCTAGCCATATCGCCAAGAGTTCTATCATTTCTCTCCACAACACCATTTTGTTGAGGAGTTCTTGGACACGAAAATTCATGAATAAAACCATTTTAATCATAAAACTTTTCAAAATAAGAATTTTCAAATTCGCCACCATGATCACTTCGGATACGAGTAATCATGTAGCCTTTTTCGGTTTGGACATTTTTAGCAAATACTTTGAAAACAGAAATTGTATCACTTTTGTTTGTAAGAAAAAACCTATGTAAATCTTGAAAAATTATCTATAATAACAAAAGCGTAGAGTTTTCTGCCAAGACTGGCTTCTCTACTAGGACTAAATAAGTCCATGTGAAGTAATTGCAAAGGCCGGGTAGTACTTACAGTGTTTATGGATTTAAAGAAAGATTTTGTAACCTTATTCTTTTCACATTCGGCACATACCGTGTCTTTCTTGAATGTGATATCAGGTAGTCCTCTGACTAGCTTCTTGGTGGATAATCTGGATATAGTATCCATGTTGGCATGACCAAGATGCTGATGCCATAGGAGCTTTTCGTCTTTGTGAGCGTAAAGGCATCTTCCTGTACTGTTAGTATCACTAGATAGATAGAAAATATAAATGTTATCTTCCCTTATCCCCTCAAAAGCGATGTCTCCAGTTGATAGATCATAGATAAAGCATTTAGTTTTCTCGAAGTTAATATCGTAACCGTGATCAACAAGATGACTAATGCTGAGTAAGTTATGCTTTAACTCGGTTACTAAACAGACATCGTTAATGACAGGAGAGGGAGGATAACCAATTGTACCGTTATCTATGATGTAGCCTTTAAGGTTATTACCGAAGGAAACGTATCCTTCCTTTTTCATCGATTGTGTTGTGAATAGATTTGCATTTCAAGTCATATGTCGCGAGCACCCACTATCGAGAATCCACTTTCTTCTAGTTGAAGAGGGAAGGTCCACCTACACCACGAGTAGATGTGACCTTTGGTACCCAGATTCTTTTGGGTCCTGAGAGGTTAGACTTTGGTACCCATACATATATATATTTCTATCAACTAATCTCCTAATCCTACATTATGGAGAAATGTGTCTATGTAGATTACAATATGTACATCTAGCAAGCATATTTATACTATGAGCATGTTGATAGTGGTGTCTATAATTAGGGTGATGATAGCTACCTGCAGCAGTAGAGTGAGTATGGTGATTGTGTGTAGCAGTAGGGTAACTATAATGATTATAGTGACTGTGTGCAGCAGTATGAAGATGATAATGATTACGTGTATGTGTCTTACGTGCTTCATGTGAATAGGTGTACATGAAAGCATGATTTTGTGTAGCACGTGGATGAGTGTTCTTGTGGTGACGTGCCTTTTTGTGTTGAGTTGGCACATGTTTGTGCATGTTGTGACTATGAGACTGAACTTGCGGTTGAATAACCTGCTTGCCCAGTTTAATCTCTAATTTCTTAGAGACAATATTCACCTCATCACATTTAGTAGTAAGACCATGTATTCTACCTTTAGCAATTTTGAACTTGTTTTTCTTTTCAGCAAGTTCTTTGTTTATAGTCGTGATCTCAAGTGTTTGTTTCTCAATGATTGATTCGGCATTGTGTAAGCTTAATTTAAGCTTGGATACCTCTTCAATGTTTTTTGTGGGTGTAGTGTTTCTAACATCTTCTAGTAAACATGAAAGTCTATGGATCTCGGTTTCGTAGTCCTTGATCTTATCCTTTGCATATTTATATTTATTGATTACCTTTTTGTGATCTTCAAGTAGATCACCAAAAGCATCACCAAGTTCATCAAATGAGAAATCATCAAAAGAATCTTTTACCTTTTCTGAAGTCGTCATTAAACAGACGTTAGCCGTGTTTTACGGAGAGTCCTCTTCCTCGTCTGAATCACTAGCCTCGCTTTTATGCCAGATGCTAGTGTTGGCATACTTCCTTGTAGTTGGCTACTTGTACGGCTTCTCATATCTACTTCCCTTCTTTGCTAAAGGACAATCTTTCTTGACATGTCCCGTCTTTTTGCATCCGAAGCAGGTGGGTTCTTCCTCATCGTCTCTTTGTTCTCTCTTATGTTTGTTGAAGCATAAAAACTTTGTGATGTTTTAAACTATAAGAGCTTGATCGTTACCTTCGAAGTCGTCGTCATCAGTATCTTTTGGGCTGGTTCTTCGGCGCTGATCTCTCAATGCAATCTCCTTCTCTTTTGGAGCTATTTCTTCGAAGTCTTTTAGATCGAGCTCATATGTCATCAACTTGCCCATCAACGTTTCTAGTGACATGGCCGTGAGATCATTGCCTTCGATGATCGTCGTGACTTTGGGGTTCCAAACCTTCGGCAATCCTTGTAGCACTTTGCGTATCTTCTCATGGTTGGAATAATCTTTTCCAAGAGAAGATAGCGGGTTGACGATGTCGAGGAATCTGGTGAACATTTGAGTGATCGTCTCATTTGGCTTCATCTTGAAAGCCTCGTATTCCTGTGTTAGATGGCTGATTTTTGATTCTTTGACTTGCGTGGTCCCTTCATGAGTCACCTCCAAATGCTTCCATACTTCATGCAAGGTGGTGCATGTGGTGACCCTATTGAATTCAATCCTGTCTATGGCACAGAAAAGAGCATTAATAGTCCTAGCGTCTAGACTTTCTTGTATCTTCTCCTGATCAGTATACTTGTCGTGGGGTTTCTCAACGAGACTCCCCTCGACAGTTATTCTGGTAGGTTTCTTGTAGCCATCAATGACTACAGTCCACAGGTCAAAGTCTAAAGACTTAAGATAAAAACTTATTCTAGTCTTCCAATATGTGTAGTTGGTCCCATCAAATAGGGGTGGCCTATTTATGGATTGACCCTCACCATAGTTGGTAGAGATGGGTTGTGTGGTTGCCATGGATCAACTCTAGGATATAAGTCCTGTATCAAGAGAAAAGAGCTCTGATACCAATTGAAGTACGTGTAGGCAACTCTAGAAGGGAGGGGGGTGAATAGAGTACTTGTGACAATAATGATCAATTAAAAATCAACTCTATTCAATCCCAACTTGTAAATAAATAATCATAGTATAATTTTCAAAATTAAATAAAGATCAAAAAGCGTACGCAGACACAGCAATTTTTAACCTGGTTTACCTCGTGGAGGAGTAGTCCAGGCCTAGGAACTCTAGTTCAGGATTGAAATCCACTATTTGTGAAATAGCTTTACAACCACGTTCCTTTACACAGAAGAGCATGCCAACTTCTTCAAAGATCCCTGAGGCGAAACTTAGAATTTTCCTAGTGACTTCTTCAAGACTCTTGCACAAAACTTCTAATTGACTCGCACCAAGCACCATGTAGGCTTGGGAAGTTTTGTGGCTAGTAGATAAGAAGAGTATGGCTCTTTAGAATGTATAGGCTATAAGATTAGAAGAGAAGAGAAGATTGGATGATTTGAAATGGGAGAAAAGGGTGCCTATATATACTAGTTCTGGGAGGCACAGTTCGGCCAGAACTCTGTCCAAAATTCAAAAATTATGGCCGTTGGACAACTTGCAATGAGCAATCCCTAGAAATTAGCTATTGGAAATTAGGAGACAGGGTTCGGCCCGAACTCTGTGTGGGGGCAGAGTTGGCCCGAACTCTGCCTCCTTGGAGACAGAATGCTCATGGGCTGTTGGGCTTTGGCAGATTGGCTTTTTGTTTTGTGGAGCTTGTTGGTTATCTAGTCTATGGTTAAGGTACTCAGTATGACTCAACATATAATAGTCTAGACTCAATAAAAGAATAAAAATTACAGACTTTCGATGACAAGTTCCAGCAGTATTTGTCGAGCAGTCGTCGATGATGATTGTCTGACTTGATATGTGTTAGTTGTAGCTTTGATGACGATATATGTGTCGAGTTGGATCATGTCAAATATCGATTTGTTAATTATCAAGATTAAGTTGACTGTGATCCAGTTTGGGTCAACACAAACCACCAAAATCTCTCAGATTGTCAAGTTATGTACATCGAGTACCTCTGAATTTACACTCTATTAGCTCCGAGTTGGTTCACATTGCATCCCCCTGGGTGACAAGTCATGTATACTTAAATACCTCTGAACTTCCACCCTGATGCTTCACCCCGTCGAAGTTTACCAGGCTTATTGTCATCTCTGAAAAAAATTTCTGGTCCTGATTATCGTGTGTCACGTCCATATTACCTCGGATACCGATAGTCTTTTGACTTAACACCTGAACCCGACCCGGGATAAAATTATGGTATTAAGACCACAGAACCTATCACGTCCATATTACCTATGTTGGGTTTTGTCTCAAAATCTATTACTCGCACCACCAGTGCGCAAAAGGGTAATAGGTCCACCAAAACTTAGTCCTGATTATCGTGTGTCACGTCCATATTACCTCTGATACCGATAGTCCCTTGACTTAACACCTGAACCCGACCCGGGATAAAATTATTGTGTTAACACAACATAACCTATCAAGTCCATATTATCTCTGTTGGGTTTTGTCTCAAAATCTATTACTCGCACCACCAGTGCGCAAAAGGGTAATAGGTCCACCAAAAATTATTCCTGATTATCGTGTGTCACATCCATATTACCTCTGATACCGATAGTCTCTTGACTTAACTCCTGAACCCAACCCGGGATAAAGTCACGGTGTTGAGACCACAGAACCTATCACATCCATATTACCTCTGTTGGGTTTTGTCTCAAAATCTATTACTTGCACCACCAATGCACAAAAAATGTAATAGGTCTACCAAAAATTATTCCTGATTATCGTGTGTCACGTCCATATTACCTCTGATACCGTAGTCTCTTGACTTAACACCTGAACTCGACCCGGGATAAAATTACGGTGTTGAGACCACATAACCTATCACGTCCATATTACCTATGTTAGGTTTTGTTTCAAATCTATTACTCGCATCACCAGTGCACAGAAGAGTAATAGGTCCACCAAAAATTATTCTTAATTATTGTGTGTCACGTCCATATTACCTCTGATGCCGATAGTATCCTAACTTAACACCTGTACCCAACCTGGGATAAAATCACGGTGCTAAGACCACATAACCTATCACGTCCATATTACCTATGTTAGATTTTGTTTCAAATCTATTACGTGCACCATCAGTGTGCAAAAGTGTAATAGGTCCACAGAAGTTATACTAATCTATTACTCGCACTACCGGTGCCCAAAAGGGTAATAGGTCCACAAAATATTATTTAAATATATTGTTCGTATCTCTAGATACACAAAAGGGAAATAGGCCTACAAAAAGTCCCCTAATGGGATGTCCTTTATCAATCGCAAATGCTGTATTAGACCCTCTAGTACAAGCACCACAGATACCACAAACAAAGAATGGAGTGAATGTATTCTTTTGGTTCAAAATCAGTTACATTCATAGAATTACATCTCCAGCAATAAAAAAGGGGAAGAAAAGAGCTGAAGAAAAATCTACTATTCATCAGTGACACATAGTGGCAAGAATGTCTTCCAGCTGTGCAGTTGAGTGCTCGATTTTTAGTTTGGCTCGACGTTCAGCTTCCTGGGTTAGCCTTTCAGCATCCTCAAGATATCCATGAGCCTGCCAATTGTCCTCTACCTTCTTCAGTGCACCCTCCAGAGCGGCAGAGGCTCGTGTGACCTCATTGGTCTCCTCGCAGATCTTCTCTCTCTCTCTCGACGAGTGGCTTAGAGCTTAGTCTCCAGAGATGTCAGCTTGGCTTGGAGCTGAAGGAGCTGCTCGTTAGTTTCAGTCATAGCACGAACGGTGGTCTCCTCACGAGTTAAGCAAATCTCTCCCTTTTGGCTCAGCTTGTCGTATTTAAGAGACAGCTTATGGAGGACTTTCTCCAAGGTGGGCTTGGTTGTCTCCAGTACATCCTTCACTTTTTCCACTGCTGTTATGAGAAAGGCACGCTCCTGTTCTACTGCAGTGGGCATGCCGACCTGTCGTAATTGTTGCAATTGGGTTAGGCGTCGATCAGCCTCTACCAGTTTATGGTCTAAAAGGGTAGCCATCCCTTCTCCACCCGGGAGCATCTTCAGCAGTTCAATCTGACCGCAGGCACAATGACGAGCTACGATGATTGACGTTCCTCTCCTCAAAGCAGCCTCAATCCCCGATTTCAAATAGCAGTAGAAGCTCTCGACTATGTCCTTTGACGACTCGTCTAAGTTCTCCAAAGAGGACGGCGTCGAAGGGATAGCACCTAGGAAAGCTGAAGGTGTATGGGAAGGAGGCACAGCGGAGCTTGATGACCTAGTTAGAAGGGAAACAAACTCCGAGCGATGATGTTTCTGTGTAGTGGCAATCTCCTCCTCTGCGGTCCGAAGAAGCTAAAAACTGGGCAGAGCAGAAAGTTTAACTTCCGGGGAAGAGCCAGCTTCAATCGATCCTGCATCCACCAAAGAGGTTGAAGGAGTTGTGACTTTTGTACTCAATACGGTGGAGGGCCCCTCGACTCGAGCTTGAAGGAGAGAAGGGACACTTCTTGCTTGTACCATGTTAGCCCCTGGATCCTCTTCTATCCCTTCCTCCGCGGCCACATCCACCATCGGTAGTGGAGAGGCAGGCCCTATAGGTCCAGAACAACCGACAATCAGCTTGACCCGAAGATGATGGAGTTGAAGTAAAAAAATCTCCTTATTGGTAAGAATGTGACATAGCTTACCAGAGGTGGAGGACAAAGACTGGGGCTCAGTCGGGGTAGTCTCAGCTCCTTCCGTCGCCTTCACATCTCTTGTGAGGTCAGCAATGGCGCCCGAACCATCCACGTCTGCCTCCTCAGCCCCTATTGCTCCGGACATAGACGTAATTATATCAGTACCAGTTTGTGAGGACCCCGCAGCTCCAGGGTCAAATCCCAGAGAGGGAACCGCACGGGAAGTATCTGGTGATAGAAGGTTTTCTTCCTCCGATGCCTGCAAAAGAGAGCCTTCAGATAACATTCAGAGAACAACATTGGGGCTTGTCATAAAAAAAACTTGCCCCCGTGTTGACTTCGGTGTCACTACCCATTTCTTCGACGGCAAACCCACGGCACCTAGCCGCAACTCGCTTCTGGGAACGAGGCCTATCAGTGACAGGGGGTTCAGGCCTGCTTCATTTACGTGGTGGATTCAGTACAGAGGAAGGCATGCGCATCGCCAAAGGACTTACAGAGGGCTAGAGATCTTCAGAGTTATCTTCCTCCTCCTCCGTACTGTCGGAGTCAGAATCAGAAGCTTTCCTCTTTCCCTTTCCCGTCCTTTTGTGGGAGTCCCTCGGTCGCTCCTCCAATTTTGTACCAATAATAAAACTGGTATGTGGATCAAAGTCATTGGGAGGCGCATTCACGGACACATGACGAAGGGACGCCATATATGCGATATGCCCCAAAGTCCCGCCGTCATGCAAGATGAAGCTGGTCTAGTTTTGGGTCTCCGAATAATAGTGCTAGGCCCGAATACCATCTAAGATGCTCTCCTCGAAACCTAGGCAGGGATTAGGGTTATTCAAATATAATTAACTATATCCAAATTGCCGAGAGTACCGGTGGGTAAGTATGGCTTCAAGTATACAATGTTGCGGTTACGGTACACCAGATGTGAGGGACGGATACTCTGCAACCAGCGAAACAGCTTTTCGAACAGGGCCTGGGGCGCAGCAGCACTATCGAGGTGAACGTGTCCCATCTCTTTCTCAGTAAAAGACAGGACCGACACAAAAAAAGAGTATCTGTCCACCCGTGTAAGAGCGGCTCGACAGTTAGGAAAAGTGGTACAATTCCAGGGCATGTCACGATTGTGATAGATTAAGGCATCATCACTCGTCGTATTACCCTCTGGGCCAGGTTATATCAGAGAGGGGCAATGCATCAGCAGCCACCCCATTAAATAATGGTACGGCAGCTCAATTCAGTTAAGGGTTTGGTAAGTTCACGAGTGATAACTTTTGACGTAAAAATACGAAGACCCCGATGGATACTGCATACCGTAGCTGGAAGCAAAGCCAACTTGCCTCCTAAGACCAGCTTTACCGTCGGAAGGATCAGGCTACGGTTGATCCTCTCAATCGAACCAGAGCCCCCCGAGACGATACAAACCCTCAGCCATATCATCAGGTACCCGGCTAGGATGGCCTTAGTAGACAGAGGATGGGTATCATGATAAAAATAGCTAAAAGTGTCGCTTAGACTCCCGAACCTGTCACCAGCTGCCCGGTCCCTCTTGGTGCTTCGTACCTGAGCACCCACTTGTTCCAGAGACTGGGGACTCCTAACGGAAACCTGACCAGAGGCGCTAAGGTTAAAAAGATAACCAATCCAAGCCTTGGTATGAGGAAGGCTCCCCTCCGAGCTTTCGTCCTTCTTCTTGGATATTTGTTGACAGGTGCTATGATGATATAGCACTTCCTGGTATACGACAAGGAATCCGGGGAACCGCCGCTCTAGTTCCTCAAATTCTTCGTTTGTCGGGGTACACTCCTCATAAGTTTCATCTCCTAGGACAATTTGGACATATCATACATCTCGTGAAGAGCAAGACCCATCTCTCCCTCGGGAGTAAAGAAGGTCCCAATCCAACAGCTGTACATCTCGAGCTGTAACGCCCCAGTCCCAAAATACGTTGGACTATGAACGTAGACATGCCAGCTGTATTCATACGAAGTACATGGGCCTCGTATGGATACATAAGCTATAAATACAGTAAAACCAAGGCTAACTAATCTCATCCACAAAATATAAGAATAAAAGATATCATATAATTAACTATAAATTGTCATTGGTACATGTAGTTGGGCAGAGACAAATCTACTACCAACTATGAAAAGAAATACATGATATACAAAAGAATAATTTTGGCGAGCGAAGCAAAGACGATCCAAGTGCAATCATCCTCGAAGAAATAGAGAGGATCACGGTTAGAGCTAGAATACCTGCAAAACATAAGAGCACACACCTGGCAAGATAACCAGGTCCTCAGAGGGACGTAACAAGACACATAATATCATGCCATATAAACTGAATAAATATTACTCAAATAAGTAAGTCAATTGAATTATAACATGGTCCAATACGCACCTATTGAACTAGCTTACCATCCCCTCAACCAAACAAGGACAGGAGATGGTAAACTAATTCACGGTGACGTATCTTTCCATGCTATAAATCCAATATGGTATCCGGACCCCAACAAGGTTCAGTACCTTCTCATCGAAGTAGTAAGCCACACCTATAACCAAACAAGGACAAGATGTGACGAACTAATCCGTAAAAAGTTATTGTTCCAAGCCACGGTCAGATACAAGTAACCAAACCAAAAGTACTCATACCTAATGGATAAGGTAGTCTAACCATTCTAAGTGAAATGTAGTTAAGAACAATCCTGCCTATGCATGGGCCCTAGCTAAATAGGATCGGCACGGTCCCCCCTTGGGGCACTAGAGGCCCAATCAGTAAGAGCATAACGTTCCACAGAACGCCAGTGACCGTCAGTAATCATGGGTCATCAATCCCGTATCTCCAGCGGAGCTTCTGTGTCACAAGGGAAAGTGCATCGAAGCCCATACGCTAAGGAATTGTCCTCCCCGTCCAATGCCTACTATGTTGTATCTACAACAGAAAACCTCTATCACCGCTAAGTCAAACTAGCATGCAACCTCTATTAGCGGTTATTCCTACCGCACAGCTTATAAGCACCGTTGGCCAGCCAGTCACGCATATTCGTGTTCTATATGAGACACACAACTTCGTGGTACGACGTGTCAAGGCCAATGAATGCAACACACAAAGGTGTTCCCTTAAATCTAGGTTTAATGTGTAAGAAAAATAATACATAGCAAAAAATATAATTGAACAATAAGTTCTAACAGGTTATGCCATGTATCACAGTTTATTTTACATAAAAAAATAATGAATAATGTATGAAATATGAGCAAAAATAAATAAACAACAAATGGCAAGGTGTCTTGCCTGGTAGGATGCCTGGTGTATTGCAATGATCAATGTGGCATAAACTGCGACTTCGGTGCAACAACTATGCAAGGTGACCTCAGGTGGTGACACAGACAGTTCCATTGGATCCAGAAGGGTCAATTTAGTTGGGTTCGACATAAGGTAGTCTAGAATTGACGAGGGAATAGGAATAATAGGATTGGTTAGGGACAGGAGAAAAATCAAAGAAATAATGGATAAATATTATATATACGAACTTTAGAAAATATTTATAGTTCCAAAAAAACTAGTTTTCATGAGTCAAAATATTTATAGGAAAAATACTTAAAAATACTTAAAGTCAAGAAAATTATTTTCGGCAAAAACTCTAAGTTGTCAAAAATTGGATATTAGATAGGAGCTCTATCTTTATTGGTAAAAATAATAATTTATAAATAGTTAAAAATAAAGGAAATTTTGATTTAGGCAAAAAAACTGTATTTTATAGGTAAAATCATTTATATATAATATTTTGGAATCTAGCAAATCATTTATAATATAGCTATATTTAAAGAAGGTAAACTAATATAAAAATATAATTTATCGGTTTTTGATCCAACTTTTGAAATTATATATGGTCTAAGCCAAATACTATAATTTATAATTTTAGTTTGAAATTTATTATAATATAATTAAATAATACAAGAAATAGTCATAATGCTAAAGTAAAAATGGAAATAGTAGTACTAATATATATATATATATATATATATATTTTATATATATATATATATATATATATATATATATATGGTATATTAGTATATATATATATAATATATATATATATATAACAGTATAAAAAAATATATATATATATAATAGTATAATACTAATATACTAAACTGTTTACAATTTGATGCTAACATTTAAAAACAAAAAAGCAACAAAAAATAATAAACTAAATAAATAACAAAAACCATACACGCAAATCACAGTTGAATTCTCCTTAGAAAAACAAACACACCATTAACTAAAAGGAGGTCCATAAGGAAGGAATGGTCAGAATTTAGAAAGAGTGAGCCGAGTGTGGGAGGGAGAGAGAGATAGAGAGGGACAGTGGAATTTGGAGAAGGAGGGGAAAATGATGAAGAGGAGGAAGGACGAGCGGGGGCTTGGTCGGTTTACCGGCTCTTGGCGGACGGCGGGTGGGGCTCGACGGAGGGAGCGGCCAGGTGCGCGGCGGAGGAAGAGGAAGAGGGTTGTCAGGGAGAAGCGTTGGTGAGCACGCGGCGGCGAAGGCTGCTTGCGGAGACGGAGGCGGCAGAGAGGGGTTTCGGTCGTCCGGCGGAGGAGCGGAGAGGAGCGGTGGATAAGGAAGCTGAGAAAGCGGGAGAGAGAGGGAGAGGAACTCGGGTTGCGGCAGAGGGTTTCCAGGCGGTGGCGAGCTCGTCACAGCATGCTGGTGGCGGCTGGCTCGACCGCGGTGGGTCCAAGAGGCGTAGGACGGTGATGGTGAAGGTGGCGGTCGCACACTGAGTCAGGGCAGCAGATCGGAGGGCTCTCGGCACGGCGAAGCTCACCGACGGAGGTGGAGAGGGAACTGGGTGTTCGAAAAGAGAAATGACGCCAAGGAAGGCGTGCGCGTGCGCGGCTAGGGCAGTCGGCCATGGACGGGGGCGGCGTCGGAGAAGGTGATCGGGTTTTTGTTGGGTATTCTTTGTCTCTATTATTTGGGTGGTGATGAAATTGTGTGGTCGGGGAGATCGATTGGGGTTGGCTCGGTCATTGTCGTAGTGGTGAGGATGGTGATGATAGTGGTGGTCATGGCTAGACTGTTTTAGCGGAGGGGTTCGATGGGGAACTCTGGAGGTGGTGACAGGAAGGGAAGTCAGGGTGGATTTCGGAGGACAGGGACGATGGCTCTGTAGCAAGGAATAGGGTACGGGAGAGGAGTTGCCACGGGTTACGGCGATGGTGGTGGTCGAGACAGTGCAGCCATGAGAGTGGTCGCTCGGGGTGCTGGGAATAGGGGAAGCAGGGAAGAAGGTTTAGGCTTAGGATTAGGGATCGCATGTCCAGAATTGTCGGACACGACAGAGACTGTAATTGTAATAGAAAAATAATGGAAAGAAATATAGTCACCGACACGATGCACATACACTTTGTGAAAAAATTTGTGGAAGAATTTGTGGAGAAAAAGATAACGTGGAGGCTCCCCAATATATAGGGTTGAGGAGAACCTTAATTGGATAAGGATTTGGACCCAAATTAATTATTTAAATCAAATTGGGTTCAATCTATATTTAGATTGTAGATAATATCAAATAATGACTAAATCCTTATTGCAAAATCCAAATAAATTTATTTAAAAAATTCTTATCCGATTTATTCAGAATAACTAGTTTAAAAAATAACTTTTTATAATTTAAAAATATGCTATAATATTAATTTTGAAAATTGTACTATTATTTAAAAATAAACTAATAGATAATTACAAAATAGGTATGCACAAATAATATTTACATAATTATGCTTTTCTAGTATACAATAAAAATATTTTACTTATTATTAATAACTGTTAGAAATGAAAGGCTTTATAAATAAAATAACAAACTTGGGAATTTTGGTACGATAACAAAATAATCATTCTGTATATTATTTTAAAACTAAAAAAGTAGAAAAATATTTTTCCAAATATATGTACGCTCGCACATATTCGCATTCGTCGAGCAATTACGAAAAACAAAATTTCGTGTGTGACGTACAATGCATCTACGCGACGTACAATATACAAAAAAATAAAATAAAAAAATGATCAGTATCAAATTTATTTTTTTAAAAATAGTAGAAATTTAGAAGTTTTATACGAGTAATGCCATAAACAACTTTGGGTTCATAAACAAGCCATAGCAGGAGCCCCTAACGGTGTAATAGAGGTCGATCCGTCGTAGGGTGTCCTCATACTCCACTAAGATCTAAGGGGTCAGATTGACCCATGGAGGGGAACGGTGCTGCCAGTTCAATAACGACAATCTCCCTGCAGGGTATGACCCTTTGTGAACAATCCGATTCAAAAAAGTATCGGCCTCGGAGAATCGCATGTTGGGCTTCAGTTCGTTGATGAGACTGCCCGGAGCCAGCCCAAGGACAGAGTAGCTCATTGTCTCCCTTACTGCAACCACTGACCATGTAGGATTATTAAAACGGATATGGCCCACTAAGACTCCCTGTTGATCCAAAGTTAGAGAACCCGACATCTTCCTCTCAAGAGGCGCCATATTGAAACCTGATAGTGGAAGTGGCGCTCCATTAGGGGTATATGAATTGCTTCCCCCTGAAAATAGAAGTCCCAGCTCACAAATATCTCTATAATGCTCGGGTCTGAAATAATTAGGGTATCCCCGAACAGAAACATAGCCTTCAGATGAATGCCATTTAGCTGCCTAGAGTTCATCATACTAAGTAAAAAGAAGAAGGATTGGCTTCTGATCTCCCTCAATCTTTCTTCAGGTTGACTTCGGGTGATCTGAGTCGACACATCTTGGACTATATGGTCAAATCTAGCATCCAAGGCAGACTGAGCATATCCTACCAGAACCTTCCCCGAAGGAGCCATGCGCAAGGTTACTACAAAGATCAAAGAAAGAAGACACTCAGAAGAAAACAGAAGTGAATAGGTTTTTAAGCAATACATAGAGCCCATGCGGCTCAGTTCTAAAGGGAGCCTATGCGGCTCAAACTGAGTAACACAGGCGGCCTAGGAAAGCAGAACATATGCGACCCAGATATGGGAGGATTCATGCTGCTCAGTCATATGCAGCCCAGATACAGACAGGGTACAAGCCGTATGAGCTACGATACTAATGCGACTCCGTCCATACGGCCCAGTCACATGCGACACATGCCCATGAAGGCCAACTGAGCACTAAAGGAATTAAAACCATGGCACAGCGACAAAATATGGTTAGACCTGCACATAAAATATGCGACATGGCTGTTTTCGAGTGATCATTCTGCCACCTTACCCTTTATTAGAGGATGGATGTCTGGGTGGAAGGAGGGTGACTTCTCAGACGCGGTCTTCTTCTTTTTGTCGACGGTGCTAGTGGCTTTAGAAGCTTTGGGGTCCATAGCTAGTCGGAGAAGATAAAGAACACGCAGCAAAGATAGAGAAATTCGAAAGAGAATAGAAGAAAGTCTCTCTCTAACACAACCTGTATTTATAGGCTCAAACAAATAGATGCAGCTTCGGTTACCGTGCCATTAAAAGATACAAATAGATAGAGAATCTAAGTGTCTAAGATATCACAGCAATCCAGAAACATCCAAAGCTCAAATACAATAATCCAGAGAAACATGTACAACTAAAAAAATAACTCTAGACTAAAGGTATGTTATCCACTGCTAATGGATCCGACTGGAGATCCAAGTCGCAGCTATCCTCTAGGGTTGTCCTATAGTATGTAGTACAGAGCGCCTTGTCCTCATCCTCTACAATATTTTCAACAGGTCCAGTCAGGATAGGAGCGAGCACAATATATCTCACGCAAATCATAACAGGTTAGGAAATATAAACATGCTAGAGAGTAAGATACATGAAACTGAAAGAACAACATGGTATAAAAGACAGAACTGTAAGTAAATAGCTACTATAAATAGAGAACTATCAGTGACTAGTGAATCAGAGTACATGACAAACATGTGAACAGCTGGAGGTGATTCATGGCTATACTAAAGAGATGATTCATGACTACACTACTTTGGAATCATTCACATGTTTAGTTCTACTCCCCCATTTCCCCAATCAATACACAAGGATCCATTCAAGTTACGTTAAGATTCATGACTACGCTACTGACTCATAATGAGTCATTCATGAATAGATTCGTGAAGGCTCTGTGATTCATGAGAGTACATGAGTCACAAGCATATTCATGATAGTAGAAGCATGAGATACATGATGTAAGTGAAACACACAAGACATAAGTATCCGATGCTCCCGAGAGGGATAATACCTCATGAAAGGATCCATATAGTACCAATCCGTGTTACCAACGTGACAGCATCAAGTAAAGTAATCTAGAGCAGGAATATAATCCTAATAAGATATGAGATGATCAGAGAATGTACTCGCCTGCTATCTGTATGTCTGAAGAGGAATATATTGTCTGAGGAGAGTGTCTGACTCCTATTTAGAATAACACAAGTCACAACATGTCCAGAATGGTAAAATAGACTGCTACAATACATTCTACATGATGTTTGGGTCAATCAAGGCTAAAGTCAACCTTTGGTCAACTCTAGTCAACTACACTAGTCAAATTAGGTCAACTAGGTCAAACCTAACCCAAACAAGTCTCACTAAGCCTAACCATACCTATCTAGCATTCACATATCAACACAATATCATACAAGCCTATCAACACACAAGTCATATGTGTATACATGCCATATACACATAGGCTATGTCACATAGGGCTATATGCCAAATACAATCTGTATTGGCAACCAACATATTTAATTAACACATTTATATACACTAAAATAATATAGGCAATATGCATATATATTACATATTACATGTTTATCACACAAGATTATAGATATTATATATATATATATATATATATATATTTATATATATATATATATATATATATATATATATATATATATATATATATAAATATATATATATATATATATATATATATATATATATACATATAGAGAGAGATAGAGTGACATGTGGGTGCATATATGTGTGTATGTCCTGTGTGTGTGAGTGACAGTAAGGGATAATATGGGTGTAGTAGCAAAGAGGGTGTGTGTGTGTGTATCTCTTTGTGTGTGCGTGTATACATGTTTTCAGTTTTAGTATAATGTGAGTGAGTGATATCATGTGTTCTCAGATTTTGTGCAAAGGCGTGTGTGTGTAGAGAAAACAGTACATAATAATAGTTCCCAGGTTTACATGTGTGTGTGTATAGAGAAATCAATGTGTGGGTGTGGGTATATAGATGTCAATGGTGTCAGCAAATCAGTATACACATGTGTGTGTGTGTGAATAGGAAATCAGTGCACACATAACAGTGTAACAGCTTAGTGCTCATGCATTCCCAGGTTTGTGTGCTCATGTGTGTGTGTCAAGTGTTCTCAGTTCTTTTCAGTATACACATGACAATATTGCAATTCTCAGGTTTGAGTGTAATATGTGTGTGGTACATGAGAATCAAAGCACACAAATCAGTCTACAAGTTGACAGCCTAACTGAAATTCGAAAACCCAATTCACCTAGTTAACATTAATCCTAACATGCAACTAAAACTTAGATGTATATAGGGAAACAATATTTTAATTAATCATCAAAAAAAAAACAGTAAAACCCAACTTTAATCTCAGGAAAATTCAATTAACAGCCCTAGTGTCAGAAATTTGGGGGAGTCATTAATTTGAATTCAAAAATACAACTAATAATCAATTTGAAGGGTTGGTAATCATTCATGTATGTGTGAACAAGCATTACAGTGTGTGTCGTGTCCCCAAAGTGGGACACAACGTGTCCAATCAGATTTGAACACACACGAACACATACGACACAGCATAGTCTCGTGCACGTGTGTCAGTTGGTCTAGGACACGACACTCGACACGAGATAGCTCGTGCACGTGTCCACGTGTTCGCCATGCATAGGTCTACTTGCACAAGTGTCTGTATTGTGTCCACGTGAGTCGTGTCGAGCAAACGAGACGCGCATCAGACGCAAAACTCGTGCTCGTACAGTGTAGTATAAAATCGATGCAGGTGAATTTCATCAAATCCACTCGATTAAATAACCTGAAATTTGATACGTGTCGTGTCAGTCATGTGTCCAAGGTGTCAACCAAATTTCACATCAAATGGTGTCGTGTCGTGTCTGCTAGGATACCCGAGAAGCAGGGCTTAGTGCACACTGTGTCGTGCATGGGTTCGTGTCAGGTTTTGGACACGATAACCGACACGTACCACTCCCAGTCCTCACGAGAATCCAAGAACACCAATAAGGCTACAAATATATGAATTCGATTTTGAAATTTGGGAACAAATTACTGGTTTAGACATTTCATCAAACACATGCAAAAATATATTGATACGTGTCCGATACGGACATAAAATGGACACAGTTTCCTACCAAACTTGAGGGACAGCTAGGGGATACCTAGATCTACACACCCATGCAAAGAAATCATAATTAAAACATAGTTTAGGGTATTTACCTATAGAGTGTCAATCTCAAGAAAAAGCTTCAATAGAGGGGGTTCCTCTTTGTTAGCCAAAAGCTCCAAATTGTTCCCAAACTGAAATTTCTCTCCATGATCATCAAGTAGAGGTTGATTAGATTCTATTGCAAAAGATTTGAATCAAAAAGAATTAAAATGAGAGAGTTATGAATTAGGGAAGAATGAAAATTACCTCTCCTTTCAAAAAGTTGTAATGTTACAAAAGAGGCAAGAACAATGAAAGAGGGACTTTATAGTGGGGGAAATTCCAATATGGTCGGCCACTAGAGAAAAGAATTAGGGTTAGGGAGTTAGCTAATGGGCTTGGGCCAAGTTTCATTGGTAAAAGAAATCAATTCATAAGTCAAAAGTCGTTAAACCTAATCTTTTATTATCCTATTTGAAACTTGATTCTGAATGAATTAACTTGGGTTGACTTAAGTTAGACTAGGGTCCCACCATGCTAATTAAGTCACCATAGCTAGAGTCAACATCTAGGTTAGTCTTCAAAGTCTCTACTAGCAAAAGTCAAAAATAACAATCATCACTTTAATAATTCAAAATAAATTCAAAATTCTCAAAATGACCAAAATATCCTCAAGCTAAAATGTAGTAGTAAAAAAACTACCCTCCTTAAAAGAATTTTGCCCACAAAATTAAAAGATGAAACTAAACAGATGAGAAGGATAGACAATCATACCTCAAGGTCCAAAAAGATATGGGTATCGCTCGCGCATCTCATCCTCCTGCTCCCAGGTAGAATCTCATGGAATGATGCCTCCATGCGATACGAACCAAGGGTATCAGCTAGTTTTTCAGTACCTTTTCTCGGCGATCTAAAATCTCTACTGGCTGCTCTGGATAACTGAGAGTAGGTCCCACCTCAATCTCCGAATGGTCAAGTACTTGGCTAGGATCATCCACATACCGTCTCAACTGTGATACATGGAATACGTTATGGATACCTACTAGTGCAGGTGGCAAGTCTAGCTTGTATGCTACATCACCGACTCTCCTGCTTATCACGAAAGGTCCGATGAAGCACGGGCTAAGCTTTCCACCTCCACCAAAACGTATGGTACCACGAGTCGGAGATATCCTCAGAAAAACCATGTCTCCGACCTAACATAAACAAGGTCTCAAGTTACCAAATAATCAAACATGATCAAACAAACATAAACAAACAACCTACTTCTAATCCTATCTCTAATCTGTACCTCAAACTCCAAAGGCCTCCGGTGGCTATTGGCCCAATACCGATGTCTGTCCCACGCCATACGAAGTCTGTCCCTGATGAGCTTCACCTTCTCGGCTGCATCAACAACCATCTCAGGTCCCAATAAAGCTCGCTCTCCAACATCATCCCAAGATAAGGGTGTACGATACCTACGCCCGTATAGAGCCTCGAAGGGTGACATCTCAATGCTGGCCAGAAATCTGTTGTTGTAAGCAAACTCCACCAAGTGCAGATGATCCTCCAAGGATCCTCCAAAATCTAAGATGCACGTCCGTAACATATTCTAGGCCGTCTGAATAGTCCTCTCTGACTGTCCGTCCGTCTGAGGGTGGTATACAGTACTAAACTTGAGCTGAGTGCCCAAACTAGTCTGTAGACTCCACAAGAAATAGAAAGTAAAGTGTCTATCCCGATCCGAGATAATGCTGATCGGAACTTCATGAATCCTGACAATCTGCCGCATGTACATCTCTGTAAGCCTCTCAGTAGACATACCCAATTTAAATGGCAAAAAGTGGGCCGATTTGGTCAACCTGTCTACGATGACCCAAATCGTATCTTTTCCTCCTGGTGTACGCGGCAATCCCGAAACAAAATCCATCATGATGTGCTCCCACTTCCACTCTAGAATAGGCAATGGCTGCAATGAACCTCCTGGCCTCTGCCACTCTGCCTTAACCTGCTGACAGACCAAACATCTGGCTATGAAACGACCTACCTCCCGCTTCATCCCATACCACTAGACGTGTTCCCTCAGATCCCTGTACATCTTGTTGGCACTAGGATGTATAGAGTACTAAGATCGTTGGGCCTCCTGTATAACCTGCTCCCTGAGCTCTCTACTGGGCACATACAGCTTAGAATCGTGCCTCAAAGTGCTATCCTCTGCAAGAGTAAACTTACCATCCACCAGCCCTACTCGAACCTTCTCTCGGATACATCGCAGAGCAACATCCTCGAACTGCGTCGACTTGATCCTCTCCATCAAGTCCGACTGAATCTGAAGGCCCCACATCTGCATCTGAACTCCTGGCACAATCACCTCAATCCCCAGGCTCTCCAAATATGCTAGCAAGTGACGATCCATAGTCAAACACATGGCTGTCAGATACCTACTCAAGGCATCGGTAACTACGTTGGCCTTCCCTGGGTGATACTGTAGTGAAATGTCGAAGTCCTTCATCAAATCTAACCACCTGCACTGCCTCTTATTGAGCTCCTTTTACGTAAACACATACTTCAAGCTCTTATGATATGTGAAGATCTCCACCCTCTCTCCATATAAGTAGTGTTTCTATAACTTTAAATCAAATATCACTGCTGCCAACTCCAAGTCATGGGTAGGGTAGTTCTTCTCATGGGGACATAACTACCTAGAAGCATAGGCAATCACCTTCCCATGCTGCTGCAAGACAAAACCCAAACCCTTCTCTGAGGCGTCACTGTAGATAGTGAACCCTCCCGATCCTGATGACAATGTTAGAATCAGAGCTGTCGTCAGCTGCTTCTTCAACTCATCAAAAGCGACCTGACTCCTCTGACCAAACAAACTTTGTATCCTTTCAGGTCAGCCTAGTCAACGGCTCTGCAATCTGGAAGAAATCCTGTACAAACCTTCTGTAATAGCCTGCCAGTCCCAAGAAGCTTCTGATCTCAGCTACTGAACTCGATGTCGACCAAGCCTCAACTGTCGTGATCTTCTTCGGGTCCACTAAGATCCCATCTCCAGTCACCACATGACCCAAGAAGTCAATTCTGTCCAGAAAGAACTCACACTTCGAGAGCTTACTATAAAGCTTCTCCTTCCTGAGTGTCTCCAGAACCACTCTTAAATGCTTCTCATGGTCCTCCTCAGTCTTCGAGTACACCAGGATATCGTCGATGAACACCACCATGAACTTGTCCAAGTACTGGTGGAACACCTTGTTCATCAAGTTCATAAATATCGTCGGGGCGTTGGTCAGCCCAAACGGCATAACCAAGATCTCAAACTGACCATACCGTATCCTGAATGCGGTCTTCGGAATATTCTTCTTCTTCACCTTTACCTGATGATAACCTGACCTCAGATCAATCTTCGAGAAAACTTGAGCTCTACTCAATTGATCAAAGAGATCATCAATCCGCAGAAGTGGGTATCTGTTCTTGATCGTCAGGTTGTTGAGTGCCCTATAGTCGATACACATCCATACCGATCCATCCTTCTTGGGTACAAAGAGTACCAGTGCACCCCAAGGGGAAGAACTTGAACGGATGAAGCCCTTGTCCTACAGCTCATCCACCTGCTTCTTCAATTCCACCAACTCACTATTGTTCACTCGATAGACATGCTGAGAAATCGGTTCCGCACCGGGAACCAAGTCTATCGAGAACTCTAAGTCTCTGTCCGGTTGAAATCCTGGCAACTCCTCCGAAAAGACGTCAATGAACTCTACAATCAAAGGATGTGGATCTGTCTGCTCCTCGACTGAAACCTTGCAGAAAAGTCTGCTGCTCTGCTCTGCCTGCCATCGGGTGAACTCAAACTCTGGCTCTCCTGGCGCTCCGAACAGAACTCTGCCTCCACGACTTTCTATGCTGGTGTGATGCCTACTCAACCAATCTATATCTAATATGATATCGTAGTTCGATAGTGGCATTACGAACAGACTCACCTTCAACTCTTGGCCTCCTAAAATAACACTCTGTCTTCTGCAAACATTACTCACGAAGATAACACCACCCCCGGTTGTGATCTTACAGGTCCTAGAAAATGATTCAGATACAAGGCAGTGTCTAATAGCAAATAATACAGACACAAAACTGTGGGAAGCCCCAAAATCAAATATAGAAAAAGTTGGAATGGAGTCGAGAATAACCGAACCGGTGATCAACTCCCCAATGTCCTCTGCATCCTTGGCCGCCATGGCGAAAGCTCGCCCCTGCTGACCTCTCCGGGCCTGCTGCTGATGCTAGATGAACCTCTGCTGTTGAGTCTGTAGTGGTCCCTTCTGTTGCCCCACCGGAGCCTTGGCTCCCGCTCTCTGCACTGCTCTGCCTGTGAACTGAGAGCACTTTATCAGCTGATGATCAGCTGCTCCATAAAGTAGGCACCTGCCCAATCTCTTCATGTACTCGCTCCACCCGTGCCCCGGCTTCTTGCAGTAAGCACAGCTGCTGGATTGCTATCTCGGTGCCTGATGCTGCACCCTCGGCTGCTGATGTTGCACCTGCTGGAAGGGTGCACGGCCCTGCTGCTGGAACTGCTGCGGCTGGAACTGCTGCTGATGCATCTGCCTCTGCGGCTGCTGGTGCTAAAAATGAGGCCTCTTGGCCTGGCCTCCGCTGCTGCTGGCTCCCTGGAAATCTCGGCCTCTCTCCATTTTTAACCCTAGGTCGTCCTTTGCTGCCTTGGCTCCTGCAAAGATCTCCACGAAGTTAGCATTCCAGTCACTCTTAGTCAGTGACCGAACCTCCCTGATCAACCCTCGACGGAACTTCCTAGCCTTCATCTTCTCCGTCAGATCATCTATAAACCTGGCCAACCGGCAAACTCATCGGCGTACTCTACAACTGTCTGATTCCTCTGAACCAGACTCTCAAACTGTGCCTCGATGCCTCCTAGTGCCACATCCTGGAAGAACTGTTCCTTAAACAGCTCCTTGAACTGCTCCAATGTCTGACCCTTTGTTCCCACTCGGGGATCTGTCTGGTAACAGGTACGGGCTAGGTCCTCCATCTGACTGCCCGCTGCCTCAATATGAAGTCTGGCTGGTATCTCCGCCAGCCTAAAAATCTCCTCGATGTGCTTAATCTAGCTATCGGCATAGTGTATGCCCTCGGTACCCAGGAAGTCTCTAGGGTGCATCTTCGGAAAGTACTGAATGTCCTTCTCCCTCCGGTGAGGCTGCTACTGCGGCCCCTGAGTAGCCACCATCTCCACAGTCGTATGGACCAGCTGATGGGTCTCGTCGATCCCCTGACGAAAGTCGGCAGTCTGACGATACTACTGATACTGATGAGACTCCAGAATCCTCTCCACGAAGGAGAATAGATAAGCAGCATCTACCATCCCTGCAGGTGGAGGCTGCTGTGACGGAAGGATCTCAGGAATCACTGGGCTCTGTCTCATAACTGGTGGAGGTGCTCCTCCAAAAGTAGCTGAAACGCCCACTCCTGAGGGCTGAACTGGTGCTGCGGTACCGGGAGCTGGCTGCACAGGACGAGAGGTGGAAGACCCCTCTACAGTGTCCCCCAGTCCGGGGTGATGCAATTTTGTCTCGATAACCATCCTAGAGACACAGATCAAACAAGAAACAATTTCTGAGAATGAGTCAAAATATTAAAGAAGGACAGTTTATAGTCAAAGGAAGACAATAAGCAGCAAAATGTAGATAAATGAATCTGATAAGGAGTTTTCCTAGTATGATTGAGTACCTTCAAAATATTCTAATCTTACTATAGGGTGTAGTGATACTCTAGTTCGAATACCACTACATAAACTAGACCTGCATGGGCCACTACTAAAAATGTGTCACGACCTGCACCCTAGAGTATGGGCACGAGAAGTGAATACGCCCAGCCTATGCCACAGTGTCGACGGTAGAATACTGTCCTAGGTCACAACATCTAACAATATAAGGTACCTGTACAATATATACAATCCGAATGGATGATAATACAGAAATACAGTCTAAATCACAACTAAGGTAGAAATACGATAAGGTAGATATGAAACGAATCCACAAAAGATACAAATAGATAGAGAATCTAAGTGTCTAAGATATCACAGTAATCCAGAAACATCCAAAGCTCAAATACAATAATCCAGAGAAATAAGTACAACTGAAAAGACAACCCTAGACTAAAGGTATGTCATCCACTACTAATGGATCCTGATGGAGATCCAAGTCGCAGCTATCCTCTAGGGCTGTCCCATAGTATGTAGTACAGAGCGCCTCGTCCTCATCCTCTATAATATTTTCAATAGGTCCAGTCAGGACAGGAGCGAGCACAATACATCTCACGTAAAACATAACAGGTTAGGAAATATAAACATGCTAGAGAGTAAGATACATGAAACTGAATGAACAACATGGTATAAAAGAGAGAACTGTAAGTAAATAGCTATTATAAATAGAGAACTATTAGTGACTAGTGAATCAGAGTACAAGGTAAACATGTGAACAGCAGGAGGTGATTCATGGCTATACTAAAGAGTTGATTCATGACTACACTACTTTGGAATCATTCACATGTTTAGTTGTACTCCTCCATTTCTCCAATCAATACACAAGGATCCATTCAAGTTACGTTGAGATTCATGACTACGCTACTAACTCATAATGAGTGATTCATGAATAGATTCGTGAAGGCTCTATGATTCATGAGAGTACATGAGTCACAAGTAGATTCATGATAGTAGAAGCATGAGATACATGATGTAAGTGAAATACACAAGACATGAGTATCCGATGCTCCCGAGAGGGATAACATCTCATAAAGGGATCCATATCGTACCAATCCATATTACCAATGTGACAGCATCAAGTAAAGTAATCTAGAGCAGGAATATAATCCTAACAAGATATGAGATGATCAGAAAATGTATTCGCTTGCTATCTATATGTCTGAAGAGAAACATACTGTCTGAGAAGAGCGTCTGACTCCTATTTAGAACAACACAAGTCACAACATGTCCAAAATGGTAAAATGGACTGCTATAATGTATTCTACATAATGTTTGGGTCAATCTAGGCTAAAGTCGACCTTTGGTCAACTCTAGTTCAACTCTAGTCAACTACACTAGTCAAACTAGGTCAACTAGGTCAAACCTAACCCAAACAAGTCTCACTAAGCCTAACCATACCTATCTAGCATTGTCACGACCCGTACCCACTTTTCGGGAGCGAGAGCGTGAGCAAGCCGGCTACGTATCGAACGGACTCCAGCCCGACTCGAATACGTAAACACTGTCAAAACTATGGTATACTGCCAAATTATGAAACATGAATAAACACTATGGGTCGTGGTCTGCGGCCCACTAGCATATATGTCCGAAAGACTCTAAAGAAAGTAACAAGAGTCTAAACTGAATCAGAAAACATGATAAAGTAAGAAAGCACGAAAGGATAACAATGCAATGATGATACCTGAATCCCATAAGCGGATCATCGCATCCGAAACCCACAAGCATCGCAAATCCTTCGCCATCCAGAACTACTAGCTAACTCCACGCAACCACTAAACCTGAGGAGATCATCAGGTCCTTAGAGGACATAGCAAGATACATAATATACATGCCTATCTAACAGTTTTATCATGCGGGAGAAAATAAACAAGAAGTAACCGGAACACTACAAATGACTACGAATACAAACATGAATACGAACACGAACATTAGAACAACTACGCATAAATAAACTGCCGGATGAACGATAATCACGTGATCAATAGAAGAACCAACCCCTCGTCCCGAGTGTGGACTCTCTGGTTTGAACTAAGCACTAACCCGCGTCCCGAGTGTGGACTCTCTGGTAAGCTCATGGCAAGACACCCTCGTCCCGTGTGTGGACTCTCTGGTGTAATTGGTCAACCCTCGTCCCGAGTGTGGACTCTCTGGTGCCAATGATCATGACAAACACCCTCGTCCCGTGTGTAGACTCTCAGGTTGTGTAAAATGATAATCAAGGCTATGGCAGTTTACTACACGCACTCGTTCTATGACACGACTCAAGTAAGGTACTGACGAGAAATTCCAAGAATGAAACACGAGACCAAACATGAACACGGCTATATAAAATGAAAACAGCTCCACAGAAACTAACACGAAAAGCACATGTCCATAAATAATCCAAAGACTGTAAAATGAAAGGAAATGCATGTAAGTAAAACTGTAGAGGGAGGCAAGGTATACTTGTCTGGAGGTTGCACGCAGAGGCAATAAATATATATTCAACTGATAAGCCACGAAATCCAAGTCATCACAACTGTCTCCGAAAGCTGAAACAAATATTGACAACATTCTCAGAATAGTCAAATTATCTAGGATTACTTGTCCTTATGCCTAATTCTGGATAAATGGGCAAAACGGTAATTTTGGGTCAAAACAGTATCCGCCGTTGGACCCGCTTTGCACCGAAAAGCATGCCAGAGTCAATGGTCTCTAAAGTCGTCAAACTATATGTTAACAGGTCCAGTTTTTCTATACGAACCCAACCGTATGTCCAAAGTTGGATTCTGGCGGGCCGTGCACAAAATCACCCGCTGAGTCAGACAGTGGGGCCCGCAAAACGACGATCCAATCAACTGTCTCAGAATCGGACCAAACTTGGCATACAGGACCAGAAAAATAATACGTTCCTGTTGGAGCAAGTTTCGTCTCGATCTAACTAACGTGCATAAAGTAATTAGGAAATTTGCACAGAGCCCGATAATGTGAATTTCGACGGATACGCATCAAATTCGTCGTGCACACGCGACCAATTTGATTTCCGTCAAATCCCACACGACCACGAAGCCGTTACGCACCTTTCGATTCTTTCGGTTCACGACCAAGTCACCCGGTTTGGCGGGACGAACGTCGTATCGAAGAATTTTTCTAGTTTTCTAAACAGGTTTTCGGTCAACTTCGGGATTCGATTTCTCGACGCGTAGTCGATAAAATCGACTTCTGTAAAAAGGGTTGTGGATCCCTATATGTTGTCAACAACTATGTTCAGGTGGAATTTCTAAAAGGTTACTGGATCGATCAGAATCGATCTTCCAATGTGGGTATATGTCCTATTTTTAGGACAGGTTTTTGTCGAAGTTTGCCTCGATTTTGCGAATCAAAGGCTCGAACATATTGCAACCTATTTGCTGGAGCCTCTAGAGGGTCATATAGGGATCCAATACTAATTTACGAAATTAAAAAACGATGAAGTGTACGTGAAGAAACATAACACTGAAGTTGGTACCTCGTCGATATGTTGCTGTCGAGGTTGTCCTGCTCTGTGCGTGGGTTGGCCATCTCCGATGATGTGCGGCGGTTGCCACAACGGCGGAAGGCCGCCCAGGGTCGGGGGCGTCGGCCATGGGCTAAGGGTGGTGGCACGGGAATTAGGGTTTAGAGTTTTTTTCGTTGCTTCTCCTCCCTTGCTGTTTCGTAAAGTATACGGATGCTTTGTATATGTAACCAAGCTGATGGGGTCTCGGCCTGTGGATATCGGGCTTTGCTGTTGCTGGGGGTATCCAATTGGGTCGGGTCTGGGCTGGCATGGCTTGGGCCGGGCTCGCCTGGCTGCTACTTCTTCTCTTTATTCTTCTATTCCCTTTTTCCTTTTTTATATTTATATATAACTAATACATATATATATATATATATATATATATATATATATATATACACATACGCACATACATGTATACATTCTACTATACCTATATATATACACATACGCACATATTACCATATATATTTATATGTACACACCAATACATATGTATATTTATACACATACACACCTATACATATATATATTTATATATTTATATATAAATACACATAAGCACGTATATAATATATATTTATATATACACATACGCACATATACAATATATATCTATATTTATATACATATATATATATATATATATATATATATATATATATATATATATATATATATATATATATCTATATTTACACACATCCATATACATATATACCTCATATATTTATATACCATTAAATACTCAATTAACAAATAATAATATCTAATAGCAATAATATATTTATTTAATCACCATAGAATAATAAAATAATACTAAAATAATTAAATGGTGGTTTGGTGAATCTATACTATTCACCTTTGTTTGGGTCCAGAAAATTATACAATCTTTGAAAAATAATATTTAATAATAAATACCAGTTTTTTTTACAAATATTCAAATAGTTAAAATGTACTTCAATACCTAAAATATTTTTGGGAATATTTGTACACACATAAAATATGACTACAAAGCCGTCCCTGGTCTCACTGCATGCCCACATAGGCTTGAATTCGGTTCGGGCTCAGCTCGGGCTAAATTGACACAAACGGGTCTCCTACAAGTCAATAAATATAATAATAATTAATTAAAATTATTTATAAGGTCATGCTATAACTTGGCCTAGTTTTCCTAGTTAGGACACTCCTATGGCTCGGCATTCCCCTACCATGGCTAAATACTGGTCAAAGCACGCCACTGCACTATCTGTACCATGATTCTTAGTCGTCTGGTACTTCAAAACTCAACCATGGCTAAAATCATCGACCGTAAAACTAAATAAATAATTATTTATAAAAATTCTAAAATTACTATTTAAATCAAATAAATAATAAAAATTATTTCAAAAATTTCGGGAAGGGTGGCTACAAATCTACCCACCTTAAAAATTATTTCGTCCTCGAAATTCTAATTCATAATTATTTCTTAAAATTTTAAAGTCTACTATTACCTTAATCTCCTCAATTTAATTTCTCAAAATATTTTATAACCTTCTCTAATCATTTCGTAACTACGAAACTTCGAGGACTTCTACCCATCTTTGGTCACACTACTCATCAAAACACAGGTCACTAAACTTTATAACCTTCCAACTAGTTACAAATAGTTCTACCAAAATACCTAGGACATATGGATCTATAATCCTCATATCTATAAACAACCAATTATTCAATAGTCAAGCAATATTATAATATAACTTAAGAATTTCTGATGAATTATAGACAACACGATCATTCGTCACTTCGAAATAAAAGGGACGAGAATTCAATGATACAGAAAACAAGGAAGTATAATTGAGAGCAAATATGGAGTTTTCAAGGACGTAGAAAATTTATAGGAGAATTTTCAAGACAGAGTGGATTGAGATTTCTAAAGGTTTAGTCATTGTCGCAGGCTCGTATCAGTACAGTTACGTAACCGATACGATATGCTCTGACCTGCATGGGCCACCAAAAAAACTTGTCACGACCCGCACCCTCTTTTCGGGCACGAGAGCGTGAGCAATCCAGCTACGTATCGAACGGACTCCAGCCCGACTCGAATACGTAAACGCTGTCAAGACTATGGTATACTGCCAAATTATGGCAAATAAATCTATATCTCACGGCAAGACACCGTCGTCCTGTGTGTGGACTCTCTGGTGTAATTGGTCAACCCTCGTCCCGAGTGTGGACTCTCTGGTGCCAATGATCACGACAAACACCCTCGTCCAGTGTGTGGACTCTCTGGTGCACCAAACAACCCTCGTCCCGAGTGTGGACTCTTTGGTTGTGTAAAACGATAATGATCAAGGCTATGGCAGTTCACTACACGCACTCGTTCTATGACACGACTCAAGCAAGGTACTGACGAGAAACTCCAAGAATGAAACACGAGACCAAACATAAACACGACTATATGAAATAAAAATAGCTCCACAGAAAATAACACAAAAAGTACATATCCATAAATAATCCAAAGACTGTAAAATGAAAGAAAATGCATGTAAGTAAAATTGTAGAGGGAGGCAAGGTATACTTGTCTGGAGGTTGCACGCAGATCCAATAAATATATAGTCAACTGATAATCCACGAAATCCAAGTCATCACAACTGTCTCGAAAGCTGAAACAAACATTGCCAACATTCTCAGAATAGTCAAATTAGCTAGGATTGCCTGTCCTTAAGTCTAATTCTGGACACATAGGCAAAATGGTAATTTTAGGTCAAAATGGTGTCCGTAGTTGGACCCGCTGTGCACCAAAAAGTGTGCCAGATTCAATGGTCTCTAAAGTCGTCAAACTATATGTTAACATGTCCGATTTTTCGATACGAACCCAACCGTATATCCAAAGTTGGATTCTGGCGGGCTGTGCACAAAATCACCCGCTGAGTCGGACCGTGGGCCCGCAAAACGGCAATCCGATCAATTATCTCAAAATCGGACCAAACTTGGCATACAGGAGCAGAAAAATGATATGGTCCTGTTGGCGCAAATTTCATCTCGATCTGACGAACATGCACAAAGTAATTAGAAAATTTGCACAGAGGCCGATACGGTAAATTTTGACGGATACACATCAAATTCGTCGCACACACGCGACCAATTTGAATTCCGTAAAAGCCCACACGACCACGAAGCCGTTACGCACCTTTCGATGCTTTTGGTTAGCGACCAAAACGCCCGATTTGGCGGACCGTGAGCTTCTTCTTTATTATCCTAACTGCCTTCGTATGTTCTTCAGACCAGGCAGGTGGATTCTTTTTCAATCTTTGATACAAAATTTTTGTATCTTGAGCTATGTTCTTGTAAAAGTCAGAAACATAGTTCAACGCCCCAAGAAACCTTTGTAACTGCTTATTATCAAATGCATACATAAGTTCCAAGATGATCTGCTTAATCAGTTACAAAGGTTTCTTGGGGCGTTGAACTATGTTTCTGACTTTTACAAGAACATAGCTCAAGA
>JANAVB010028197.1:5450315-5528209 GCA_029216955.1 Iris pallida
GAGACGCGTATCAGACGCGAAACTCGTGCTCGTGCAGTGCAGTGTAAAATCGATGTGGGTAGAATTTCTTCCAATCCACTCGATTAAATAACCTAAAATTTGATACGTGTCGTGTCAGTCATATGTCCAAGGTGTCAACCAAATTTTACATCAAATGGTGTCGTGTCGTGTCAGCTAGGATACCCGAGAAGCAGGGCATAGTGCACACTGTGTCGTACACGGGTTCGTGTCAGGTTTTGGATATGATAACCGACACGAACCACTCCCAGTCCTCACGAGAATCCAAGAACACCAATAAGGCTACAAATATATGAATTCAGTTTTGAAATTAGTGAACAAATTATTAGTTTAGACATTTCATCAAACACATGCAAAAACATATTGATACGTGTCTGATACGGATACGAAATGGACACGGTTTCCTACCAAACTTGAGGGATAGCTAGGAAACACCTAGATCTACACACCCATGCAAAGAAATCATAATTAAAACATAGTTTAGGGTGTTTACCTATAGAGTGTCGATCTCAAGAAAAAGCTTCAGTAGAAGGGGTTCCTCCTTGTTAGCCAAAAGCTCCAAATTGTTTCCAAACTGAAATTTCTCTCCATGAACATCAAGTAAAGGCTAATTAGATTCTATTGCAAAAAATTTGAATCAAAAAGAATTAAAATGAGAGAGTTATGAATCGGGGAAGAATGGAAATTACCTCTCCTTTCAAAAAGTTGCAATGTTACAAAAGAGGCAAGAACAATGAAAGAGGGACTTTATAGTAGGGGAAATCCCAATGTGGTCGGCCACTAGAGGAAAGAACTAGGGTTAGGGAGTTAGCTAATGGACTTGGGCCAAGTTTCATTGGTAAAGGAAATCAATTCATAAGTCAAAAGTCCTTGAACCTAATCTTTTATTCTCCTATTTGAAACTTGATTCTAAATGACTTAACTCGGGTTGACTTAAGTTAGACTAGGGTCCCACCATGCTAATCAAGTCACCATTCTAGAGTCAACATCTAGGTTAGTCTCCAAAGTCTCTAGTAGCAAAAGTCAAAAATAACAATCATCACTTCAATAATTCAAAATAAATTTAAAAATCTCAAAATGACCAAAATACCCTCAAGCTAAAATGTGGTATTGACAATATATCAATACCGGTGATGAGGGAATAAATCCGTATGTTGTCATGAGTCAAATTGCAGTAAAACATTTGTATGGCATTTAAATATATAAGCGATGAAGTTGAAACAAGTTCATCTAGATCTAAGTTATGAAATAGTGAATCATAATCTGAAAATATTGTAAAGTTGATCGGATGTCCCGGAAACATGCTACGTGAGAGAAAGTCGGAAAACCACTCATTGGAAGCATCCAATGAGACAAGAATTTGCTCATTGTAGGTGTTAGGGTTTGGTGGAGGTGGTGGATTGAATAATGGATGAATATGAGGAGGAAGAGGAGGAGGGTTAGAAGATGATGCTCCTTCACTTCTTCTCATCTTTCCTTTACCAAAAAGTTTTGGTGCCGTTGATAATGAAAAGAGTAAATTGGAAAGAGAGGTGAAAAAGGAGTTATACCTCACACAAATGGTTGGAGATGGAAGAGATCCTTCAAAACTACTTAGATCTTGAGTTTGGAAGGAAAAATCCCTAAAATATTGGTATTCTAGGGTTAGGGTTTGAGAGAAAAGAGTTTGGAGGAAGGTAGAAGAAGATGAAATTGAAGAGAGAAAGGGTTTTTTTTGGGTTTAAGATAGTTGGGGCTAGCAGGTTGAGGGAAATCCTGGCCGTCAGCTAAAAAATGAATGACTAAGAGCAGCTGGAGTTGTTGTGAGCAGGCATACAGAGTTCGTCCCGAACTCTGTGTGGGGGCAGAGTTCGGCCCGAATTCTGTCTGTTCCAGAATACAGAAAAGGCAATATTTGAATAGGAAAAGTCTAAAATTTGAAATTTTGAGTGATATAAGTCATAAAAACAATATAGCTATATAATAAATGACTGTTAAGACAGTGATCGTTATAGTGAAACTGCCTTGGGGTAGCTGTAGGGGCCGGATCCCAGCTAGCGGTAGTTCGAAGACTTGTGCACCGTGTCGCTTAGGCTTTTACACCTTGTTGTCAGAAGGGCCCTTCCGGTTTGTACCCAAAGCTGAGTCATTATAAATGATGATTGTCCTAACCGTTATATACGCAGGTACAAATTATTGTATGACAATTTCATCCAAGATTCCTAACTCTTGACAAAGGAAATTAAAGCGCTCTTCGACTAGTGGTTTAGTAAAGAGATTGCTAGCTGATGTTCGGTGTCAATAAACTCTAAGTTAATAGTATCGTGCTGTTGATGATCACACAAGAAATGATATCTAATCTCTATATGATTTGTGCATGAGTGACATACTGTGTTCTTGGTCAAATTTATTGCACCAGTGTTATCACAGAAAATAGGTATGTGCTTGAATAATAAGATATAGTCTTCAAGTGTTTGCTTCATCCACAGAATATGTGCACAATAACGACCAGCTACGATGTACTCAACTTCTATTATGGATAGTACGATAGAATTCTATTTCTTGCTAAACCATGAGACTAAAGCCTTTTCTAACAAATGACACGTACCGTTGGAACTCTTACGGTCGACTTTGCATCCCGCAAAATCAGCATCGGAATATCCGATTAATTCAAAGGAAGTGGTTTTGGGATACCAAAAGCCTACCGTAATCGTTCCTTTAAGATATCTAAAGATACGCTTAACAGCGGTCATGTGTGATTCTTTAGGATTCGCTTGATATCTACCACATAAGCAAACGCTAAACATAATATCGGGACGACTAGCAGTTAAATACAATAGACTACCAATCATACCTCGATACCTATGTTGATCGACTGGTTTGCCACTTTTATCAGGTTCCACCTTTGTTTTAGTAGCCATAGGAGTGCTGATAGGTTTGATGTATTCAAACTCAAACTTTTTCAGCATGTCCTTTGTATACTTCGACTGGCTGATGAAGATGCCTTGAGAATATTGTTTGATTTGCAGTCCAAGAAAGTAGTTGAGCTCCCCCATCAAGCTCATCTCAAATTTGTTCTACATACACTTGGCAAAATCTTTGCATAGACCCTCATTAGTAGACCCAAATATGATATAAATTTGTACTAACAAAATAGTGTCATCAAAAGATTTTATGAAAAGTGTAGTGTCAATTTTCCTTTTTGAAAAACCTTTATCAAGTAAGAAAGTACTAAGGCGTTCATACCAAGCTCGAGGAGCATGTTTGAGGCCGTAAAGAGCTTTCTTAAGTTTAAAAACGTGGTCGAAAAATTTGTTATTTTCAAAACCAGGGGGTTGCTTGACAAAAATCTTTTCTTTAATAAAACCATTTAGAAAAGCACTTTTCACATCCATTTGAAAAAGTTTGAAGTTTTGGAAATTTGCAAAGGCGCAAAGCATCCGAATAGATTCAAGTCGTGCAATAGGAGCATACGTCTCATCATAGTCAATACCCTCCTCTTGGTTGTATCCTTAAGCTACGAGACGAGCCTTATTGCGAGTGACCGAACCGTCCTCATTAACTTTGTTGCAAAAAACCCATTTATTACCAATAATTAAATGATCAGCAGGTCTAGTAACAAGTTCCCAAACCTGAATTCCTTCAAATAGGTTGAGTTCTTCTTGCATTGCAGATATCCAAAATTCATCGTTAAAAGCTTCTAAAAATTTTTTAGGTTCGATTTGAGAAATAAAAGTAGTACTAGCAATAAAGTCTCTCAAAGAAGATCGAGTAGTTACCACTTTTGATACCTCACCTATTACCAATTTTTCTGGATACGAAGGTTTGAATTGAAACTACTTTGGTAAGCGTTCCAGATAGTTGGTTTCGGGAGGTATATCCATAGGAGTGAAGGTTGCTGGTTCATCATCATCGGGAATATAGCTGTACTATTATCCTCATCAAAAGTTGCGTTAGTAGACTCTTCAACAATCATGACGTTTGTCGAACACTATACATCCCTTACTCTTGGCAGTATAGCCAAGAAGAATACTTTCGTCATCTTTGGCATCAAACTTGACCAAGTTGTCTGTGGTATTCAGGATAAAGCAGTGACAACCAAACACTCGAAAGAAAAAATATTTGGAGTTCTACCAAACCAAAGCTTATAGGGTGTTTTCTTTGAAATTGGTCGAATCAAAACCCTATTCAAAATGTGGCACGCTGTACTGACATCTTCAGCCTAAAAATATTTTAGAAGAGAAAATTGATTCAACATGACTCTAGCCATATCGTCAAGAGTCCTATTCTTCCGCTCTACCACACCATTTTGTTGAGGAGTTTTAGGACAAGAAAACTCATGATTAAAGCCATTTAAATCATAAAACTTTTCAAAATCAGAATTTTCAAATTTGCCACCATGATCATTTTGGATACGAGTAATCATGTAGCCTTTTTCATTTTGGACCTTTTTAGCAAAAACTTTGAAAACTGAAATGGTATCATTTTTATTTACGAGAAAGAAAACCATAGTAAATCTTGAAAAGTCATCAACGATAACAAAAGCATAGAGTTTACCGCCAAGAATGGCTAATCTACTAGGACCAAATAGATCCATATGAAGTAATTGCAATGGTCGGGTAGTACTTACAATGTTTATGGATTTAAAGGAAGATTTGGTAGCCTTACTCTTTTCACATTCGGCACATACCGTGTCTTTCTTGAATGTGATGTCTGTCAGGCCTCTTAGTAGATTCTTGGTTGATAATCTGGATATGGTATCCATGTTGGCATGACCAAGACGCTAGTGCCATAATAGTCTTTCATCTTTGTGGGAGTAGAGGCATCTTCCTGCATTGTTAGTATCTCTAGATAGATAGAAAATATATATGTTATCTTTTCTTATCCCTTCAAAAGTGATGTCTCCTGTTGATCTATCATAGATAAAGCATTTAGTTTTCCTAAAGTTAATATCATATCCATGATCAGCAAGATGATTAATGCTGAGCAAGTTATGCTTTAACTCGGTTACTAAACAAACATCCTTAATGACGGAAGAAGGAAGATAACCAATTGTACCGTTACCTATAATATAGCCTTTCAGATTGTTGTCGAAGGATACATATCCTTCCCTTTTCATCGACAGTGATGTGAATAGATTAGCATCTCCAGTCATATGTCACGAGCACCCACTATCGAGAATCTATTTGCTTCTAGTTTGAGAAAGAAGGTCCACCTACACAATGAGTAGATGTGACCTTTGGTACCAATATTCTTTTGGGTCCTAAAAAGTTAGTCTGGTACCCATGCATATAGATTGATATCAACTAGTTTTCTAAATCTACACTGCGGTGATATGTGTCCGTGTAATCCACAGTAAGTGTAGGTAGCATGCATATTGGTATTAGGTGTAGGAAGATAGTTATGTCTATATGTGGGTGCAGGATGATGATAGCTATGTGTAGCAGTAGGATGACTATAGTGAGTGTGTACAGCATCATGATGATAATGGTGATTGTGTGCAGCAGGATGATGATAGAATTTATGTGTGTGTGTTTTTCGTGCTGCATGTGAGTAGGTGTACATAAGAGCATGGTTTGGAGTATTTTGATGAGTGTTATTGTGGTGATGTGCTCTCTTGTATTGAGTCATCTCGTGTTTGTAAGTATTGTGACTGTGAGACTAAGTTTGAGGTTGAATAACCTACTTGCCCAGACTAATCTCTAATTTCTTAGGGGCAACATGCAACTCATCATATTTAGTAGTAAGGCCATGTATTCTAGCAGTAGCAATCATGTACTTGTTTTTCTCTTCAGCAAGTTCTTTATTTAAAGTAGTGATATCATGTGTTTGCTTCTCAATAAGAGATTCGACATCGTGTAAGCTTAATTTAAGCTTAGATACCTCCTCAGTGCTTTCTGTGGGTGTAGTATTTCTAACATTCTCAAGTAAGCAAGAAAGTCTATGGATCTTGACTTCATGGGACTTGATCTTTTTCTTAGCATGCTTATACTTATTAATAACCTTTTTGTGGTCTTCAAGAAGATCACTAAAGGCGTTACCCAGTTCATCAAAGGAGAAATCTTCAAAAGAGTCGTTTACCTTGTCCGAAGTTGCCCTTAGGCAGACGTTTGCAGTGTCTTACGGAGAGTCCTCTTCTTCGTCTAAATCGCTGGCCTCGCTTTCGTGCCAGATGGTAGTGTTGGCATGCTTCTTTGAGGTTGTCCTCCCGTAAGATTTTTCGTATCTACTTCCTTTCTTTGCTATAGGATAATCTTTTATGACGTGTCCCGTCTTCTTGCATCTGAAGCAAGTGGGTTCTTCCTCATTGTCTTTTTGTTCCTTCTTCATTCGGTTGAAGCATAGGAACTTCTTAAAATTTTGAACCATGAGTGCTTGATCGTCACCTTCGGAATCATCGTCATCTGTGTCCTCTGTGATGGTTCTTCGACGATGAGCTCTTAAGCCAATTTCTTTTTCTTTTGGAGCCATTTCTTTAAAATCTTTGAGGTCGAGTTCATGCGTCTTCAGCTTGCCCATCAGAGTTTCTAGTGACATAGCCGTAAGATCATTCCCTTCGATAATCACTGTGACCTTGGGGTTCCATATATTCAGCAATCCTTTCAGTACTTTGCGTATCTTCTCATGGTTGGAATATGCTTTGCCAAGGAAAGATAAAGGATTGACGATGTCAAAAAATCTGGTGAACATTTGAGTAATTGTCTCGTTTGGCTTCATTTTGAATGCCTCGTATTCTTGTGTCAGATGGCTGATCTTTAATTCTTTAACCTATGTGGTTCCTTCATGAGTCACCTCCAGAAGCTTCTATACTTCGTGTGAGGTGGAGCGTGTAGAGACCTTGTTGAGTTTAGTCCTGTCTATTGCACAAAAGAGAGCATTAATAGCCCTAGCATCTAGACTTGCCTATTTTTTTCATGATCGTAATATTTATCATGAGTTTTTCAACAAGAGTCCCCTCGACAGCTATTCTGGCAGGCTTTTCGTAACCATCCGTGATGATGGTCCATAGATCAAAGTCTAGAAACTTAAGATAAAAACTCATCCTAGTTTTCCAATAGGTGTAGTTAGTTCCGTCAAATAGGGGTGGCCTATTTGTGAACTGTCCCTCACCATAGTTGGAAAAACTAGGTTGTGTGGTTGCCATGGATCAGCTCTTAGGATGTTAATCTGATATAAAAGAATAGAGCTCTGATACCAATTGAAGTACGTGTAGGCAACTCTAAAGGGGGATGAATAGAGTATGTGTCGATAATAGCCAATTAAAAATAAATCTAGTTAAGTTCACCCAACAGAAATAATAATCAGAGTATAAGTGCAGAATATAAATAGAGATCAGAGAAGCATACGCAGACACAACAGCTTTTAACCTGGTTTCCCTCGTGGAGGACTAGTCCAGGCCTGAGAACTCTAGCTCAGGATTGAAATCCACTATTTGTGAAATAGCGTACAACCACGTGCCTTTACTCAGAAGAGCATGCCAACTTATTACAGATTCGCAGATGGCGAGACATGGAATTGTCCAAGTGACTTCTTTTGGAACTCTTGCAGACAAACTTTTAGTTGACTCGCACTGAGCGTCTTGGGAGCTTGGAAAGCTTTATGGCTAGTTAGATGAGAAGAATAAGCTCTTGAATGTATAGGCTATAGTAGAAGAGAAGATGAAAAGATTGGATGATTGAAAATTAGAGAAATCAAGACCTATATATACTAGTCCAGAAAGGCAGAGTTCGGCCAGAACTCTATCCCAAATATTCAAATTTTTGGCCGTTGGACAACTAGCAACCAGCAAACCATAAAAATCTGGTCCTAAAATTAAGGGGCAGAGTTCGACCCGAACTCTGTGTGGGGCAAAGTTCGGCCCGAACTCTGTCTACTTGGGGACAGAATGTTCAATGGGCTGTTTTGGGTTTGACAGGTTTTTGAACTTTTGTTTGGGGAGCTTTTGGTGTAAAGTCTAGGATAGAGATACTCAGTGCGACTCAACTTACAATGGCCTAGACGCAATAAAAAGTAAAATTACAGACTCAGAGAACAAGTAAACAGCAGCATGTCATAGCAATTATCGATCATGTTCGTCTTGAGCTGATGTGTGGTGATCATCTGTTTTGGAGCTTGATGGAGCTTAATGTGTCAAGTTGGATCATAGCAGATATCGTCTTGTTAATTATAAAGATTAGGTTGACTGCGATCCAGTTTGGGTCAACAGCTAAGATTTGGCTCCTATGGCTAACCCAAGGTGATTAATAATAATTAAATCAAAGAGTTAAAAGTTTATGAGTGTCTTTTATAATTATTACACAAAAATGACCTAAAATTTGAATAGCCAAACTCGGATCGAGTTATGACCGAGTTCGGGCTGAACTCTGTAGGGGCATTTTTTTTAAAACCATAGCGAACCAGCATCCCCCCTCACTTCACTATTCATCTTTTTCCAAAGAGCAGCCGCCCCAGAGCTCCAAAAACCCTAACCCTAGTTTTTGATTTCCTACTCCACAAGTCTTCAAACTTCTAAATCTTCGAATCTAAGGTTCTTGAAGGCATTCTCTACCACTTTTTGATCTCTATTAAGGAATATCTTTACCATTTCCTTTTCAAATTTTTATGGCTTCTAGAATTCCTAAGAGGAAGAAAGCTAGAGACACGACTTCATCTTCCACTTTAGAGTATGAACTGATCAATATGTTCAGTCCCGTTCGTCCTGATGACGATGAGGACTTTGACTCATGCCCCTTTTTCTTTTTCGAGGGATCAATCTCTTGGTTTACTCATTAGCTATCGAAAATTTGCTAGGGAAAAGCCATCAATTTTATTGTTCTCTCAGAGTATGCTACTATTTTTGAAAACCTAGGACTCCGAGAATTTTTGTAGACTTTCCACTCAATATATGATAATGATGTCCGCATATTTTATTGCAATATGCAAGAAGCAGACGACAGTATTCATTCATATGTCAACGACAAGGAATTTGAATTTAGCTTTGAAGACCTGAGCAAATATTTTCTTATGACTAATAACGGTGATGCCCTAGTCGATATTAACAAAGTTTAATTTTCTGCTGACATGACTCTTGAATCTTTCAAGGTAGCGTTGTGTCATCCGAGTCCGGTTCTCTGGCCACGGTTGTACGCACGTCACCTCAACCAATACTTCTATGAACTCCATCGTATTATCTATTCATCTCTGCTACCTAAGACGAGATCCACTGATGAGATCACGCTCTTAGACCTATCTACTTTGTATAATATCCATTTTGGGGTTATATTTTCTTTCACCAAGACTATAATAGCATCCATGATCAGCTGTCGGCGAGTAGGCCAAAACCTCCTTTACCCTATACATCTGGCAGTCATCTTCCAGAAATTTGACATCGATCTAGATTTGTGTCCTATCTCTGGATCACCTTCAAAGCTCTTTATGTCTAAAAAGTTTTCTCACCCTCCTGATGATGCTCCACCTCCACCTCTAACTTCTCCAACCGTAGCACCAACAGACGCTCCAGCCATTGCAGCTCCAGGACATACTATTGACGAGATGTATCAAAGGTTCATTTATTTTGTCACACTCCAGAGACAGCAGCATCAGAACTATCTAGCTTGCTTTGGAGACACTAAGTATCGCCATATTTTTTAGGCCCAGGTTTGGAGAAATACGATGGCTGATATTCAATGGATGATGGCACATCATCCTACTACACCAGCGACCATCCTCCATCACTCTTGTTTCGATGGACCGAGACTCGAGGATCATCCTACTTTCGGCTTCTTCGATCCGACGACATCCTACTTCGATCCTCAGCCTCCTGCTGATGATCCAGACGGTGCTGATGCTTGATTCATATTTTGGACCAGTTGTTTTTGTGGACTTGTCTGATAGTTGATGATGTAGTGACATTTTGTTTCATTTTGGGCTATCTTATTTTTTAGTACTGGTTTATGCACTTTGGAATTTAGTAGTAGTTGCTTTTTATGTTTGTTTCATCTACTACTCATTTTTTACTTACTGCTACTGCTGTTGTTCTTGTCCATATATTTGAAATGTTGACTTGTTAGTTCTTATGATATTCGATATTTTTCTACTTTTTTTGTTGTTGTTGGTTTCACAAATTACGGAAGAGCCGTATTTTGAGTACATGACAAAGGGGGATAAAGAGCATATACCAAATTTTTTTCCAATTCAGAACAAGTAAGGTATAAAATTTCAAAGTTACATATTATACGTTATATTTTGGTATAGACTCAAAGTTTGTCAATTATCAAACTGGGGGAGATTGTTGGCCCACTAGTTAATGTCATACTTGATTTTGATACTCAATGTCAACTTTGGTCGATACCCAAAATACATATACTGCTACGTGTTTACAGGTTTCAAGTCAGAAGAATGATTGTATCCTAAATCTGCATCCTACTGCTACAAAGTACAAACATCGCGTCGTCATCAAGAACCAAATGCATTGGAATCAAGATCAAGCTTTTTCATATTTTTTTTACTTTAATTGAGTCGAGGAAAAATATGCAAGGTTTATCATGATCGGTACTGGCTTAGGTTTTTTTTCAATCCACAAACAAAAATTAGCCTACCTATCCACATATATAAAATCCAAATGTCCACACTTCTAAAAAGCCCAAAATTCATGCAAATTTGGCCCAACGGTTCTGACCTAACCTAGACAGAACACGGGCAGAACTCGGCCCGAGTGTCACCCTCATTTCCCGTATTTCCCGTATTTCGTATTTATACTCGTATCTAGATTTTGGCATGTATTTTTATTTTTCTCAACTTGTGGAATTTTGGTATTTCTCGTATTTTGGGTTTTGTCATGGCTCGGTTTTAATTGGATTGGGTTGGTTTGGTTTATTGTGTATTGGAACACCTTAGCCTATGCTCCACCCTCAACACACCACATCCCACCCTCTTTAAAACTCCACCAACCTTTTCTCTCTCCTCATAAACCTCCATTAGTTTTTTCTTCTCCTTCCTCTACACAACACTCTTCTCCTTCCTCTCCACAACACCAACCCATAGGCAAGTGCACCTTGCCACCACATGAGAACCACATTTTATTTGTCTATTTGCTAGTTTAGGACATGGTGATCAACAGTAGAACTTGGTATTTTGTGATTTGGAGTCTCCATTGTTCTAGATCTAAGTTTTCCTTATTTTCGGATTTGTATGGTTTTGATCTACTTAAGTTGGATTTTTATGGATTTTGATGTTTCTATGTGGAAGAGAGTTCAATTCCACCCTGGTTGGAAGTTTGGAAATTCGGATTTGGAGTTCGGATGGCCAAGTGGTGATGTTTTAAAGTTTTTGGAGCCATTGGAGCTTCTTCTCAGCCATGGAGAAGAAGACCCTTTCCCTTGCGTGCGTGCTTTTGTGCGTACGCTGCTCCCTTGCGTGCGTGCTTTTGTACGTACGCAGCTCCCTTGCGTGCGTACTTTTGTACGTACGCAGCTCCCTTGCGTGCGTGCCTTTGCGCGTACGCAGCTCTCCTGCGTGCGTGCTTTTGTGCGTACGCAGCTCTCCTACGTGCTTTTGTGCGTACGCAGCTCTCCTGCGTGCGTGCTTTTGTGCGTACGCAGCTCTCCTGCGTGCATACTTTTGTGCGTACGCAGCTCTCCTGCGTGCGTACTTTTGTGCGTACGCAGCTCTCCTGCGTGCGTATTTTTGTGCGTACGCAGCTCTCCTGCGTGCGTGCTTTTGTACGTACACAGCTCCCCTGCGTGCGTGCCCTTGTGCGTACGCTGCTCCCCTGCGTGCGTGCCCTTGTGCGTACGCTGCTCCCCTGACCCCTTACTTAACCCATTGGCTCTTGGAGTATTGGTTTTATTTCTCGACTTGGTTTCTCTTTTGTGGATTGGGTTTTCCTGAGATCTGTTCAACACAGCACTACTATCTTGACCCGACACGGCCTAACACGGATTTCAAGTAATTGTTTATGACTAGTACGATTCTCGGGATTTTCTGTGGATTATAATCCTGGTATTCTCTGATCTCCTTGCTAGTGACCCAGTGGGGTGCACACCTAACTTGTAACTGTATTTAATCCTTGTGACTTGATAACTTGAAAGTGGCCCGTGGCGGCGCACTCCTGACTTGTAGCATGACTTGATAACTTAATGCTGTTGCGACGGCTAACTTAACTTGACCTAGCTTGACATCGTGGGTAGTTCTTTCTTGCTTGCTTGTTAAATCCACTTGTCCTGTCTTGCATCATGTCTAGCATGGGACTCCTAAGTACCACGGTCAGGAGTACCTACTAAAATGGATTAAGGTTAATAACTAGAATAATACAGTAGTCATGAAGAGATGACACAGCTACAGGCAATCCCGTTACCTGGGCGCTCTTGGGATCTGTAGCCTGCCGACGAGTAGGGCACATTTCCAGCACATTGTTATGTGTTGTACCTTTTAAGTCACCTAAGGGTACATGTGTTTCCTGGACGATGTACCCACATGAATTCAATCGCTAATTTTTGACCTGGGTAACCTGGATGGTCTGCAGGGTTTGTGGCTGTGGAATAATCTCACTGCATCTTGTTAGTAATTAGGCCTGTGATAACCCTAGTTAGTTAAAGTAGTAAACCGTAGTATCTGCTTGGCCGTGATTGATTGAATGAGGTATAACCAGTCTAGCCATGTCTTGATCCAGTACAAGATTGCTTCATGTCTTGATTTCTTACATTACTATCTTGCCGATAAATGGTGGAAAACCAAGTTCGGTTCAGATGAAGGGTTACAACCCCGGTCCTTGTTTGGTTTACGGGTTGTAACCTGGCTATCGGAATAGTTCCATGGTTATCTCGTCGTATATCATTCTGACATATTTTCGTAAATTCTAGTTTTAATATTAGATTTTCTTGTGCTGATTGCTGGCTTTTGTTCTTATTTCGTAGCCTCCTTGTGGCACTTGCTCTTTCTGGGGTTGACCCAGCTGGTTTTGTGTGGCCAGATTTTGGAGCAGCTCCCGAGGATCTACCAAGCTTCCAGCCCAATGGTGACAACTAGACGGAACCCGGGCCAAGAGTGTGTTTTCCTTTTATCTTGCCCACTTCATTGTAAAACTATTCTTTTGAGGCGTTTAGCCGACGAGCACCTGTTAGCTCGATGCACTTTTACTTACTGTCTGCCTACGGGCTGTAAACATGATTAACAAATCCTAGGGTTGATCATGTACAACTAAACTCTTGCTAGTCCTAACATTTTGTAACGACTAGCTTCATGATCAGCTGAATATGTGATATTTGGGACGCGTTATTATTGTATATTTAATGATCATACATCTTGTGACCTTACTTATTTGCTTGTGATTGAGACATTAGGCTTGTTCATGACCATAAGAGACTGTTGGCTTGTAGTAAACCCTCATATATCTAGACAGCCGTGACCGTATATCGAGGTGGTTTCCATTTCAATATACGTAGCTGGCTATGTCTGCCTCCGCTCTCCAGTATTCTGGTTCTAGGGCGTGACATGGTTTAAGTGGTGGCCCATGCAGGTCTTGTGAATCAAGATATGTGAGGGTTTACCAGATAGATGTCTCAATCAATACTCGTCCTTGATCTCTGTTCGTATCCTCTGAATCCCTGGATTATTGCCCTGATCATGTGCTTATATCATTGATCTGTCCTTATCCTTTCCTTATTTTTCTCTGTGTCGTCTTCTTCAACGGCACTGTACCTGGTCCTACCGATCGACGAGGTGGAGCACTTTTCGTAGATCAGCAGCAACCCGGAGGTCAAGCCCAGCATTCCGGGGTAGCCTCTAGAGTTGTGCCTACTGGAGGAGAGTCACCAGTTCGGCCTGTCCAGCCCGTAGAGCCAGATGATGGTACCTTAGTAGGCCTCATCAAAACCTTGATAGCTTCCCAGGATCGTCGAAGCGACGTCCTGCACCAGACAGTTCAAGATGCTTTGACCCGAGGCGGACATCCAGGGAACCAGGCGACAAGCAGCTTCAAGCGATTGAACCCTCCTTTCTTCGACGGCAGCGAGGATGCGATTACCACGGATGCCTGACTTCAGGATACCGAGGTAATTCTAGAAGCAGCTAGGACACCCGAGAATAAGAAGGTGGCAGTGGTACGCCTGTAGTTGTTGGACTTGGCTCGCAGTTGGTGGGCGACGCAAGCCATGGGATTAGTAGCACCCATTGCTTGGGCAGTATTTAGAGAGAGATTCCAGACGAAGTATTTTGATGCTGTGGCTCGGTACGATCTGTAGACCAAATTTACCAACTTGAAGCAGGGACGCAGAACAGTCGACAGTTATGCATCGGAGTTTTCTAGACTCAGTAGGTTTGCCCCCACCTTGGTGGCGACCGAGTTTAATAGGGCCCAGCGGTTCCAGCAGGGACTGCATTTGGAGACCTTGTTGGCGGTTGAGCAGTTCGAGCACCAGACGTTCGATACAGTCTTGAGAGCAGCTAGAAGGCATGAGTACATCTCCCAGAGGATCGTGGATAGGACCGGAGGTAGAAAGCGATCACACAGTCAGATGCACCAATCATCAGCTCCAGCCCCGGCAGCTAGGGGATTGACCATTGGAACTCCGAGGCGGGCGGCCTCAGTAATGTCGGTTCAGCATTCGACCCCGACATACCCGCAGCAGCAGAAGCAGAAGCAGACTTCCGCGATGGGGTGTTCTTATTGCGGAAAGCCAGGGCATGTAGTGGCAGACTGTCGCAGGGCGCAGGGATTGTGCCTAGCTTGTGGAGCAGCAGATCATAGGATAGGGGCTTGCCCGAATAGGGGTGGTTCATCAGCATCCAACCCTTCTAGCTCTTCGGTGAGAGGACCGGCCCCAGCACCAGTTCAGCAGCAGCAGTATCAGTCTTCGAGGCCCCTGTCGCCTCAGTCTCAGGCATTCCAGCAACAACACCCCCAGCAGTATGCACAAGCCCAAGCTCAGACCCAGAATAGGCAGAGAGGTTTCCAGCAGAGGGGACCAGCAGCCAGAGGACAAGGTCAGGCTATGATGATGGCTATGGAAGAAGAAGTTGCACCAGGTGAGGTTGTGGCAGGTACTATTCTCGTCAACTCCTCTCCAGCGTCTATATTATTTGATTCTGGTGCATCGCATTCATTTATGTCTGCACGATTCACGACACGGATAGGATTGGAGCCCGAGTCATTATCAGTGAGGCTCAATATACTTACTGGTAATGGCCTTGTGGGAGTAGATCGAGTGTTTTCCTCGTGTCGAATCGTAGTTAGCGGTAGGAAGTTCTTCGCTAGATTCATAGAGTTTCCTATGGCAGACTATGATGTAGTCCTAGGCATGGATTGGTTGAGGAACCAGTATGCTAGGATAGACTGCCATGTTGGCAGAGTTGTCTTTAGTATCCCCGGCGAGCCAGAGTTTTCATTTTCCAGAGACGCAGTGGAGCCATCTTCCCCAGTATTGTGGATGGCAGTAGCAGCAGTACAGTTACCCCGGATAGTTAAAGAGTTTCCAGATGTCTTTCCAGAGGAGCTTCCAGGGATGCCGCCGGAGCGGGAGATTGAGTTCACTATAGACTTGATTCCCGGGACAGCACCAGTATCAGAGCGAGTCAACAGGATGGCGCCTTCAGAGTTGGAAATTTTGTACAAGATGATTGAAGAACTGAGGACCGAGGGATTCATCCGTGCAAGTGGATCGCCTTGGGGAGCCCCGATGCTTCTTGTGAAAAAGAAGGATGGTACGTCCAGGCTATGTATTGATTATCGTACCTTGAATTCGGTGACAATCAAGAACAGATACCCTCTCCCGAGGATAGATGACTTGCTTGATCAGCTCAGAGGGGCTTCAGTGTTCTCGAAGATCGACTTGCGGTCGAGAGCAGGACATCCCGAAGACAACATTCAGATCGAGGTATGGAAATTGGGAGTTCCTTGTTATGCCCTTTGGAGCGACCAATACGCCGGCCGTATTCATGGACCTCATGAATCGTATTTTCATGCCTTACTTGGATCAATTTGTGATCGTGTTCCTAGATGACATCCTGGTCTACAGTAAGAGTGAAGCAGAGCATGAGCAGCATCTCAGAGTCATCCTCCAGACGCTTAGGGAGCATCAGTTGTACGCCAAGTTCAGTAAATGCGAGTTCTGGCTCGATCGCATATCATACTTGGGTCACATCATTACCCGAAGAGGAGTGGAAGTGGATCCCCAAAAGATTGTGGCTATCGAGTCATGGCCGGTACCCAGCTCAGTGGCAGAGGTTCGCAGCTTCTTTGGATTGGCCGGCTACTACCGGCGGTTCATTTCAGAATTCGTAAGGATTTCAGTGCCGATGACCCAGTTTACCCGCAAGGATGTGTCGTTTATTTGGACAGCAGAGTGCCAGAAATCATTTGAGAAGTTGAAGCAAGGTTTGATAACGGCTCCCATTCTCACCCTTCCAGATGGGACCGGAGGATTCACAGTTTATTGCGACGCTTCAGGCAGTGGATTAGGGTGTGTCTTGATGCAGCATGGGAAGGTAATATCTTATGCGTCACGTCAACTACGTGATCATGAGAAAAATTACCCCACCCACGACTTGGAATTGGCGGCGGTAGTGTTTGCTTTGAAGTTGTGGAGACACTACTTGTACGGAGATAGAGTGGAGATCTTTACTGATCATAAGAGCCTGAAGTATGTTTTCATCCAGAAGGACCTTAATATGCGGCAGAGAAGATGGCTCGAGCTACTGGTGGACTATGATGTAGATTTGTAGTATCATCCCGGGAAGGCCAACGTTGTAGCAGATGCATTGAGCAGGAGAGCCGGAGTTTATTTCCTGACGGCGCAACCAGAATTATTGGCAGATCTTCAGAAGATGGGAATTGAAGTGGTTCTTCCAACCAGCGTGGCATTGATGGCCAGCCTACAGGTTCAGTCCAGCATAGTTGAGAGAATCCGGGTGGCGCAGTCAACAGATTCCAAGATCCAGCGACTCAGAGCAGAGTGTGAAGCAGGAAGAAGGCCAGAGTTACGTATCCATGAAGACGGTACACTTCGGCACGGCACTCGTCTTTGTGTACCCAGTAGAGATATCAGACAGGAAGTCATGGCGGAAGCCCACAGTTAACAATATTTTATTCATTCGGGTGGTACGAAGTTGTACCGTGATATTCGTCAGCATTTCTGGTGGAATGGCATGAAGAGGGAGATAGCCCGGTTTGTCTCTCGGTATTTGGTTTGCCAACAGGTTAAAGCTGAACATCAGAGGCCCGCTGGACTTCTTCAACCCTTACCGATCTCGGAATAGAAATGGGAACATATAACCATGGATTTCGTGACCGGATTGCCCAGATCTCCGGCCGGCAGAGATGCTATTTGGGTAATTGTGGACAGGCTTACCAAGGTGGCACACTTTCTCCCATTCAGAGTTGGGCAGTCGACGGCACAGTTAGCAGAGATGTATCTCAGGCAGATTGTCAGGCTTCACGGTGTGCCAGTCAGCATCACCTCGGATAGGGATTCAAGATTTACATCATATTTTTGACGTAGCTTGCAGAAGAGTTTGGGGACTCGCCTTCAATTCAGCTCAGCTTATCACCCGCAGACGGATGGTCAATCAGAGCACACAATCCAGACTCTTGAAGATATATTGAGATCCTGTACCCTTGACTTTGGTGGTTCAAGGGAGAATCATCTGTACCTGGTGAAATTCTCGTACAACAACAGTTATCTGGCCAGTATCCAGATGGCACCCTTCGAGGCTCTTTATGGCAGGAAGTGCAGATCCCCACTAGCATGGGACGATGTCGGGGAGAGACAGATGCTCGGACCCGTATTGATTTCCCAGACGGTTGAAGTGGTCAGGAAGGTCAGAGATCACCTCCGAGTTGCCCAGGACCGCCAGTGCCATTGGGCCGATACTCATCGGCGTCCCTTAGAATTTGTTGTCGGCGACCATGTATTCCTTAGGATCTCGCCTAACCGCGGCATCATTCGCTTTGGCGTGCGGGGAAAGCTCAGTCCTAGGTATATAGGGTCGTTCGATATTCTAGAGCGAGTAGGAGATGTATCATATCGTCTCGCTCTTCCGCCGTCGCTAAGTGAGGTGTATGATGTATTCCATGTGTCCCAATTACGACGGTATATTCTGGACCCGAGCCACATCCTAGACCATTCGGAATTGGTTGTTGGTACCAACCTTTCGTATGAGGAGAGGCCCGTGTCTATATTGGACCGGAGGGAGAAGAACTCAAGAACAAGACTACTAAATTAGTCCGTGTTGCTTGGGGTCATCACTCTCTAGGTGAGTGAACGTGGGAGCGTGAGGACGACATCCGATCGCGATATCCCTACCTGTTTGACTCGTGAGGTATAATATCTTTCTTATGCCTTACGTTTTCCCTTCCTTGCTTGCATTATATGATTGTATGATTGAACTGCTTAGTGTAACTTGCCTGTGCTTAATGTAACTTGTCGTGACAATCTCTAGCTCCTTGATTAAATTTCGAGGACGAAATTCTTTTAAGGTGGGTAGAGTTGTCACCCTCATTTCCCGTATTTCCCGTATTTCGTATTTATACTCGTATCTAGATTTTGGCATGTATTTTTATTTTTCTCAACTTGTGGAATTTCGGTATTTCTCGTATTTTGGGTTTTGTCATGGCTCGGTTTTAATTGGATTGGGTTGGTTTGGTTTATTGTGTATTGGAACACCTTAGCCTATGCTCCACCCTCAACACACCACATCCCACCCTCTTTAAAACTCTACCAACCTTTTCTCTCTCCTCATAAACCTCCATTAATTTTTTTTTCTCCTTCCTCTACACAACACTCTTCTCCTTCCTCTCCACAACACCAACCCATAGGCAAGTGCACCTTGCCACCACATGAGAACCCCATTTTATTTGTCCATTTGCTAGTTTAGGACATGGTGATCAACATTAGAACTTGGTATTTTGTGATTTGGAGTCTCCATTGTTCTAGATCTATTTGGAGTCTCCATTGTTCTAGATCTAAGTTTTCCTTATTTTTGGATTTACATGGTTTTGATCTACTTAAGTTGGATTTTTATGGGTTCTGATGTTTCCATGTGGAAGAGAGTTCAATTCCACCCTGGTTGGAACTTTGGAAATTCGGATTTGGAGTTCGGATGGCCAAGTGGTGATGTTTTGAAGTTTTGGGAGCCATTGGAGCTTCTTCTCAGCCATGGAGAAGAAGACCCTTTTCCTTGCGTGCGTGCTTTTGTGCGTACGCTGCTCCCTTGCGTGCGTACTTTTGCGCGTATGCAGCTCCCTTGCGTGCGTGCTTTTGCACGTACGCAGCTCCCGTGTGTGCGTGCTTTTACGCGTACGCAGCTCTCCTGCGTGTGTGCTTTTGTACGTACGCAGCTCTCCTGCGTGCGTGCTTTTGTGCGTACGCAGCTCTCCTGCGTGCGTGCTTTTGTGCGTACGCAGCTCTCCTGCGTGCGTGTTTTTGTGCGTACGTAGCTCCCCTGCGTGCGTGCTTTTGTGCGTACGTAGCTCTCCTACGTGCGTGCTTTTGTGCGTACGCAGCTCTCCGGCGTGCGTGCTTTTGTGTGTATGCAGCTCCCCTGCGTGCATATTTTTGTACGTACGCAGCTCCCCTACGTGCGTGCCCTTGTGCATACGCTGCTCCCCTGCGTGCGTGCCCTTGTGCATACGCTGCTCCCCTGACCCCTTGCTTAATCTATTGGCTCTTGGAGTATTGGTTTTATTTCTCGACTTGGTTTCTCTTTTGTGGATTGGGTTTTCCTGAGATCTGTTCAACACAGCACTACTATCTTGACCCGACACGGCCTAATACGGTTTTCAAGTAATTGTTTATGACTAGTACGATTCTCGGGATTTTCTGTGGATTAAGATCCTGGTATTCTCTGATCTCCTTGCTAGTGACCCAGTGGGGTGCACACCTAACTTGTAACTGTAATTAATCCTTGTGACTTGATAACTTAATAGTGGCCCATGGCGGCGCACTCCTGACTTGTAGCATGACTTGATAACTTAATGTTGTTACGACGGCTAACTTAACTTGACCTACCTTGACACCGTGGGTAGTTCTTACTTGCTTGCTTGTTAAATCCACTTGTCCTGTCTTGCATCATGTCTAGGATGGGACTCCTGAGTACCACGGTCAGGAGTACCTACTAAAATGGAATAAGGTTAATAACTAGAATAACACAATAGTCATGAAGAGATGACACAGCTACAGGCAATCCCGTTACCTGGGCGCTCTTGGGATCTGTAGCCTGCCGACGAGTAGGGCGCATTTCCAGCACACTGTTATGTGTTGCACCTTCTAAGTCACCTAAGGGTACATGCATTTCCTGGACGATGTACCCACCAGAATTCAACCCCTAATTTTCGACCTGGGTAACCTGGATGGTCTGCAGGGTTTGTGGCTGTGGAATAATCTCACTGCATCTTGTTAGTAATTAGGCCTGTGATAACCCTAGTTAGTTAAAGTAGTAAGCCGTAGTATCTGCTTGGCCGTGATTGATTGAATGAGGTATAACCAGTCTAGCCATGTCTTGATCCAGTACAAGATTGCTTCCTGTCTTGATTTCTTACATTATTATCTTGCCGATAAATGGTGGGAAACCAAGTTCGGTTCAGATGAAGGGTTACAACCCAGGTCCTTGTTTGGTTTACGGGTTGTAACCTGGCTATCGGAATAGTTCCATGGTTATCTCGTCGTATATCATCCTGCCATGTTTTCGTAAATTCTAGTTTTAATATTAGATTTTCTTGTGCTGATTGCTGGCTTTTGTTCTTATTTCGTGGCCCCCTTGTGGCACTTGCTCTTTCTGGGGTTGACCCAGCTGGCTTTGTGTGGCCAGATTTCGGAGCAGCTTCCGAGGATCTACCAAGCTTCCAGCCTAATGGTGACAACTAGACGGAACCCGGGCCAAGAGTGGGTTTTCCTTTTATCTTGCCCACTTTATTGTAAAACTATTCTTTTGAGGCGTTTAGCCGACGAGCACCTGTTAGCTCGATGCACTTTTACTTACTGTCTGCCTACGGGCTGTAAACATGATTAACAAATCCTAGGGTTGATCATGTACGACTAAACTCTTGCTAGTCCTAACATTTTGTAACGACTAGCTTCATGATCAGCTGAATATGTGATATTTGGGACGTCTTATTATTGTATATTTAATGATCATACATCTTGCGACCTTACTTACTTGCTTGTGATTGAGACATTAGGCTTGTTCATGACATAAGAGACTGTTGGCTTGTAGTAAACCCTCATATATCTAGACAGCCGTGACCGTATATCGAGGTGGTTTCCATTTCAATATACGTAGCTGGCTATGTCTGCCCCCGCTCTCCAGTATTCTGATTCTGGGGCGTGACACCGAGTTCGGTCAAGTTAGTTTGATATTTGATTTGAATTTCCTATAAATCTGTATCCAGCAATCGAATTCGAGATTTCTGCTTCCGATCTCTGTCCGAATACGGTCTACAAAAATACTATAAGTAAAGAAGAACTTTTATATTTTTAAACCACTCATTCCTTCGCTTCTCTATTCATTCTAAAGTATTTTCTACGAGCTAAAGCTTTCAAATCAAGCCTATACTACTCTTAGCCAAAGCCAGTACAGTTTTGTTCAATTTAGAGTTATGGTACTGAAGAGTTGTATCGGAGGCTACATTCAGAAAATTTTCCAGTTTTTAAAATTGCCTTCTGGAGTTGTTCATGTGCTCCTCGTCAAGTACGGTATTGTAAGGGACTACAAGCTCTTAATTGGCTTGTAACATAGTGGATTAACATCGAGCAAGAGTACTCGAGATTGGACTAGTCATCTTAGTGGGATACCAGTATATATCACCGTGTCACTAAGTTTGGTCTTTTTAATTCTTATTTACTGTAATTTATTTACTGTCATTTACCTGCCGTACTATAAGTTTTGAATAATTTTTAATTGGTGATATTTTCTGCTGCACACACACACAATCTATTCACCCTTCTCTAGAGCTGCTCAACGGTCCTACATTGTAGGCATATCTGGCCAAATTTTACAGCCGATAGGAATGATCTTGTTCTTAACGGTTTCCCCTAATGTGTCAAACTGCCAGCTATCGGATTTCTTTCCGTAGCTCACGACCCTAAGCAGACGAGAGCTCATCTGTATGTCGGACAACATGACAAAATTAGAATTACGAAATATATATAGTAGACTAAATGGAAGATTAAATTTTTATAACTTAATGTACATACTAGGTCCTTTTATATTTGAAATTCGATGTGGTTGTCAAACAACAACATTGTGAAACCTTCCGGACGAACCGAGATTGTACTCGTCGGCTGCAGAGATGGCCCAGAACCATCATCTATGAGGGTTTGGCCAATATGATGATCTTTATCGAAATAGGAAGAAGACGGAGGACGAGGAGGAGCTGCTTCCTTCGACCGAAGATAGTGAGCCATTTTCTTTGTCCGAGACTGGCGAGCTTGTCTAGTCACTTCTATTTGCGGCTCTGGTTCGATGATTCTGATTGGTCTCTCAAGCGGACGGGCAACATTGTGTTCTTTTCGTGCCGACACGTTGGGTTATTTTCTTTTGCTAGCGGCCGAAGGACTAAAAATAATAATAATTTATGATAGGGGATAAACAAGTAGGAGTATAAGGACTGTCAGCAAAACATACAATCACACAAAAAATGTAGGACTACAGTAATGATAACAGTCCTACTATATTACAAGACTGCAGGACACTAGGCAGTCCTACTATATTTCAGGACTTAGGGAACACTGCGATCCTTGTTATAGTCCAGGACTGCAGAAATCTCGATAGTCCTGATTATAGTAAAAGACTGTAGGGTTTTGCTATAGTCTTGTCATTTTCAGGGCCGACTGTGGGCAAAAATGGCCAAACCAATAATTCTAGGGTTAGGGTTTGATGCATAAAATGGATTTGTCATATTCGAAAGATACATACATGAATCCTAAATTAGTTCTAACCTATTTTATCAAACTATTTTGAGCATTACCAAAGATTCAATAAAACTAAACAAAAATATAGCAAAATATATCAAAGCATACATAGATTGTAATGAAGGGTTGGGCTTGGGTGCCATTGCTTAGAATTGGAGGAATGGAAAAGGAATTTGGGGTGCAGGAATTATGGATTGGAATAATGGAGAAGAGAAATAAGGCTTAGGGTTTAAGAATGTAGAAGAGAGAAATAAAATAACGAAATGAAGTATTGCTTGAGGGTTTGGGGGTGGCGAGCCCCAAGTAAAATTGTGGTTGTCTTAAGTAAAATTTCTACCAAACTGGGCTGTCATGTTATGGGCTAGCTCCAAACAATTTATGGAGTAGCTTTAGAATTAGCCATTAGAATTGGAGTAGGAAAGGAACCATATTTGAATAGGATGTTTGACTTTGGTCAAAGTAGTAGAGATTTGAGCACATAGTTGCTCTTAAATTGATTTAAATAAATTTAATAGTGTTCTCCCATGAGTTGGCATATAGAATGGTCCCCAAAAAGTTAGGTTGGCTAGGGTTAAGTCCCGAAATTGTTTCGAAGATAAATAAACACCGAACTGAATAAAAATGGATCTTATGTGCCATTTGAAAATAAGTAGCACATGAAAACTCAATTGAGTGGGACACCATAGGCATGTATGTATTAGGCTCAAAAATAGTCGAAATCATATATTGGGTCATTTAGGTTGGATCGATATCGAGTCCCAAAATTAATTTAGAAAGCACGACAAGTTTTATGGTAGATAACCTTTTGGCCTAAATTGACCCAAGTTGTGCGATAAAAATAGAATACAAGAGAACATATTTGAGTGAGACATGATATATCAAAGTGAAGATAAACTTGTCTAGATGAAAACTTATGAAGAAAGTTTCTAGAAATTGAATTTCTTGTGCTCCAAAAATTAAAGCTACGGAAAAGTATATATTATGATTATAAATAATAGTGAAAAAATATATACTAAATAAATAAAAATTAAAAATTAAAAATTAAAAATAACTATAAAATCCAGGAGGATTACAAACTACCTACCTTAGGAAATTTCATGCTCGAAATTAATACCATAATATACAACACATAATATTAACAATAACGTCTAATCAATGACACAGTCCCAGCTTCTTCTTATAATCCTTCTGAATACATACCTTCTTGCCGCCAAAGTGACTAATCGGGAGCTCCTTTTTCTAGCACGGGATGACCCTCTGCTGAATATGTACTCCTGGATGTCTGATCGATCCTCCATGCTGTCGTCGAAATTAGATTTAAAGCATGCATAAATGAAACTGTTTAAACATGATGTCACGACCCGTACCCAGTGTATGGGTACAAGTGCGTAACAACGCCCAGCCTACGTCGCAATGTCTGCGATAGAACGCTATTCTAGGCCACTATCTAACAACAACTCACACAATTTTATAGTGTACTTGTCATAATCTTAACTCCGAACGGATGACAAGTATAGATATAATAAAGCTCAATCACAGTCTAAGCACGATAAGTTAACACAGAAGTTTATAACTAAAGACTAAACAACAACAACAAATATAAACTACTAAATAATAATAACTCAAACAAACTCAAATACAAACTCAATATCTCAAGTTATTACAATTTAAGTTCTAAACATAAAAACTAAACCAAGTCTATTAGCTAGTCTTCCGATCACTCCTGAGAGTCGGGGCCAATGGTAGCTAAGCCATCTCCTAGTCCACAGTAAGTAAGTCAAGTGTCCTCGGGACAAGCATTTGTAATATTTTGTCAACGTATCCTGTCAGGATTGGAACGAGCACAACTCATCTAGAAATCCCAAGTAAATGGCAAAGACTATAAAGCAGTTATAGACAGTTATATTGATGAACATGGAAGTTTTATACAGGTAATGATGTAGAGCAACAGTTAAAGTACAAGAGAAGATAATATAACGAATCAGAAGATCGTGACAATGAAGACTATAAGTAAAAAACTAGCTGAACTAGAGTAACATGATATAAGTCCAGACAGTACAATGTAAGTCGAGTGCAATCCCCGTGTCAGTCTAATACAAGATGAGTCGAATGTGATTCCAATCAATATTCTAATAAGGTAGTTCGAATAAGGTGGTGCTAATAATGGTCAATGATGGTTCTAATAATGATTCTAATCAATGATCTAAGTGTGTTTTAAAATACTGAAATAGACATGTAAATGACTAAGGGTAATACGACACACCGCACACCTGGCCAAGTGTGGTATGGTTATCATTCGAATATCATTCACAGAGAGGTGGTTCGAATAGTAGGAATGTTTACATGTCTAATCAAGTATTTCTTCGCCCAACTAATACAAGCGAATCCATAATCCGATAGATAAATCGAGTATAAGTCCAACCAGCACGTGAAGATGCTAATAGGTGGTTCGAATAGAAGAGGCTGGACGAGTAAAGTATGTGTGTCGTATACATGAATTTAATAAACCAATCCGTGTTTGTAACAAGAATGAAATAGAACTAACTAGAACTGAAATACAGTAATCAACAAGTAAGTAAAAGAACTATCAGATAATGTACTCGCCTGATACCCTGAATGACTGATGTATATCAGATGTCTGAACCGGAGTCACAATGTCCTATTTAGAGCAGTACGCGTTATAATGTGTTCAATATGATATAATTGAAGTATACAATACAAACTACATGATTCTAGGTCAATCCAGGTCAAAGTCAACTCTTGATCAACTCTGGTCAACCCTTAGTCAAACTAGGTCAACATCTAGTCAAAGTGGGTTAATACTAGACTATAGGTTCTTTCTAGGCTATTGGTCAATACTAGTCAACTAGGTCAATATCTAGGGTGTTGGTAACTAGACTATGGTCAACATATAATAGGCTAAACTCCTTAAGTCTAACTCATATCATAACCTACATGCATGGTATAATGTAAAACTTTAACCTTATCTCATAACCTTATATACCAATATTACTTATAATCCTCATGACTCATGAAATATCTCATAACCTATAGTATGCATATATCCACCATACCTCACATTATCTCTATAGCACATATAGGTATTATGATATCAACTCAAATTCAGGTTACTTATACCTCCCAAGTATATATAATATATAAATATACAACATATAGGTTATCTAATATATGTATAAATATACATAGGGTAGGCCTAAATGACCTATGCCTATACAAGTAGGCCACAACTCACCTTACCTCTAACATACATTACCTAATCTGTTAAGGGAGACTGAACAATTGCATATAGGTATGACTGAAATTATACAATCTAGGATATTAGCCAACTGAATGTAGACATAGACACTGAGTCATGACCATCCTAATGTAATCTCTAATGTTTACATTAGTCATTCCACAAAATCATGCCATCTCATGATGTAGCACACTTGAGTATGCCCCAAACACACACTCACACAATCAGCCTACAACTTCCAATACTCTGGTATAGAACAAAGAGGACAGATACATTGTGCAAAGGGCCCAACCATTTGGGACTGCTGATACTGGGAAGAACAGATACTTGAACCATTAAGATGTGGATAGATCAATATAGTGGAATGAACTTAATTGATGAGAGGGGATCCTAATACAAATGGCAAGGAGAATGAACCATAAAGAGATGGGAATGATTGTAATCCCAATTGATGCAGGGATATGGAATGAATGAGTTTGGGCAGGCAATTGGACATAACACTAATGTGGGATAGGACAAAACATAAGTAAGGTGGGGATCTGATAAATAATGAGGTAAGTGGCTGAAATCAAATGATCTACTCGAGTATTGCCTCTACTACTACTACACACACAATACTAATACACTATCATCCTGTACCCCAAGCTGCTACTACTGCACATCTAATGTGCAGTAGACTAATACCAAGGAGACATAGACTTACCCCTAAACTAAGGTCATAACCATTTATGGATGGGGGTGTGTGTGCATGTTGTGTGTGCACAGGGATGTCCACTATGTGTCCAATATGGTGTCCAAGGGTCCCAATTAAGTGTCACAGTGTTAAGTGGAACGTGTCAATCAAAGAAACGTGTGTGTGTGCATCAAACGTGTGTGCAGTAGGCTTAAATGTGTAGACCTGGTATCTCAGTATCAAGAGTGAAACTAAGTGTCCAATGGTTGGGACAAGTCCCATGTGTCCCAAGGAGTCTAAACGTGTCCACGAATTGGACACAATTGTGTCACAAAATCAATTATGTATCAGTAAATTACAAAACTAGTGCTCGTACGGCCATATCGAGCTTGACAGGGCTCGACACGTGGCACGAGACGCCTCATGCTAGTACACGTGGCTAGGATAGGCCTAGGGCTAGGTTCTAGATCAGCTGTATAGCCCCCACGATGTGTCATATCCACGTAACAGAGCCATATCAGTAGCACTTTTCGACTGTGAACAACATAGTGTAAAATCAATGCGACTCATGTTTCGTGTCCGACACGACACGAAACCCTATAAAAGTTAGGGAGGGTCCTGACAGAGGGTGCCCCTACCTTTCCACCAAATTTCAGGTCACCATGTGGCTCGTGCAAGGAGAAATCTGTGTCGGGTAGCAGGACAGTACATGAGGTCTCGTGCACGTGTCCCCGTGTCCTCAAAATAGTGTCTAAAATATCCTCAAATCGACTCAGTCGATTTGATATGCAATATACACCTAATTAGCTACACATACATGTAATTTGTTTTACAAAATATGAATATTTATTTCTAAGAGGCATTTCATCAAACACTTTATACTACACTCCGATACGTGTCCGATAAGCGTATCAAATGGACACGAATTACTACCAAACTTGGCCTACAGCTAGAGTGACCCTAAATGAATGCATCTATGGAAAGAAATTAGAAAATTAATAGGTTTAGAGGCCATTACCTATTGAGAGTTGGAATCTCAAAGAAACCTTCTACATCTAGTTCTCCACCAAGATCCAATGGTCAAATTTCTCTCAATCCTTGCTAGCTAGCCAATAGAGACCTCTTCTATAGTAGGGGAGTGATTTGCAATTGTTTAGGCTCAATTTGGAGTTGATTTGATGAAAGGAGGTGAATTTGGGGAAGAACGCTAAACTAGGGTTTGTAGGTTTAATGAAAGAGGTAAGGGGGGTCTCAATATGTGTTTATATAGAGGTAGGAATCCCTTGATGGTAGCCAAGTATTATTTCTAGGGTTAGGGTTAAGTTTTATGAGGTTTGAAGGCCTCTATCTAGTTTAAATCAAGCCTTTCTAGTAAAGGCCTTAGCTAAATATCTAACCTTAACAAATATTCTACTTTAAACTAATATCTAGATATTACTAACCTTGTCATGTAATGAAAGCTTCTAGTCTAATATCTAGGCTCATGACTAATATCTAGGTTAGGGCAATTCTAGGTTAAGGCTTAATATAATCACTTAGCACTTACTAACTAATCAAAGTCCTAATTAATTCAAAAGTCACCAAATGACCAAAATATCCTTAGCCTAAAAATATGTAATTAGTCAATCTAATCACATGGTTAGGTCCCTATGGTCATGATTTGTCTCTAGGCTAAACAGTTCTAGGGTTACACTATCAAAACTCTAAAATCATAATGCACCAATTTAGATAGTATTAAATTAATTAAAACTCATCAAAAATCACTAACATGATTTAAATCCTATTATTAAATGGCCAATTTTACAAAAGTTCAAAATTACCCTCATTTTAGAAAAGTGGTGGTTACAAGTCTACACTCCTTAGAAGAATTTCGTCCTCAAAATTTAAGGTGATCGTACTCCATCTAGGTCAAACCCCCAATCAATCAAGGTCGAGAAATAACCATCCTATAACATACAATCATAATCCTACTGGTCTTGATTTCACAATTTCAAACAGGGTCACTATACTATCTAGCATATCATAAGAATATCCTGACAGGTACTAATAAAATCACACATGAAGGTTGGGAAGAAGAACAGGAAAGACAGACCTGCTAACCCGTCACCCATAGCGTTAGTTTCCTCGACCGTCAGTGCAAAAGCCCTACCCCTCTGGTGCTGGACATGGTGTTCTGCCACAGATAGCCTAACTCCCTCTCTCTGACCCGGTGCTCCGTCATATGCGGGTGCAGTAGGGCAATCCTTGACCTGGTGAGCAGAGGATCAACAGAACAGACAAACCTTATGTCGTCTATAACAAGTCTACCAAATGTGCCTCGACCTCTTGCAGTAGGCACAAGTCTGCACCCTACGGTCCTGTCCACGAGGCTGATATTATACCTGCTGAACTCTAGTTGGTGCCTGTATCTGCTGTGGCTGGTGTGCTACCTTCTGCACAAAGGGACGCTATACATTCCGACTAGTCCCTCCTGAATCATCTCGGCCTCTCTTAGACTTGAGTTCCAAGTCATCCTCTCCTGCCACGGCTCCTGCCAAGATCTGTTCGAAAGTGGCATCTCTGTCGCCCTTGGTCAAGGACTTGACTTCCTTGACCAAACCCTTCCGGAACCTTCTAGCCTTCGTCGACTCGCTAAGGCCCTCCATAAATCTGCCAGATGGCAGAACTCTCCAGTATACTCCTCGACAGTCCGGTTCCCCTGTACCAGACTCTCGAACTGTGTCTCCAACGTGCCGAGTGCTGTGTCAGAGAAGAACTTCTCCTTGAAGAGCTTCTTGAAAGATTCCTACGTCTGCCCTCCTTATCAACTATGGGGTCGGTCTAGTACCAGGTATGGGCAAGGTTCGGTATCTGGCTGCCCACAGCCTCTATCTGAATCCTAGCTGGTATCAGTGCAAGCTTGAAGATCTCCTTGATGTGCTCCACCCAGTCATCAGCATATAATATGTCCTCCGAGCCCTTGAAGTCCCTGGGCCTCATCTTTTGGAAGTCCAGAATGGTCGGGGTCTTCTGCTGGTACTGCTGCTACATCTGGCCTCCCTACGGCTGGGCGATAACCCCCTCCACCGTCGTCATGGCCAGATGGTAGGCATTGTCTATACCCTGTCTGAAATCAACAGACTGGCGCTGTTGATGCTGCTATTGGGCCTCCGTCAACTGCTGAACGAAGACAAAGTGCTGAGCTGCATCCACCGATCTAGAATGTGGTGTCGGCTGACAAACATCAAGAATCGTCGGGGTAGGCCTCCGAACTGGTGGAGGAGCACCCCTGAAAGCTGCTGACGCTCCTATATAAGCAAAAATAGGAGGTATTGTGGCTCCAGTGTCTATAATTGGGTGAGAGGTGGCAGACCTCTCACTAGCGTCTGCTGGACCAGAGTGATGCGATCGTGTCTCCACCATCCTGAAAGGCAGATCAAATGAGAAAATTAATACTGAGCAGGAATCAATATTAATCAAGGAAGGACAGTTTATTTCAAAGAAGACAATTACCAGCAAGGATGTATAGATGGTAGGAACTAGATCCGAATTTTTCCTAATTGTGATTGAGTACCTCTCCATTAAAGCCTATTTCTTAATTCCTATTGCAGGCTGGCAGCAGTACAACTAAGTCGCCATACTACCACGATATTGCACAATGCGACTCTCGACTGGCATGGGCCACCACTAAAAATGTGTCATGACCCGCACCCAGTGTAAGGGTACAAGTGCGTAACAGCGCCCAGGCTACGCGCAGTGTCGGCGGTAGAACGTTGTTCTAGATCACTATCTAATAAAAACTCACATAATTTTATAGTGTACTTGTCATAATCTCAACTCCGAACAGAGGATAAGTATAGATATATTGAAGCTCAATCACAGTCTAAGCAAGATAAGATAACACAAAATTTTATAACTAAACACTAAACAACAACAACAAATATAAACTACTAAATAATAATATCTCAAACAAACTCAAATATAAACTCAATATCTCAAGTTATTACTATTCAAGTTCTAAACATGAAAACTAAACCAAATCTACTAGCTAGTCTCCCGATCACTCATGAGAGTCGGGGCCAATGGTAGCTAAGCCATGTCCTGGTCCATAGTAAGTAGGACAAGTGTCCTCGGGACAAGTATCTATAATATTTTGTCAACATATCCAGTCAGGATTGGAACGAGCACAACTTATCTAGAAATCTCAAGTAAATGGCAAAGACTATAAAGCAGTTATCGACAGTTATAATGATGAACATGGAAGTTTTATACAGGTACTGATGTAGAGCAACATTTAAAGTATAAGAGAAGATAATATAACGAATCAGAAGATCATGGCAATGAAAACTGTAAGTAAAAATCTAGCTGAACTAGAGTAACATGATATAAGTTCAGACAGTACAATGAAAGTCGAGTGTAATCCCAGTGTGAGTCTAATATAAGATGAGTCGAGTGTGATTCCAATCAATGTTCTAGTAAGGTAGTTCGAATAAGGTGGTTCAAAAAAAAATGGTCCATGCTGGTTCTAATAATGATTCTAATTAATGATCCAAGTGTGTTTTAAAATACTGAGATAGACGTATAAATGGGTAAGGGTAATATGGCACATCGCACACCTGGCCAAGTATGGGATGGCTATCGTTCGAATATCTTTCACTGAGAGGTGATTCAAATAGTAGGAATGTTCACATGTCTAATCAAGTATTTCCCGCCCAACTAACACAACAAAATCCATAATCCGACACATAAATCGAGTACAAGTCCAACCAGCACGTGAAGATGCTAATATGTGGTTCGAATAGAAGAGGCTAGACGAGTAAAGTATGTGTGTCGCATACATGAATTCAGTAATACCAATCCGTGTTTGTAACAAAAATCAAATAGAGCTAACTAAAACTAAAACACAGTAATCGACAAGTAAGTAAAAAAACTCAGAGTGTACTCGCCTAATACCCTGAATGACTGATGTATATCAGATGTCTGAATCAGAGTCACAATGTCCTATTTAGAGCAGTACAGGTTATAACGTGTTCAATATGATATAATTGAGGTATACAATACAAACTACATGATTCTAGGTCAATCTAGGTCAAAGTCAACTCTTGGTCAACTCTGGTCAACCCTCAGACAAACTAGGTCAACATCTAGTCAAAGTGGGTCAATACTAGACTATGGGTTATCTCTAGGCAATTGATCAATACTAGTCAACTAGGTTAATATCTAAGGTGTTGGTAACTAGACTATGGTCAACAAATAATAGGCTAAACTCCTTAAGTCTAACACATATCATAAGCCACATACATGGTATAATGTGAAACTATAACCTTATCTCATAACCTCATATACCAATATTACTTTAATCCTCTTGACTCATGAGATATCTCATAACCTATAGTATGCATATATACCAAACCTCACATTATCTCTATAGCACATATAGGTATTATGATATCAACTCAAATTCAGGTTACTTATACCTCCCAAGTATATATAATATATAAATATACAACATATAGGTTATCTAATATATGTATACATATACAACATATAGGTTCTCTATAGCACACTTGAGTATGCCCCAAACACACACTCACACAATTAGCCTACAACTTCCAATACTCTGGTATAGAACAAAGAGGACAGATACATTGTGCAAAGGGCCTAACCGTTTGGGACTGCTCATACTGGGAAGAACGGATACATGAACCATTAAGATGTGGATAGATCAATATAGTGGAATGAACTTAACTGATGAGAGGGGATCCTAATACAAATGGCAAGGAGAATGACCCATAAAAAGATGGGAATGATTGTAATCCCAATTGATGCAGGGATATAGAATGAATGAGTTTGGGCAGGCAATTGGACAAAACACTAATAAAGGATAGGACAGAACATAAGTAAGGTGGGGAACTGATAAATAATGAGGTAAGTGGCTGAAATCAAATGATCTACTCGAGTATTGCCTCTACTACTACTACACACACAATACTAATATACAATCATTCTATACCCCAAGCTGCTACTACTGCACATCTAATGTGCAGTAGACTAATACCAAGGAAACTTAGACTCACACCAAAACTAAGGTCATAACAGCTTGTGGGTGGGGGTGTGTGTGCACGCTGTGTGTGCACAGGGGTGTCTACTAGGTTTCCAACATGGTGTCCAAGTGTCCCAATCAAGTGTCACCGTATTAAGTGGAAGGTGTCAATCAAAGGAACGTGTGTGTGTGCATCAGACGTGTGTACAATAGGCTTAAATGTGTAGACCTGGTATCTCAGTATCAAGAGTGAAACCAAGTATCCAATGGTTGGGACAAGTCCCACGTGTCCCAAGGAGTCTAAATGTGTCCACGAATTGGACACGATCGTATCACAAAATTGAAATCAATTATTTATTAGTAAATTGCAAAACCAGTGCTCGTGCGGCCATGTCGAGCTTGACACGGCTCGACACGTGGCACGAAGAGCCTCATGCTCATGCACGTGGCTAGGTTAGGCCTAAGGCTAGGTTCTAGGTCACCTGCACAGCCCCCACGACGTGGTGTGTCCACGTAACAGAACCGTATCGGAAGCACTTTTCGACTGTGCACAGTACAGTATAAAATCAATGCAGCTCACGTTTCGTGTCCGACACGACACGAAACCCTACGAAAGTTGGGGAGGGTCCTGACAGAGGGTGCCCTTACAACTCTACCAAATTCTAGTTCGCCACGTGGCTTGTGCAAGGAGAAATCTGTGTCGGGTAGCAGGACAGTGTACGACGTCTCATGCACGTGTCCCCGTATCATAAAACAGTGTCTAAAATATCCTAAAATCAACTCAGTCGATTTGATAGGCAATATACACCTAATTAGCTACACATACATGTAATTTGTTTTTGAAAAATATGAATATTTACTTCTAAGAGGTATTCCATCAAACACTTTATACTACACTTTATACTAGCACAATTACCCTCATGGTGTTATTGGTTAATGACTCTGTAAGAGAAAGTTTTATTAATTCAATATTATTCCTATATAGTCCAGGTCTTCCATACGATATGAGGAAAATATTACTCTACTCCTTTAAATTATCGACATGCTGGACATTTCTTACAAGTATCCCTAGCCATCTTATACCTATCGGATATGTATAGGTCAAGGCTGAGCTAAATAGATATACACCTTGTAACCCCCCCAAAATTTCAAGATTTTCTTTATTTTGCTTTAAATAATATTTTGAGTTTTTTCTATGATAAAAAAATAAAATTTTTATATAAAATAGTCTTAGTCACGGTTGAGTTTTATTATGTAGGTTGACTAGAAAGTATGGCATGGCTAGTGCAGTTGTGTGCCATGACTAGCGTACCTCTATGTATTTATTTTATTTTATTTTATTTAGTTGTTTACAGTTTATTAAATCATATAATGGTTATCTCTTCATGTTTTAATATTTACTTATTTATTTATTTATTTTATTTTGAACAATTTTGAAAATTAAATATTGTTTGTAAATAATAATAGTAGTAATATATACTCCCCAAATATCCTTATTATTTTATTATTGTTATTACAGTTTTATAATTTTCATTATAGTTATAATTATTATTATTGTTAAAATCATTATTTTGGTTATTTGTAAATTCCTTAGAAAAGGATTTTTAAAATATATGTACACATACTTTACACTAGGAAATATGTTACCCTATGTCTAAGTCATTTTTTCTTGGTATTATATAGATATTTTTATTTCATATATATATATATATATATATATATATATATATATATATATATATATATATATATATATATATATATATAATAAAAAGTTTTTTTGGAGATGATCCCCAGCTCTGCTCTCTCCGTCCGCATTCTCCACTCCCCTTGGCCGGCTTAGGCCGGCCGCTCCCCTTCCCCTCCCTCCTCCCTTTCATCCTCGACCGCATCCGACGTTCCGCCCCGGTCCTCTTCTCCGATGGCTCTCCATTGGACCCCTGAGGCTCTGGCCCTGATCAGCCAGCTCCTTGCCGCCCTCCTCCTCCTATCCCTCCGTTCACCCCCTCGCCGCTAGCTTTCTCCACCTTCGCGGAGCCCGGGGCTCCCATCGCATCTCCTGCTTCTCCGCCTTGGGGTCCCTCGTCGGGTGTTCCTCCCGGCCCCCCGCCCTCCTTAGCCCAGGCTAGTGGAGCCGCCGCCCCCGGCCATCCTCCGATGCAGCAGCTTTACTCACCCGCTCGCGCACATTTTTTGAATTCTCAGTTCCCCCCCTCGGGAGGAGAGAGCCCCAGATGTCCTATCCTCGGGCCCAACGCCCAGCTGTCCCTCGGGAACCCACTCCGTGGCGTGATCCTCGAGGTGAACCCACCTGCTTCCGCATCTATTCCTGAGAGTTCCCTTTGCTTTTTCCTACCTTCTCTTGGTGGGTCCCTAGCGGAGTGGCCACCTTCTCATCTGTTCTCAAGTGTGCAGCAGGAGCTGTCTCCTGTCACTTCTGATCCCATTGCGCAGCTCACGGTTCCCCTTCACCCGATTGCGCATCAGCTTTGGGCTGACTCAAGCGCTGGTGGTCCCTACCATCTTGCGCAGGCCAACCCTTCTCACGTGCACGAGCCAACCCAGTTCCCTTCCTTCCCCCATCCACCTTGCGCGCCAGCGCTTTCTTATCACCCACCCTGCGCAATCCGCCCCCCCATGCCACCTCTACTTCACCGCCCTCCAAGTCTTCCCCCCCTCCCATCCAGTCTCCCTTGCGCTACCAACTCCCCCTCTTCCATCTGGCGCAGTTCTTCCTCCATCCCCCGTACCCTCCCTCTCTTTCCAGGCCCCCTCCCCCTCTTCAGGCCGCCCAGCTTCCTTTAGCTCTACCCCAGCGCCCCCCGTCTCCCCGGCCCCATCATCCGCCCTCGCCACCCCCCCCGCCCCCCGTGGCGTCGCTATCCGTCCCTGCTTCCCCGCCGTCCTCCTCCCCTCCTGTCTTAGCCGGCCTCGCACCGTCTGGAGGTATTGCCTCCGCCGCTGCGGCCTCACCTGGCGCCCCGGCTCTCCCTCTCCGCTTTCTTTCAGGGAAGCAGTCCCCAGTCCTTCCCTCCTTCCTTCCCCCCAGCTCTGTGCTCTCACTCCCCCAGAGTGGACCCTCGCAATCCCGTTCCGCCCCCTCAGGACCCTCGGACCCTGGCTCGTCCCAACCTTCCTATGCCGCCATGCTTCGCCCGGATCTCAATCCCCCGAAGGGCACCATCATCTCAGATGTCAATCTGCGGACATAGATTACTCCCAAGAGACCTCTGCTCCGGTCATCCCCTTCTCCGACAAGGAAATGGCGTCCCTGTCCGCGGCCTTCCCTTAAACTTTCGTCCTAAAATTTTCCACCGGCTGTCCCAAACTTTCTAAAGTGCAGGAAGCTATCGCCAAATGGAATCTCGTCTCCGACTATCGAGTGGCCCCCCACGATCCCAGACACATTCTCCTACACCTATCGTCAGCAATCGACCACAGGTCCGTGTGGTCCAAGGGCACTTGCAGAATTGACACCCACCAGATGAAGATTATCAAGTGGTCTCCAGGGTTCAACACTAAAGAAGACTCAGCCACTGTCGCTGCTTGGGTTACCCTCCCTAACCTCCCCTTCATTTGCTTTGTTCTAGCGGCGCTTAGGCGCATCGCCAACTCCTTCGGGACGTACGTGGCTACGGCTCCCGAGACAAGTAACCTTACTAAAGCCCACTACGCCAAAATCTGTGTTGAACTTGATCTCACTTCAGAACCACCCAACTTCATCACTATCGAGCTAGGCAACCACTCCCACACCCAACAAATCCTCTACGACAATCACATATTGTTCTGCAAACATTGCCATCTAAGAGGCCACCTTCCCAAGCACTGCCATCGCCTTCACCCGGAGCTTAAAAAGAAGTCTTCCAAGAAAGACATCGACCAACCTGCTGGACAATCCCCCAAGTCGCCCATCCTCCCTCTGCCGAACTCCCACATTCGCTTCGATTCCAGTAACGGAGAGCCAGACCCCATCGATCAACCTAGCAGGGCCCTGATCCCTTTCATCCCCCAACACATAGAGATCTCCAACCAATTCGCCATCCTCGATTCGGAGGATCCAGACTCCGACGGCCCTCATGAAGGTTCCAGCATTTTCGAGATTCCGTCTCTCTCTTCCATCTCCTCGCAAATGGTGGAGGCTCCCAACCAGGGCAGCACTGAACTTCAGAGCCACAACATTGGTCAGGGAGCCGACCCCCTGACACCTCCCCACAACCACGAAGATCACCAACCTCCCAGAACGATCCCAGTCGAAGACGTCCTTGCCATCCTCGGCCCCGACCAAGCGAGGAGAGGTCTGCAAGTCCTTGCTGCAGGATGCCCCCTTCAGCAACTGTCGATTGAGAATGCGCCCGACTCCCTAACCATTCCCACGGAGGATCCGGTAGTCGACTCAGCTGGTGATCTGATAGGCCCCTCATCAGGTCCGCTCGAGAACCACAACCTCAATCCGCCCACGACTTCGATAGCGGAACCGTCGAATGCCCAACGGAGTGAACCAGGCACCGGTAAAACTGCCAACATCCAAACCAGATCCGCTGTAAGGCGGAACAAAAAATACCCCCACAACCTTATTAATCCTTAACATCCTATCTTAGAATGTTCGGGGTCTGGCAAACAAACCGACATTAAGGGGAATTTTCAGCCTTCGAAAAATACATAAGATTGACATCTTCATCATCATAGAACCCAAAATCCCCTCCAAACGTCTTAAATCTACCCAGTTAGCTCTGGGCCTTCCCACAGCGATTGCCGGCAGGAACGACATTTGGATTCTCGGATCGAAGGACATCAAACTCGAAATCATTCCGAACTCCCAACAAGCCCTCTCCTGCTGGGTCAATCACCCAACTCTTCCGAAGCGGGCCATTCTTTCTGCGGTCCACGGTAGCTGTGTCATCGCTGAGCGTAAACACCTCTGGAACGACCTTCTCGACACCTATCTCCACAACACCAATACCCCCTGGCTTTGCATAGGGGACTTCAACGCCATCACCTGCAGAGACGAGAAGATCGAAGGTCGTCCTACGCCTCTATCAGCCATGCAAGACTTCAACGACTTCATATTCAATGCCCACCTTACTCCTCTCCAGTTCAAAGGCAGCGAATTCACCTGGTGTAACATGCAGGAAGGCGACCGCCGTCAATATTTCCGTCTGGATAGAGCCCTCACCAACTCACACTGGCACGACATGAGGATCAGCTCCACCCTGTCTCACCTCAACTCAACAGAATCCGACCACGCCCCTATCCTGGTGGAAATCAAAAACAACACCTACCAACCCAAAAGGAACTTCCAATTCCTCGACTTTTGGACTGACCACCCGCAGTTCTTGACCATCGTTGCAGAAGCATGGAACAGTCAGGACTCCCCTAATCCTCTCACTCGGGTCAGCAACAAGCTTAAAGCAACCAGGAAAGCTCTTTCCAAGTGGAGCAAACTAGCCTACGGGGACATCTTCCAAGCGATTCGTATCGCTGAAGACGATGTGACCCGAGCAGAAGCCTTATTCCACTACACCAAAAAAGGCAATTAGGAACAATTTTTTTATGTTCCTAATAATTTTAGGAACATATCATAACCATTCCTAAAAGTGGCGTTGCAACTTTTGAAACGGTTATAAAGCGTTCCTAAATTAAGTTTGGAACATTTATAAGATGTTCCTAAAACAGATTTTGGAACACATATAATGCGTTACTAAATTATTTTTGGAACACCGTTGAAACGTTTCTAAATATCATTTTGAAACGCCTTAGGCTTGTTCCTAAATGTAATTTATAACGATTTTGCATTTTTTTCGTGGCTAGTTTTGAAACGCTTTATTAATGTTTCTGTTTTTTTAGTTTTAGTATTGCTTTCCGTTTTCTAGTTTGAACCACAAATCTGATTATTCCTCTATTAAAACAACATAATAAATGGTGCAAGATTTTTTACCCATATCCTGAATCAACATCCAAGAGCTCCATCAAACATATCAACTTAATACAAAACAACTAATAATATTTTCTAAAAGTTAATCTTTATAAAATGTCATCAAAAGTATATAAATTAAAAATTACAAATAATAAATAACAACAACGAAAATATAATTGTACACTTTAAAAAACAATTTCTAATGTTGTTGCTACTACAAATTGTTGTATAAAGAAACTGTCTTAAGTTGTGACTGCAAGGAAAGAAGTCTTCAATCGGGACCAATGTTGCCTCACATGATTGGGGCTGCCTCAAATGATTGGGATCACAGGTTGATGAACCATGCTTTATTATAACCATGACAACCATCTGTTCGAGTGCTCCAGCTCTTGATTTAATGCTAATCGCAGTTGTTTCTAGGATGCTTTCTTCTGCTTTATTGCATATGCGCTCTATCTCCACCGAACTTGTCTATGAATAAGCACCTGTCTGAATCATTTGTCATTCTTAGGTATTATGTCTTACAATAAGAAAGATACATGAAAGAGGAAATAATACGTCGGACTTTTACCTTAATCCTACCAAGATTCATTGTATCATCTATCTGCCAATTGTTCCTTGAATATATATCTTCATGTCTTCTCAGGTTCTGTTGATAGAAATTTACTATCATCATGTCGATAATCATTCTTTTAATTTTTATGTACCCATTCAAATAAACGGATTTGATAGCACAGTTAAAAGAGAACTAGGGAGTTACCCATCTTACATATATGGTTCAACATGTGATAAAGTTAGTATCATGCTGTATTAATATTAATCATGTAAAAAGAACTAGCAGAATTTCATACCATTCGTGGCATTATGTGAAGAACAAATCCACTTCTCCAAGTAGGGAGGAAACAAATCCACTTCTCCAGTAATCTAACTGAGAAACAAAGAATAGCGAATAGCAATCTAACTGAGAAACAAAAAAATAACAGAAGGCAATGCCAGCAGAACAACTGTAAATAGGCAAGCATTCTATCTCATACAACATAAACGAGACTACCAACCTCAAATTGTTCCAAGCAAGCATAAGCTCCACCTGAAAACTTGGCCCGTACTGTCTCGAAATCCATGGGGTGCTCAATGATGTCGTAGCATCAGTTAAAAAGAGATTCGCTGCTCGAGCATTAGCACCTATGTATATGCGAAATATGTACCTGGTAAAGAAATCATAAGCAGTCAATGAATTTATTGAACAAATAAGTATTATAAAAAAATAAGCTATTAATTTGACATGTAGCACCATCTAAAGAGAAACAAAGTAGTTATATGGTGTTATTTATTTATTATACAGAGACAAGAAATTCTCAATGTGCTAATAACTCTCTAAATATAACACTTTGATAAGCAAGGCCGAGATTCACTTTATATATAAAGAGATAACAAAGGTGAACCCAGGCAAACTAAGCCAATTTGCACCAACCAACTAATTTAGAAAATTTAATATCCACCAAAATAAAGGAAAGCAATATATTATATGACGAAATTGTACAAACCCACTAATTTTTAATACTGAAAATCCTACTTGCCAAAACTAAAGCCAAAAAGACTACAATACTGCAAGAAACCTATTGCTACAAGCAGAAACCTATTTCATAATGTCAAACTACATTCAAGTGAAGTATCTATACTACACTACTGCAAAAACTGAGCCCTAAATTGCAACCCAGCACATCATAAGGCACCAGTAAAGTTTCAGAGAATATTGCCTAAGAAATGCAATATACAAGCAAACTCCAAGAGGCCACCAAAACAAAAACTAATGTAGAATAGTGTAATATCTATACTGCTGAAAAGAGCCACCAATGCATAAATTAATATAGAATAGTGAGTGGTATTTGACACCAAACTAGTAAGAGCGCCAAATCTAGCTAAGCTGAACAAACAAGCTAGCAAGTGCACAAAACGCACCAAACTCAGTAAAAAAGCAATGCAAAGCAATGTAGCAAAATGCAAATGTAGTATCTTGCCACCCAAACTGCAAACCTGAAATAATCCAGAAATAATGCAAGAGCACCAAGCTAGCAAAAGCACTAAAGCTTACAAACCTTAACCAACCAAGCAATTTACAAACCAACAAAAAAATGCAACAAACGCAAGACAAAGAAAGAGACTAAAGAACCTGACATACCTAGGAAGAAAATAAAATAAAATAAAATAAAATAAAATAAAATAAAATAAAAACTAAAACCAGTGCTCACCTTTCTAATGGAAAGTGGACATATCAGTCTCGACTTTTTGCCAATTACAGCCATTTTTTTTTCTTCTTATAGTATGAAAAAACGAACTATTGTATCATGTGGAGACTGAGGCCTCCAGAACCTAGCTTCATGATTCACCTGTGGGACCATAATAGCACACCAATTCAATTCAAGACCTCAAACCAATTACTGTAAAGAAAGAGAAAATTTGCACTCTGATGCACTCAGTAATCAAGAAAAAGGTGCATTGTAAAATAGATCCAAAAAATAAATCTTTGAAATATGATTCACAAGTACAGTTCAGACCCCGCGTTTGGACTCAAAATCAAGGTTCACAGTATCAATATCGGAATTGGTATCGGACTATTCCTATGAGTATCAGAATCGGCAGTATCGAAGGTATCGGATCGGAGTATTGATTTCTTTTGTATCGAAAGTAAATAATTATTAACATTTTAGAAAATATTTTATAGATTTAGGTATAATTTGAATATTTTCAATGATGTTTCTTAGTAGTTTTGAAATTGGATGAATAGTAGTCATCATTGTCAATTGGTATACATGTGATAACTTTTTTTACATGCCGTGACAACTTTACTATGCATTTACACCCTTACTGATTGGTCTTTTCCGTTCAAATTTTTTTTGTCGAATTGACCGAAAAAGAGGTCCTCAATGTCGGTATCGGATATTGGTCGGTATCTAATCGGAATATGCCAAACCGTATCTGTATCGACTATATTGGATCGGTATCGAACGAAAATATAAACTATGCTCAAAATAATTCAGATACTTATTTTTATAAATCGAAACGAAATTTGAAGGACAGACTTTGTCAGTCATTACATGTACCCATAGGATGACCAGATTGACAGCAAAATAAGACCCCATAGCCAATGTTCTTAGTCCATCCGGCATATCAGCCCGAGTTCGGAAAACATCGATATCGGCCAGTATCGGTTGGTACACGAATTCACATACGGTGCCAACAAGAACACTGCCAGAATAAGTGAAGCAAGAAAACTTTTAACCTTTAGAAGCATAACACCATGAATACTAGGGAAAATTACTGTAGGATGAAGGGATAAAAAGAGTCAAAGGAAATATACACACTTTATGTTGTATGTACTCCATCAATGGACCCAGGTCCACTAGAAGGCCATGCATGTGATGAGCAATCCTCCTTAGAACCCGGAGTAGTACCAGAGGAAGGCAGAAAACCCATTCATTCTGAAGGTCTGCCCTCTGCTCTAGGTCATCTTTTTTCTTGCCAAGCGTCCCCCACAAAGAGATGATATTAATCCCATGAAAGCCCAGACCTCCCAATCTAACCAAACACAAACGTTTCCTGAAACGTACTTTCTAAGAACGGGATGAAACAATATTTTCCAAACTAACTTAGAACATACGGATAGTGAGAAATCTTAGTCCCGATTTGGAGATATACTGATAACTGACTATTTTATAAATCTCAAAGGTTAGTGAGGAAAATAATACAATATAAAAGAGTGGTAGGCTAAGCTAATGGAAAATAAGGGGTAAGTAAAACTAATGAAAATTTTCTTCACCTTTGTTAAATTTACATGTTTTTGAGTCTCTAGACAAAACTTTCTATAGGCAAAAATTTAGATTCCCTGAGATGGCTCCTATACCATGAGTACTAAAATGGAGAATACTACAGCTCCTATGAAATGATCTCTAAAAGAAAATTTTCTTCTGAATGTTATCTAGTTTTCCTCTTAGTATTGTCCTTAATAATGTTTCATCGTTATGAGCCCATCAAAAAGGTGGTTACCTACCACAAGCAAATAGCAACAAATAATTAAACTTATGTTTCAATCTTACACAAAGACACCCCCCCAGATTGGTCCATTTAAGCTATTGACTGAATTAACTATCAATAGGTGCTAAGTTAATACCAAACTCAGAATATGACATATCTTAGCATAGGATTGCTTCCCACCCGCATCATTTGCCCGCATCCCCAAGAAACCAAGTTGTTTGTATTGGCAGTCTAACGAATGCATGGAGGAAGAGGAGCTCAAATGCCAAGTTGAAAGAGAGTGGAGTCCTGAAGCCAACTGCTAATTTACAACAGATAACTGCACATACATTACTTAAGGTTAATTGTTCAAAGAGAAATTTCCTGGCTTCATCCTAGCTTTGTAGAAAAGAAATTTCTTGCATCAGAGCCTAAACATACAAGCACTAAAATATTCTAGATCATAAATAAATTAAATAAAGCCCAGATGTCGAGTATGATAAAATTATAACAAGCTGATTTGTTCAATTGCGTCAACGAAGCCATGGTAATATGCAACATGAGTGCAGGCAAATAAGAAAACTCATATGTGGATGGCAGATAAGAAATGTCACCTGCAACAGATGACTGTAGGTAGCACAAATGGCTACAGACGACTAAGACTTCACTTTGAGCTCTCGCAATAATACTTGATAGACAGGTAGGTAATAAGTCCAGCAGGGAAACAACATAACTGATGAAAAAATGAACATTTGTTAGAATTTGCATAGGTAGGATTTAACTCAATAACCAAATATAATTAGCATTAACAGGGATCAAGCTAATAATTTGGATAACAATGTAGTCCAATTGGCTACAGAAGCCTATAGTCATTTTATAAAGTTCCAAGTTCCTGAAACTTGGCTCCTCCTTTCACAATAAGTAGGAACCAAGATTCAACAATAGCCCCATACAGAAAACTTGTTCGCTTTCAATTTGAATTTTAACATAGCAACAACAGTATCATAACCATGTCCTGGCTGTAGAGGGCTCTCATTGACAAAGGATATGGCAATAATGGAGGCAACATAACAAACTAATGGAGCCTCTAGATGGCATTGGCGCCATGTAATAGAAAAGCAGAATGATGGAAATAGTGAAGTGAAGGTAGCTCCAATTGGTGCGTTAGCTCCTAATGGTAAAGAGGGATGACTATGGCTACTGACCGATATGATGAGGCGTTTGGTTTTTAAAAGGCACGTGGTAAAGTCTATGTTTTCCTTGGTTACTATGTTAGCTTGGAAACAAAACAAGCATCAATACCCAGGTTCGTTCAGCAAAGGTGGTCTTAAAGTTAAAACCTAATATATAAAATTTAAAACTTGAAACACTAACTAGTTTAGTCTAGTCAATCAGCAATTTGAGGCCCTTAATTAGAAAGAAAGCATTTTATCTTTGTTTCTTATTTTTGTTAATGGTTAAGGAACTGTTATATTGCATCCTTCACCCTTTTTGACTCTAGCACATAAGTTGAGGCCAGTTACCAGGCGGTTGACCATATTTACCATAATTTGATTAATGTGACACTTTAGGTGTAGGACCGTTGAGCACCTCTAGAGGGGGGTGAATAGAGTGTGTACGTGTGCAGCGGAAAATAATCACCAATTAAAAACTTAAGTAATAACTATGGCAGTAAATAGGAGACAATAAATAAATGCAGTAAAGTAAGAGTCAAGAATTCAAACTCAGTGACATAGCGATGTATACTGGTATCCCTCTAAGAGGACTAATCCAGTCTCGATTACTCTTGCTCGATGTTAATCCACTATGACACAAGCTTTAACTGAGTGCTTGCAACTCTTACAACACCGTGCTTGGTGACAAGTGCACGACCGACTTCACAACACCGTGCTTGGTGACGAGCGCACGACCGGCACCAGAAGGCAATTAGAAAACTGGAACGTTTTCTGAATACAACATCCGATACAACTCTTCAATACCAAACTCTAGATTAAACAGAAACTGAACTGGCTTGGCTAAGAGTCGTAAAGGCTTAGATATGAAAGTAAAAGCTCAGAACACTTTTGATAGAGAAGAGAAGAGATGAAATTGGATTGTTGAAATGAATGGTAATCTCAACTCTATTTATAGTATTTTTGGGAGACCGAACTCGGGCAGAGTTCGGATGCTAGGATTTCGCATACGAACGTTGGATGCACATTTGGTAGGAACTGTATTTCAAATAACCCAGACCGAACTCGGACCGAACTCGGTCAGAGTTCTGCTGGTTCAGAACAGTAAGGAATAAACCAAATTTGTATAGGTTTTGGGCCTTTTGGAATTGTGGATTTTTGGCATACGTAGGTAGGCTTATTTTTGTTTGTGGACTGAGAAAAACCTAAGCCAGTACCGATCCGATCAATCTCACATTTTTCCTAGATTCAATAAATGGAAAAATACAGAATAAATATGAAAACCAAGAGCCCTTTTGATGACGTCTTTTTCCTGACATAGAAGACGCATTTTTCCTTGACGGCAATCGTCCAAAGATAAACAGATCTGAAAATCTGAATACCTTTCGGGGGCTTTGCCCCCGAACCCCTGACGGGGGGCGCTGCCCCCTCGACCCCTGTCCGCTGACCGGGCAGCGAAACCCCCGATGCGAGGCCCCGGATAGGTCGTTAGGCGGTTCAGAGAAATCTTCTTGTATAACGCCGTCTTTGGCCCAGTAATAATTCTCTATTGCATGTGTCCTGCTTTGTCAAGGCTTGATCATGCTTACTGCATGTCTACAAATATATGTTAGACGAAACATAACAATATGATGCAGTATGATACAATCATAACAATATGACATAGAACATTTAGGACAATGCTAAGTATAAGTAGCAACATGATATGGATTACATGAATATTAGTGACGTCATTAGTTAAACTTAATTGATTAGCCATATTCAAAAACATGATATAATTATTGGGCTTACAATCTCCCCCTTTTTGATTATGGCAAATCGGTTAAGTTTAAGATAGATACAATAGATGTATATATCGCTAATAAACACATATTACTAAAAAAAAATTCTTTGCTAACTTAAACTTATTTCTTCCCCTTTGACATGATCAAAAAAATAAGCTCCCCCGTAAAAGGAGATAAAACGAACGCAAGCATAAGTACAGGAGGAAGGTAAAAAAAAAAATCATGATCAAGGATTAGGAGAACAGTGAAACGACATGTTTAGAAAATTGCATAACTAAAGTAGAAAAATTTGTCAAAATAGTTGCTTGAACTAAAACAAAGAACATTGAAATCAAATAATACATAGTTTACCAACTAGAAATCCAAAAATGATATTCAAAACTCAATATTATGAAAAATATAACTCTAGTTTTGAAATATACCAATAAAGGATTTCAATAAGAAATAGATATCAATATAGCAGAAATCAATCATTGGTCACAAATAATTCATGAGAAATTCACAGATCTAGTATATACCAAATAAAAAAATAATGAAACTTTTAACAATGATCACAAAAAAAATATGATTCATAATTTGCCCATACAAATTAGTGAGTCAATTCCATAAAGCATATAAACATCGAAAAGAGATCAAAATAAGTATACTAGAATCTATGCAAAATTTATACCAAAGTTCATGCATTTGAATTCAATTACCATAGCATGATATATTATATCCATTAGATAAACATGAAGGTAATGAAGATAAAATACTTGGGAAGAAGAAATCCAGTCGACTTGAATGCTCCCCCACAAAGTATGATCAGTCTAAATATAGATAATCATGAACTTTGAGATAAACTCTCAATAAGAAATGCTAAATCAGTTTAAATTCAAAAGAATTATCAATAAATTAAATTACTTTTTGGCATAATAACTTTTAGAAACAAAAAATGAGAGAATTAAAAAAGTAAATATTGAAATCATATATTCTCTCATAAACTCAATACAAATCCAAATATCATGAACAACTCAACAAAATATTAAATAAGACAATATGTCCATGATGAACTAGGTATACCACATATTAAGGGCATAAAAGAATTGAAAAAATTAATTTGCTCCCCCTTAAAATATGTGTATGTAGTTCAAAAATAATTTATATGCATAAAATAGATAAAAGAAATAATCACAAGATCGAAGGGATATCCAAGATATGCATCTTTTCTTTCCTTTGATCATATGCATATAAAATTCCAAACTCAAAACAGATATCATCTTTAGGCAAGAAAAATAAATATCCAATAAATAAATGCTTAAAGATGAAGAAAATATGTCTTCAATAAAAAATCAAGACATTAAAAGATTTTGAAAACTGTCTATAATAATAACATTTGATTACCGGACAGATTCAATAAATCAAAGAGACATCAGAAAGACTTTTGAAATGTAGAATTTATTATGAACAGATGCATAAAAAAAATGTTCGAATGCGTCTATTTAGTCCTTAGACTAAAATCTGGCGATTCGAATCCATAAATCATAAATAAGTCTATTTGAATAAATAAACATAACTAGATATATGTCCAAAGAAAAATGTATTCTAGATATATGGCATGTCAAGGGGATAATTGATTTGAAACAATTAACCGCTCCACCTTTACATGGTTATATCAAAAAAAAATAGTATAGATAAAATTTAAGAATTTTAGAGACATATTTCCAGAAGTAGAAAGTAATCCAAAAATATTAGGTCTTCTTATCAAAGTTCATTTCTTTCCTTTTAAAGCCTTAGCATGGTGTCCACCTGACAACCGTAAGGTTAAAGAAAAGAAACGCTTTGAGAGAGATTCAATTTGCTTGACTTCTCCCCGCAAAGAATTACTGCTATAGGCAGTTAGTAACTTGAATAAGAAGAGAATAATAAAGCTTAAAATCATGAATATTACACAAGCTAAAGATGAAATCACAATACCATAATATTCAAATATTAGTCACGAATACGAAAAACAATCATCTTTAGACAAAAGAGGAAATATCCATTAAATGAACATTTTTAAAAAATAAAACAATTAAAAGATATTTCAAATTAGCATGATGAATAATCATATAAGTCAAAAGATGAAATAAATTGATCTATGCTATAGAATCTCACATTCGACAAGATAGATCAACATATGCTACCTTTTTGTGAAAATATAAAGAGAGAATATTATTCATCAAATCTAAAATTCAAAAACCATCAGATAACAATTGCAACTAGATCTTAATAAATCTTTAGTTTATAAAGCATTGATCAATCTTGGATTAGCTGTAGAGGTACTGTCCCAGCTAACGGAGGTTCACCGGGGAACACTTAAGTACCGCTTCGCTTCGACCGTAGTCGTGGTGACAGACAGACCCTTTGTAGGCTTGTACCCAAAACAAATCTCTTCTTTAATAATCGAGGATTTAAAAAGAATTAGTGCAATATGAAATAATATTCTATGGACTTAAAAATCTTAGAATAATGTAGCAAACAGCATAAGATGTATCAATTACATTAATCCATATGTGCTACAAAATTATTGGGTAACAATAAAATATAAAACATTTGTAAATCAAAAAGTAAGACCTAGATACGTTGATGTATTCTGGAATCTAGGGGACTGGGTTCAGTACCTTGGATCCAGAACTAGATAATAGTTGCATTTAGACCTTAATAAATCTTAAGTCTATAAAGTATTGATCACTTCGGGTTAGCTGTAGGGGCCGGTTCCCAGCTAGCGGTAGTCCGAAGACTAGTACACCGTGTCGCTTCAGGCTATTTACACCTGTATGACAGAAGGACCCTTTCGGCTTGTTCCTAAAATAATTTCTACTCTTAAGAACTTAGATTCAAAGGAATATATGCAGTATCATCGAACATCGTCAAAATCCAGAATCCCTAAAAGTAAACACCCAAAGAATGGTTTATCAAGATCAAGATATTAAAAACATCATGTATACAAAATGTCAACCAAAAAGCCAAGAAAAACATACATCATTTAAAAAAGGCTTTGAGGAAGAAGATAATAAGAGAAGTACATGAATTTGTTAAAAAAAATTAGCTTACATATGAGATAAGCACAAGTTTGAAACTACTTTTCAAAATAATATAGAACTTGAACTTAACTCATATATCCCCATAAAGATATTTATACAATATAAGAAACATGTGAGCAATATATGAATAAAAATAAATTATTCATGTATCCTTAATAAGTATAAGAAAAATATCACAAGGTCAAAAATATGCATAAATAAACTTTATCAGACAAAGATGAAATTGATTCGTAAGAAGTTAATCACAATAAAATTTGAGAATCAATAGTGAATATATTATGCCCGCACAAGGTTAAAATAAAATTATATGTATATACTTTTCAAGTAAATAGCAGATTTGTGCTAAACATACATACTCACAAAATACTGATCAAAGTAAATATGACATGTTAAAGACAAATCGGTAAGAAGTGACCATTAAAAAATATTAAAGGCGAAGAGACAAAAGCATATTCACCAAAACAAAATTAAGCTCCTATGCATGCTTCAAGAATAAAGATTAAAAGCAAAGAGCATACATGGATAAATGTGTCACACTAATAAAAGAAAGACTATATAGTATGAAATAATCATTTAAGCTAATCAACTAGTCATGCTAGGATTATAACTCACATAAATGATAAACAATAAAAATATATCAATGAGAGCTAATTATCAATACATCAATAAGAACATGCTAGATATTTAAAAACTATTTAGGAAGCATGTTACCGAAGTGGTTCTAGTGACCACAGTTCTGTTGGTGCAATTGCTTGGAAGATGACCTTTGTAGCTTTGCAATCACCAACATGCTCCATGGTTCTAAGGTTCAGCATAAGTACCTCCACCTGAAATATTTGGTGAAGACTTTGGTATCCAATACTTGGATCCATATTTGTTAGCTTTGGGAACCCATTTGCACAAGTTCATATCAACTAGTTTTCTAATCTGACAGCGATTAGAAACATGTCCATTCATACCACAATAATGACAGAAAGAATTAACATTAGGGCTATGTGCAGCAATATGAGAATGTGAAGTGGTGTGATATGATGTGCATGGATACTTGTAATAGAAAGCATGGTTGTGTGAAGCTTTAGCTTTGCTTGCTTCCTTTGTAAAAGATTTGACGTGTGTGACTTTGTGATGTGCTAAGTGGCTTGTGTTAGACTGAGTCGTAGGTTGTACTACCTGTTTTCCCAGTCTAATCTCTAACTTTTTAGAGTTAGCACAGATCTCATCATATTTAGCAGAAAGAGCATCAATTCTACATAAAGCAATAGAATACTTCTTCTTTTCAGATTCTAGTTCCTCCTTAAGTTTAGTATTTTCTTGAGTGCTTTTCTCAATGCATTCAAGTACCTCATGCAATCTAAACTCAAGTGTGGAGATCTCAGTAGAATTATTAGAAGTAGAAGTATTTCTAGCATCATTCAATAAGCAAGTAAGCTTTTCATTCTCACGCTTATAGGATTGAATATCCTTTCTAGCTTGCTTATACTTATCTAATACTTTCTTGTGTTCTTCTAACAGATCACTGAAAGCATCAGATAACTCATCATAAGAAAATTCATTCTCTTCAAGAAGGGAATTATTCTGTACCTCGTTAGATAATGCTATTGAGCATAAATTTACAGCTTGATGAGGTCTCTCTTCTTCTTCAGAATTTGTTGCTTCACTTTCACACCATATGCCCGATGATCTTCCTTTATTTGATTGTTCGTAGTGACTCTCCTTTCTTGTAGTAGTACAATCATCTTGGATGTGGTCTATCTTCTTGTAGTTGTCACATACAAGCTCTTCTTCGTATAAGAAATTGTGTTGTACCTTAAATCCCAATTCCATCATGCACATATTTGAATTATTATGAAGACTATCCTCCTCTCTAGAGTTGCTAGCACTGCTTTCGTACCTGCACTCATAAGTAGCTTCAAGAAGTTTCCAAATTTTATGAGATGTTGTGCAAGTAGTAATGAGATTGAATACATTAAAGTCTACAGCACAATAGAAAGTATGCTTTGCTTTTGCATCAAGGCTAGCTAACTTCTTCTCTTCCTCTGTGTAACTATAATAAGGCTTGTTAATAATAGAGGATGTGAGAATAGAAGTGATAGTAGGCTTTTGGTAGCCATTGACAACAATTGACCATAAGTCAAAGTCTTGAGACTTCAGGTAGAAGCTCATCCATGTCTTCCAATAGCTATAGTTTGTTCCATCAAATAGTGGGAGTCTATTTGAGGATTGCTCTTCAGTTGTGAATTACATACTAGCCATATGTGATATAGTGATCTTATGTAACAGCAGTTATATAATAACAATATTACCTTGCTTTACCTGTATAGAATCTGCTCTGGTAATGAGGATCTGCTCCAAGGATGTTAAGCCAAATAATAGAGTCCTTACTAGTATACCAATTGAAGGAGCAATTAGTATAAGCAAAAATATCTCTATAAGGAGCACTAGCTCTAATACCAATTGTAGGACCGTTGAGCACCTCTAGAGGGGGATGAATAGAGTGTGTATGTGTGCAGCAGAAAATAATCACCAATTAAAAACTTAAGTAATAACTATGGCAGTAAATAGGAGACAGTAAATAAATGAAGTAAAGTAAGAGTCAAGAATTCAAACTCAGTGACACAGCGATGTATACTGGTATCCCTCTGAGAGGACTAATCCAGTCTCGAGTACTCTTGCTCGATGTTAATCCACTATGACACAAGCTTTAACTGAGTGCTTGTAACTCTTACAACACTGTGCTTGGTGACAAGTGCACGACCGACTTCACAACACCGTGCTTGGTGACGAGCGCACGACCGGCTCCAGAAGGCAATTGGAAAACTGGAACGTTTTCTGAATACAACCTCCGATACAACTCTTCAACACCAAACTCTAGATTAAACAGAAACTGTACTGGCTTGGCTAAGAGTCGTAAAGGCTTAGATATGAAAGTAAAAGCTCAGAACACTTTTGATAGAGAAGAGAAGAGATGAAATTGGATTGTTGAAATGAATGGTAATCTCAACTCTATTTATAGTATTTTTGGGAGACCGAACTCGGGCAGAGTTCGGATGCTAGGATTTCGCATACGAACATTGGATGCAGATTTGGTGGGAACTGTATTTCAAATAACCCAGACCAAACTCGGGCCGAACTCGGACCGAACTCGGTCAGAGTTCTGTCAGAGTTCTGCTGGTTCAGAACAGTAAGGAATAAACCAAATTTGTATAGGTTTTGGGCCTTTTGGAATTGTGGATTTTTGGGATACGTAGGTAGGCTTATTTTTGTTTGTGGACTGAGAAAAATCTAAGCCAGTACCGATCCGATCAATCTCACATTTTTCCTAGATTCAATAAATGGAAAAATACAGAATAAATATGAAAACCAAGAGCCCTTTTGATGACGTCTTTTTCCTGACATAGAAGACGCATTTTTCCTTGACGGCAATCGTCCAAAGATAAACAAATCTGAAAATTTGAATACCTTTCGGGGGCTTTGCCCCCGAACCCCTGACGGGGGGCGCTGCCCCTTCGACCCCTGTCCGCTGACCGGGCAGCGAAACCCCCGATGCGAGGCCCCGGATAGGTCGTTAGGCGGTTCAGAGAAATCTTCTTGTATAACGCCGTCTTTGGCCCATTAATAATTCTCTATTGCATGTGTCCTGCTTTGTCAAGGCTTGATCATGCTTACTGCATGTCTACAAATATATGTTAGATGAAACATAACAATATGATGCAGTATGATACAATCATAACAATATGACATAGAACATTTAGGACAATGCTAAGTATAAGTAGCAACATGATATGGATTACATGAATATTAGTGACGTCATTAGTTAAACTTAATTGATTAGCCATATTCAAAAACATGATATAATTATTGGGCTAACATTAGGAATGAAAGAGGAAACCAAGCATACCCTCTATCGAACTTAATAGTTGATGTAGGGACTACGACACTATGTTGTTCACAAATCTTTTTCGTCTTTATCTTCTACGGATCCAATATTACCTCTATACTGCCCCTGTTATGTCCTAAATTCACCTCTAATATCAACTAGATTGCTCAGACATGGGCACTAAAATGGATACGGGTAAGATAAGAAAACAAAATATGGCATCTCTTACAAAAAAATGGAATACAAGTAAGCCATGATTATGGTAATATATTCATAATATATATTATTAATATCTATAATGATGCATGTTTTTTTTTATAATAACTTGGTTCTAAATATTTCTAGAATGGACATGCTTCAAAAAAAAGTTATTTTCTAATATCTTAATTATGTTTTGTCCCAATAGAAGCTACACATGTGAAGGCGATATTCGACAAGAATGTCAAATAACTATAGTATACATATGTATCAGACACAGATATGGTCCTCCGGAGGAGTATCCATTCGACTTATAATATCAGATATATTTTTAGCATCAGATAGCCAATCAAATAAAACATAATAGCTAAAGATGCAGGAAGACGAAACTGCATGAGAGTGCATGAGAGTACAGAGGCATCTATGCTTGGACTCTAGACTCGATTCTAACTCCAGAATTAGATTTCATGGGACAAAACCACTCAAACTCCCTAATAGCCAGAATTCACAGAGTTGAAATTGAAATAGCATTCACAGAAGCTGCTAGAGTTCATGTAAAGATTCATACTTTTCATAAAATCAATATCCAATTCTAATTTATTCAATATTTACACAGATTTTTGTCTATTTTCGTCTCTTGTTCATAGTTTCCTACATAAAAATTTAGCCGTATCTACTCCATAGCCTAAAGTAACAAAACAAAAACATAGTTCATTGTCAATAAAAACCTTCATTTATATGCAAAAATTTCCTCATCGAGAAGTATGATCTATTGTGTTTTGCTCAGGGTTGTAGTGACGACAAAGAACCCTAGAAAAAATGCAAACCTTCGTCCTAGACTCAAATCAGAGTACAATCAAGCACTGAAACCCTAATAAAAATTCAAATTTTCCTTCTAAATCAGACAGGTATGATGAAATTAGAAAATCAAACAAAAAAAACAGAGGAAAGAGAACATAACAAACCATTCCTCGATGGATGATGGCAAGCCCTTCAAACCCTTTTCAATATTGGGTTACAAAACTTGAGATTGATGGCAAGAGAACTAGAGAGGATGATGGCAAGGATGCGGGTTTGAAGATCTGTGTTTGATGAGATCTTCAAACCCTTCCTCGATGGTCAATTGTATGCGATTTTGATGGAAGAAGAAGGAGGGAGCTGAAATATTAGTTCTGGAGAGAGAATGAAAATTTATGGAGGGAGCTCTGGAGGGAGATTGAAAGATCCTCAAAGGAAATTGAAAATTTTGTGAAATATGAGAGGGGGAATAGTTGGAAAGATTTGGAACGTTTAGGGTTTGGCTGTACGTGAGGAAGAAAAATATTTTATTTGCTTGGACGCTTTATTTAGTAATTATTATAAGATGCACATGGGTATAGTCTCAATTTGTAATGTATTTGGAACAGTACATAAGTGTATTTTAATGAATATTTTTTCTAAACAATTAATTAAATTATATTAGGAACATTTTTTTTTGATTTGAAACATAGTTAACATGTTCCAGAACCTAGGAACATAAAATAAGCGTTCCAAATTGAAAAATACCGAGCGTTCCTAATTTGCCATTTTGGTGTAGTGTTCCAATCCGATCGATCCCCTGCAGCCAGGAGAGCCTTGAACCTAACCAAAGCAATGCTCAAATTCAGGCTTAAAGTCGAGACCGATTTCTGGAAGCAGAAAGCCAGACTGAAATGGGACAGCGACGGGGACAAAAATTCAAAATATTTCCACGCATGCGTCAATGGCAAAAGACACAAACTAGCGATACACCAGATTACCGACGAGCAAGGCATCATCAGAACTAACCATAAGGAGATCCAAGAGGCGGCCGCCAATTACTACGCCAAATTATTCTCCAAGGAGACGGTCCACAAAGACACAACCTTTCTTGACCAAATTCCTACTATCATCAATGTCGCCGACAACGCTCGGCTGGAGCGACCCCTGTCAGAGAAGGAAGTGAAAGACGCAGTTTGGGCCTGGAACGCTCATAGCGCCCCCGGCCCAGACGGATTTTCGGGCACCTTCTTTCGCACCTGCTGGGATATAATCAAGCGGGACATCACCGAAGCGGCTATTGCCTTCCTTGAAGGAGCACACTATCCCAAAGCAATATCCAGCGCCAACATCATCCTCATCCCCAAAAAAGATAACCCTAACTCCTTTAGGGATTTCCGTCCCATCAGTCTTTGCACATTCACCAACAAAATCATGTCCAAGATTATAGCTACTAGAATGGCTGACATTCTCCCCAAAATCATCTCGGAGGAGCAAAGCGGATTCGTTCGCGGAAGGAACATTCAGGACAATATCATGCTGGCTCAAGAACTTATCACTTGCATGAAATTTCCGACGAGAGGGGGCAACATCGCCATCAAAATTGACATGGAGAAAGCATATGATAGACTAGATTGGCAGTTCATGATCTGGGTCTTCAGAGCTTTCGGATTCTCAGAGAACTGGACCAACATAGTGTGGAGAGCCGTCAGCAACTCATGGTTCTCCACAGTTATCAACGGCCAATCCGAGGGATTCTTCAAATCTAGCCGCGGAGTCAGACAGGGCGACCCTCCTTCGTCCACGGTTTTCATCATTGCTGCTGACGCTCTGAGCAGAATCCTCAACAACATGGTCAACATCCCAAACTTTCAGCAATACCACACAGCCAGTGGATGCCCCATCATCACCCACCTGGCCTTTGCTGATGACTTACTCATTTTCTCATCCGGAGATGTCGGATCGATGGAGGTGGTTCATAACACCCTTGAGCGGTACTCCAGATGCTCAGGCCAGAAGATCAACCAATCCAAGAGTGTCATCTGCGCCTACCACAGCATCAAATCTGAGAACGCTACAAGACTCACCTATCTAACTTCCTTCACGGTGGGACATCCTCCTTTCAACTATCTTGGTTGTCCCCTGGTGTACGGTAAATCTAACGCCAGCATCTTCGAGAACTTGATCAACAAAATCAGGAACAAGATCGAAGGATGGCATAACGCCACCCTATCCCCAGGAGGCAAAATTATTCTCATCAAACATGTTCTCAATTCCGTCCCCATCCACACCCTAGCTGCTTGTACCCCGACCGAGAAGGTTATCGCGTCGATTGAGCAAATAGTTTGCAAGTTCTTTTGGGGGCACAACAAGGGGCAAGATAAACACCACTGGGCCAGCTGGGATACTATGGCAGCTCCGATCGCGAACGGTGGGCTCGGATTCACCAAACTCGACCACATCATCAAAGCGTTCTCGATGAAATTGTGGTGGAAATTACGCACAAGCAAAAACCTGTGGACCAGGTTTATGAAGGCCAGGTACTTCAAACACATCCACCCAACGATGGCCACAGCTAACAGCAGATCCTCAGCGGCTTGGCATCGTATCTTACGGGGTCGAGAACTGGCAAAACCCGCGATCAGACTTCACCTGGGTTCAGGCGAGGCAAACCCCTTCCTGGAGAGATGGATCGGAGGCAGCCTTATCCCGAACATTACCGATTCCCCCAGAAACAGCAAGATCAATGACCTGTGGAACCCCACTATCAACGACTGGAATTGGGACAAGATTCGCGATTGGTCCGGCACCGATACGGTCGACACCATTCGTCAGCATGGACCTAGACTTGGGCCCGACGCAGACAAGCTGTGGTGGTCGCTGGAAAGTTCTGGTGTATTCTCAGTGCGATCGGCGAGAATCGCGATCCAAGTGAACGGTCACGACTGCTTCATCGCACGTTACTAGCATTCTTGCATCCCAAAGAAATGGTCGTTCCTCCTGTGGAGAGTCATGAAAAAGAAGCTCCCAACCGACGATAACATTAACTCTATCGGATTTAGCCTGGCGTCTGCTTGTAATTGCTGCATCGAGCGTCAGACGGAAACTATTGACCACATCTTCAGGGACGGAAGCCTCCCTGACAAAATTTGGAGCACCTTCAATCACATCTACAAAGCCAACCCAAGAGATGGGCACTTTATCGATCTTCTGGACCACTGGGGAGCTGCGTCTCATGGCCACCAGATCGTTGCAGGGCCGCCACCTGGGCAATTTGGAAAAATTGCAACAAAGCGAGATACGAGGAACACCAATTCTCTGCCGATCAGCTAATCCGAAAAATTCATCGGCAATGCCGCAAAAGGAGTTCACTGTGCTCCCACAGCTCTACGGCATTTTGGCAACCGTACCCCTCGTAGTTTTGGCGGCTGCGGTCACTCCTCCCCCTCTCCCCTGTTTTTCCTTTTGGTGGTATACTTCTTTCGACTTTTGCTTTGTATACGTGTCAGGCTTCAACATTTTGAGCCTTGATTAATAAAAAGAGGGGTTTTCTTTAATATATAAATATATATATATATTTATTTATTTCATATATATATATATATATATAATATATATATATATATATATATAGCAAAGAGACCCAACTCAGGAGTCGAAGGCGGCGTTAACCCAAAGCTTCACCCAAAATGTTACAGGAGGATAAAAACCAAAAAAAGTATACCAAATACCTCCCCAACTAGTATCCCAAAAACCTATAAGGACAAAATTTATCTATCGCAGCCTTCTTCTGCCTGTTGCCGCACCGACTTCCCTTTTCGACTTGCCGATTGATCTCAAGGAAAGGCATTTGGTGCTGATAATCCAGTATTTTCGTATCTGAGTTTGTTTCTATTCTTCCAGAGAAGCCCGATCGCAGCCAGAAAAATGATGTGAGGAAGCTTCCTATTGGGGCCCACGTCCCAAATCTTGAATTAAGGAAGAAGCCCCCTAAACGTAGGGTACAAAATATGGCCGTGTGTGCGCAATGAAGCCCAAACCTCTCCCGTCGTCTGTCCGTCGACGAACACGTGACCGATCATTTTATTACTCGGCCGCCCGTAGCAATTATACCTGGAAGCCATCGAAAATCTAAAGAGAGCAAGAATGTCGTCCGTAGGTCATGTTGCTACTTGGGCCGGTTAGCCCGGAGCCCGACCCAGGCCCGGACCGGCCCGTTGTCCATTCAGCCCGGCCCGGCCCGCCTCTGGCCCGAACCGGTCCGGCCTCCCACCCCCGAACGGGTCGGGTCGGGCCTCCCCCCCAGCCCGAGCCCGGCCTGGCCCGACAATTTTTTTTTATTGCAGTTAGGCCCGGCCCGAAGCCCGGCCCGGTTGGAACGGTCCAGCCGACCGTTGGGTTATCCGTTTGATTTTTTTTTTAAAAGCAGCCGACCGTTGGAGGGGGGTTCTTTTACAAAAATGCCCCTCCCATATAGCTGTTATTAAAATGTTGGGAGGGGAATTTTGGTCATTTTTGGCCCAAAATTACCAAAATAACTCTGAAAAATTCCAATAAATAGGCCAAAAATCCTATTTTTCAAACACAACTCATTCCAAACATTTCTCTACATTTATCTACGGTGTTCTACGGCTTTCCCTCCCCGGTGCTCTGGTGCACTACGGCTTTCCGATCTCCCTCCCAACTCCATTCCGGCTCTACGGCTTCCCGATCTTCCTCTCAATCCCTTACTTTCTTCTAACATAGTTTTACTTTATTTTATTTTATATATGGCTGGTGAAGGTTCAAATCCACCTAATCTTGCTGGACAGACTTACCAATTTTTTAATTTTTTTTGACGGTACTGAAATTCCACCTGAGCAAGTAGCAACCAATCCGATTCCGGAGGGGTTCCAACCATCTCCTCCGGAAGTCGCTAGTTCCACCCAACGTCCTGAAAAGAAAAAAAAGGTCCAAGTATTGGGAATATTTTACTTTAATTTTTGAAACTAATCCTGATGGTTCGCTTGTTTTAGATGCCAAGGGTGAACCAATACCGTACAAGACGCAATACAAGAAATGTTGCATCTAGTACGCATGGAAGAAGGGCGGTGGCACCGGGACCATATCCAGACACTACGACACTTGCTACGGGAAGGACACACTTCAAGCGTCCCAACCCAAATAAGCTTTGGCGCCACCGGTTCTTCAATGGGTAACTTTACTTACTCAGCTGCTCGGCATAAAACTGAATTAACTAAATATATTATTCGTGAAGAACTTCCTTTCACGACGGGTGAAAGCGAATCTTTACGAGATTATCCATCAATTTCTCTAAACCCCTCCTTTACTAGAGTGAGTAGACAACAAGCTCGAAATGAGGCTATTCGTCTCTTTAACGAGCGAAAAGCCGCTTTGAAAGCGAATTTTCAAAATATTAGTAAGTTGGCTATTACTTCTGATATTTGGACTTCTAAGTGGAGTTATGCTTACATTTGTATTACTGCACACTATATAGATGCACAATGGATGTTGCAAAAATGCATCATCTGTCTTAAAATTATAGAATGTCCACACACGGGCGCTATAATTTCAAGTGAGATTTCAAAACACGTGCGTGAATATGATATTCACCCTAAAAAAATTTCTATCTCTTTGGACAATGCATCAAACAATACTGCTGCTATGTCTTCTTTGTCAGTAATTTTTCAGCCTATTTTAGAAGGTAGGCTTTTGCATGTTAGGTGTGCTTGCCATATAATTAACTTAGTTGTTAAAGAATGTTTAAAAATTTTTGATCCCCATTTAGACACTCTGCGATAATGCTTGCTCCACATAAACTCGTCTCCAAGTAGACAACAATGTTTTGCATGCACGTGCGCACATTTTGGTATTACTTTTAGAAGATTTGTGATGGATATACCAAAATAGGTAGAACTCCAGCTACTTGATGTTGAAATCTGCAATTTCTTTTAAGAATGCTATTACATATTATTGTAATTCGGATGTCAACTTTGACTATCAAGTTACTACTGATGATTGGGTAGCAGCTGAAAGTGTTTGTGAATTTTTAGAAGTTTTTTACAATGCTACATGTACTCTTTTTGGTGTTTATTATCCCACATCTTGCTTAGCTTTACGTGAACTTTGTAACATCACTACAAGAAAAATGACCTTTCTTGACGGTCAATTTATTGACGTATGGTCAAAACCGTCAAGGAAAGCAGTTATCGTGACGGTTTTAGACATACGTCAACAAAACACCCATTTTTCTGTTATATATTAAAATTTGACCATATTACTTGACGGTTTTATACAAAGCGTCAAGAAAACCCATTGCATTACTTGACGGTTTGCTGATAACCGTCAAGTAATGCATGTGCAAAAAAAAAAGGCGCACACATTTCAGATGCCATTTTCGTAATTTTTTCAAAAAAAAAATTTTCTTGACGGTTTTAACAAAATTTGGGAATCGAGGGTTTCTTATATATTTCACATCCACATACTTCTTTTCCTCCTTCCCCCATCCCTCTCCCTCTCGAGCTCCCCCTCCGGTGGAAGTCTTCCCCCGGCCGGCGAACCCCGACCGGCGACCGAGCCTGTAAGTCTCCCCCTCTCCTCCGCCCTCTTCCCTAGCTTCTTTTCCGACCATCTCGTCAGCCACCCCGACTTCCACAGCCCTCCCGACCGTGCCCTAACCCTGTTCTCCGGCAATCCGCCGTCTTCCCTCTCATCCCCGCAGCCGACTTCAAGCGTTCCCTCTTCCCCCTTCCTTTCCGACCCCGATTTTCTCCACAGCCCTAAACCCCTCTCCCATGTTCTTCATCCCGACCCCCCCGGAAACCCTAGCTCCGGCGAGCTCTTCGGCTCAGTCCCGACCCGTCGGCTTTTCCCGTGCTTCCCCGCAGAGCCGACCTTGCTGCCCGTGCTTCCCGTGGACGCTTCCCGTTCCGTGCGTGCTTCCCGTAGCCGACCCGATGATCGCAGCCGCGACACGGCGAGGCGACGTCCGTGTCCGCACACGTAGCACGAGTCCGAGGCGTCCCTTCGGATTCCGACTTGCCCTTCGGTATATTTCTGAAACTCTTGGGTTGGTTTTGCTATTTCATATATGCGTGTCGATGATGATTGGTCTGTGTCTCCTACAATTAGGAGACACACGTTCTGATGCTATCGTTTGGGTTCTGCAAATTGGTTGGAACGATCCTCATATCCATGTATTTTCTGGAATAGAGTTTTATAGTGCTTGTGAGAACGTTCTCAGCTTGTTATCATTTGTGATTCATTTTCTTTGGGGAAGTAGGATAAGAAATTTTAATATAATATAAGTTTTATGAATCAGTGAAATGTAATAGAACTATACGTTAGCTAGGATTTTTTTTAGAAAAGTCAATGTTTTGAGAATAAATTGGGGAATCACACACCTAAAGAAACACAAGTAGGGTTGAAAAATATCAGCAAGTTGGAGGGCCATATGATTTTGCCTTTTTAGACTCTTGTTCCATTTGTAGTCAACAAAAGTATGTGTTGTTCTTGTACTAATGCTAGATGAGTAATTTTCAAGGAACTGCAAGAGAACAATTTAGAAGGAACCCACTTTACTGATATGTGCCAACTGACAAGGCTATGGTTTTTGTGAGTTCCATGATTCCTTTCAATGTGGTGACTTACATGTGTATTTACCTTCATTGCTTGTTCCTTACCAACTTTGTTTCTTCAGTTATATGAGAAATAATATCTTAACAGGAAACATACTTGACAACATTGGAAACTGTACCAAGTATTTAGATGAGCTTTAATTCATATTGATCTTGTTTTAGTTAAACAACTAACTATTATCTATGTCAATAGAAGCAAGTTATATCATTTATCTAAGAAATTTTCCTAAGAAGGCCCAGTATTTAGAAGGATATTTGGAAGGTGATATCCATGTTTAAAATAAGGTTGAGGATATTATGCGGGACTGGTAATTAAATTGATATGGCTTCTTCATCAAAACAAGTTAAATACTAGTGATGTTCTTCTTAAAAAGTATATTAATTGTGGTAACATATGTTTAGTCCTAGCATCATGAGGTGGTACGTCTTCTACAACAATTTAGTCCTAACTCAGAAGGAAAAAAAGTAGCAGGAAAGGGAGCAAGACCAACAGCAACAACATACCCTTGAAATATTATGTGCATATTCTAGAACTGTTTGGTTTGTTTCATGAGTGAAGGTAACAACAAAAAATTCTTAAAAATAAGCCCTTGGGTAGGACATAAATATTGTATATAGGCATTCCTCGATAAAATTAAGAAACAATTGGCTCCAAGTACTCGTTATGCATATGAAGTAGGACATAATAGAGATGCAAGGTTAGGCCTTAGGTGCAAGGTCAGCCTTGACATTCTAAATGGTCGAGACATCAGTCTTGAAGGACTTGGCGAGGATAACATCATTGATGCCTTTAGCAAAGACAACTCCATAAACTTGAAACAACTATACATCAGCTATCCCATATAAAGGATTCTCTATTTGGCTCGATAAACTATTTTCTGTTCATCATAATTTTAGATTTCAAACAACTTTATAGTTATAGTTTCATAATCCACATATAGTACTCATACTACACACATCATGAGATTGTTTGATGTATTTTTAAACTTACATAGTGCTTTATTATGTGTTTTCCCACATAATTAATGTCCTGTAGGAGGATACTACCAATACCACCCAATTTGTATTGTTCTTTCTATTAGTTAATATTTTATTCAGACACATTTCTAAACTAGGAAGTTGTTTATTGTCTTTCACGTAGCAATTTTAAGGGCTCCATTTGCATCTTAATTGGAATCTATTCATTTTCCCTTTCTTCTTACATATGCCAACTAGAGTTATATGATTGGTACTTGAAATTTGTTGCAAGATTTATGTGCAGGGTGCATTGGGCCATCAGACCATCACCTTACCTTTTGCTTTCTTCTAATGATGTGATAAATATACTTCCCCACGAACTTGCTAGTTTTCTTGATATGTCCATAAGACTAGATGCAATATTTCATTTATGAAAATATTGAACTAGAACTACATAGTTTTATAATGTTACAGGTGGATGTGGCAATGAAGCTATCTAAAATGGAAGAATTCATAGGTGGATCTTCATTAATCTTTACCAATATTAGAGAATCCTCTAATATGTATCTGGTTAGCCTAATGCTTCGATAATACATAAATCTTTATCAATTATGTCACACAGGCTGTTGGGCTTGAAGGCGATCTGTGCAAGCAGGAGGATGTGGCAAGAAGTGTAGAAACAACCATCAAACATTTTCGTAAGCTAGATATTCATGTTAACGGAGCATCAGGCAATGGAGGATTTGTCACCTTGGCTTTCGAACATGTGAGTATACTTTGTTGCATGTTGATATGGTATAACATCTATTATACTTTCTGGCTCAATTTACTTTTGAAGTACATCAGTATAATTCTCTCCACTATACTTCAGTCACGAAGCACTTGTTGAGTTGTCTTTTTGTGCAACATTAGTTGGTGGCTTATCCTCTAGAAAATAATATGTGGCTTTTTTCAAATTGCAAGCTGGTGACTAAGATGGGGAAGCCTACTGGCTAAGGCCTTTGGCGTGTTAGGGAGATGTCAAGGTTCAAGGCTGCAATAGTTTTTAGAAATTTCCCATAAAAATTAAAATAATGTAAAATGGGAAGTGACTCATAAAACTGAGTCCATTTGTGAAGCCAGTCATTTTTGGGGAACTAATTATGATATTAGGGTCAATGGAATTACATCATGACCTATTGAAGGCACTCCTGGACTTATAAAACTTGACCCATTCTTCTTGGTCATGCATGCTACCTTTCATGCTTAATAAAATAATATACCGGTATCTATGTCATGGACAACTGAAGATTAAAGTTTCAACTCATCCTTACATGCTGATTTCATTCTCAAATATCCCTTTTTGCCAAATTGGAAAGCTTAGAGCACAAGAGAAATATTGAGCACTCTAATCTTAGTTATGTCATGTATGCATCCATGCATGTTAGTTTGCATTATGTATTGTATATGTTGAGTCATACATAAATTTTCTTTAAGCCCTTAGTATGTGATTCTTTGTTTGTTCTTGACAATAACCAGGTTGTTCTCCTTCGTCCACAATCCTGAGAAGACTCTTGAAGGAAATCAAGCTCATATTATCACCTTGAGGATCATCATCATAATTATGGTCATGCTTGTGATTCTTTGTACTCTTCTTCCTCCAATCTTGAGAAGAATTTTTGTATACTTTGTATATATCATTCTTGGATGTTTGTGATGTACAAACTTTGTATTTGTGATTAATAAAAAGATTGTGTATTATAATATTATGTGTGTGTTGTAACTGGCATATATTGATATTATGTGTGTTTGGTAATTGGATTCTGGAATATATTGATATTATTGTAAACATGTTTATCTTGACGATTGCAAAACGTCAAAAAAAATTCATTTCTTGACGGTTTTTTAAACATCAAAAAATATTTTCCTTGACGGTTTTTTCCCGTCAAGAAAGACTTTTCTTGACGGTCATTACCCGTCATCTAGGCCCCCGTCAAGAAAAGTCGACACTTTTCTTGACGGTTTTTTGTTTGTTTTCTTGACGGTTTAAAACCGTCAAGACAAGCTTGTTTCTTGACGGTTTAAAACCGTCAAGAAAACAAACAAAAAACCGTCAAGAAAAGCGTCGACTTTTCTTGACGGGGGCCTAGATGACGGATCCAAAACCGTCAAGAAAAGTCTTTCTTGACGGGGAAAAACCGTCAAGAAAAGCCATTTTTCTTGTAGTGCATGTCTTATTTATTTTCTAAATATAGAGATCATCCAAATTTTGAATATACGGTGAGAAATATGGAAGCCAAATTCAAGTAATATTGGGGTGAAGTACCTCTTTTATATTGTTTGGCTTCCATATTTGATCCTCCAATCAAATTGGATGGCGTAGAGGTTTTATTAGATGGATATGGAGAATATATGTGTATAGATGTTACTGACATGAAAATAGAAGTTAAAGTTGCGTTGGACAGGTTAGTTATACTGTACGAAGAAGGAGCAACGTCGACCCGACCAACTCCAGGGGGGCTAGTAGTAGCTCCGGCTTGACGTCTAAGCTATCAGCAGCCGGTCGCATACTACAAAGGAAGAAACAAAAGCAATCTTCCCAACCTACTCAAGAGTTGTCTCTTTACCTTAATTCTTATCAAGACGAAGATGAGACTCCAGATCACTTCGCCGTTTTAGAATGGGAGAAGAGACACGACAAGAGATTTCCTGTTCTTTCTAACATAGCACGTGATCTACTGATGGTTTCGGTGTCTACGGTAGCATCGGAGTCCTGTTTTAGTGCAAGTTCAAGGATGTTGAGCGATAGGAGGAGCCGCTTGAAGCCCGATATCTTGGAAGCACTAGTGTGCGTACAATATTGGATGAAAGTCGATAAAAGATCCCAAAACCAGAAAGATGAAGAAGATCATGATGTCCACGAGCTGGATTTGGAATCGCTTTCATTGCAAGAAGGCGAACAACAATGAGGCTACGGTGCAAGGTATTAGGTATGTACATTTAAACTTATACATTTATACTTAAAATATTTCAATTTTAACTTATACTTTTAAATTTTAACCTATACTTTTCAAATTTTAACTTATACTTTCAAAAACTATTTTTTATTTTTAAAAAAAAAAATTTTAACTCCGCCTATGCCAAGCAAGCATTTGCCGGTCCCAAGCCCGGATAAAGAAAGAGGGAGAAATGTTTTTTTTTACTTTTATCATTTTTTTTTCAAAATTAAATTACAAATTTTTTATGAAAATTAAAAAATTAAATCCTAAGGGTCGGTGCGGTTCTTAAATTACAAATATTTACAAATATTTTTCAAAATTAAACATTTTTCAAAATCAAAATTAAATTACAAATTTTTAAAATTAAATTACAAAAAAAACTGTTAAAAAAAAAACCATTCAAACCGGGCCGGTCCGGTTCAATCGGCCCCAATCGACCCGAACCGACCAAGGCCCGGTCCGGCCCGTGGACCGGTTCAGCCCGGACCGGCTACCCCCCTGGTCCGGTCCAGTGGGTCGGGCTGGGCCTGCTTCCTCTGAACCGTGTCGGGCCTGGCCCGGACCGTTTAATCCTAAGGGCCGGTCCTGGAACGGTCCGAGCCCGGTCTGGCCCACCGACTTCGGCCCGTGGGCTGGCCCGGACCGGACCGTTTGTACCATGATCCGTAGGGTGTTCACCTTTGAAAGCACGCCAACCTAACCACTTCAATTAAAACTGCAATCTCCCAAAAGTGATTGAGCAATAGTTCAATAGGACTGGGTGTACGACACAGTCGCCTCGCCGATGCCATGGAGAAACCCCCTGCTTCAGCTCTCTTGATCCAGGCATCGTCCTGATCAGCGATGGAGACCGCCGATCTCCTCACCGCCTCAACTGCATGGTCGTCGCCCAGGTGGTGGATGAGGCCAAAATCCTACCCCTTGTCCGCCCACCAAAGTTCTGTAAGTTTGGTGTCGGGCGACAGTGTAGATACTCGCCGATAGACCTGGCACCCGTCCAGTTTTCATCTGCTATGTTATCCGCTCCCCGGCCAACCGCGACGCCAATCTTGTCCTCTCCAATAAATTTGCCTCTAATGAGGCGCCTCCAGATCGGTGTGATGAGGCTGTTAGTTTGAGCCATCGAAGGGTGGATAAAGGAAAAGTACCTGGCTTTGAAAAAATCCGTCCAAAGAGCTCTTTTGACCATGTGCTTGCACCAGAGTTTCATAGTGAACGCCTCAATCCTCTCATACACTTTACAGATCCCTATGCCTCCCACCTCCATTGGCTTGGTGATGGAATTCCAGCTCGCCAACGCCTCTTGCTTCTTCCCATTTTTTGCCCCCAAAGAAAGCCATTGAACATGCTTTCCATAGTCCGGATAACCTGCTTATGAGGAGTGTTAGTACCGGGAATGCCAGGGCACGCTTTTCGATAAAAAATACAGAAACTGAAACAATTGTAAAGACAACGTTTCAAATGCAATTCCTTAAAGAAGGTTTTGCAACAGAGATCCAGAAGGATTCTGCAAATTACGAGAACTAAAAAGATATCGTAATACACGAATAATCTAAAGAGATTTTCGTGATCGTCGCAAACTGGCAGTAGTGCCTTCTAAAAAGAAGATACTGACAGAACTACTGAAGGCAACAGAAGGATGACAGGCGAAAGATAGAAATGCTGGGGTGAATAATCACCATTGCTCAAAGCTTTATTCGTCCTCTGCGAACAGCTTCCAGGAACCAGCAAGGTTGACGAAAAACCTTGGAACACTCCTGCTCTTCTGACTCCTCGGAAGACGGTGAACTCCTCTGGCAATGGCTCTACTCTTCTCTCTCTGTTTAAAGTAACAGAACCCACGCGTACTAAAAAGTACTAGTGTTTGTGTTAAAGAACACGCTCACTACTCTGTTGTGTTAAAGAACACTTAGAGTTTTTCTCCCTAGAATTCTGATTACTACTGCACTCAGAGAGAGGAGAGAACCTGCATATATAGCCCACGGGACGGTTGCCAAGCAGTTGCCTGAACTTCAGGGTAGTGGCAGAACCACTCCTTAACGTGCAGCAACTGCTGCAACCGTTCTCGCTCTAATATGCAGCCAGCCATACGCACACTACGCACTCTACGCATACTGCGTATGCTGCACACACTGCGCACTCTACGCACGCTGCGTACGCTGCGCACACTGGGCGTACTGGGCTGCGTACTGGGCTGCGTAACTGGGCCAGCGTAACTGGGCTCGCGTAACGGGCCATGCAACGTAGTCGCGCAAGTGGCTCACGCAACGAGCGCAACTTAAGCGCATTATGTGCCTAGCGACGATGCTGACGTGCTAAGTGCAAAGTACGCCAACAAAATGCCACATTACGCCTCATGAGCCCTTGAGCCCGAGTCCGAGCCCGAGTTCGAGTCCGAGTCGCTAAGCTCCTACGGAGCTTAGCTCCAAGGAAATAAATTTCCAAGAGCAAAAAGCTTACAGCTTCTTAATTGTTGATTAAGCCTTTATACCATTAATAATTAATTCCACATGGCACACACCCATGTGCACTACATGTGCATCTCCATAAAGAGAAAAGACTCATATATATGGAGATACATATTCCTTTCTAGCCGATGTGGGACTAAAAACCAAAACAAAAGGCTGCAAACCCAACAATCCCCCATATATCTCTATATATATGAGTACGAGTGTTCCCCACAGTAACTATCCATTATGCTTTTAGGATAGATGCCACTTAAGACTTGAATCTTCCCACGTGAGTCAAAAATCAAACTATAATACAAGAATGGACTAAGCCTTGAATTCTGCAACATAGCTGAAATTCTTTCCACTCACATAATGTAGTTACATGTGCTTCTGGCTACACATTAAAGGCCCTGTGCCAGCCTGGTTTCAGTGTATAATTTTGGGTGTCTACAAGTTTACCCTCAAGAGACGGCCTGATATCTCTGTCAGACACTATAGGTGAGTTCATTATAAAGAGACATGGCATGAAGCGCTTTGCGCTTCCCTTTCGGTGCTACGCCGCTATGACATGGCTTAAAGACGAGGCCTGACCCCGTACCGGGAACCTCATCGTAGTGTCATACTACAGTAGCATGAGGCAACCGCCTCTTTGTAGTGCCAAACTACCCAGCATGAAGCCTTAGGCTCCTTTGCGGTGTTACGCCGCAACGACATGGCTTGCACGGCCGAGGCTTTATCCCTAACCGGGTACCTCATGGTGGTGTCGTGCCACTGTAACATGAGGAACTCCTTCTCTTTGTAGTGCTGACTACACCTCTTTATATTTAATATACAGCATTAGGCTAACTGCCTATTTGTGGTGCTACGCCGCTGTGACTTGGCCTGCAAAGCTGAGGCTTTATCCTATTCCTGGACAGCACCCCACATATAGGAACCTCATCGTGGAGTCACCCCACTGTAGCATGGAGTTTCACTCCTTGTAGTGCTGTTCTACCATGCTTCCTGTAAAGCATACCAGGCATTCACTCTGCCTGAGAACTCATTAAGGCAATTAAGCCAACCTTCCCACAGAAACTATTTTCTGTAGAAAACAATAGTAGACAACAGTAGTTATAGGTCCGTAACCTCTCCATACCCAATAGAACATGTACCCACCGTTCCTGATATTCTTCCGATTAGTGGTCCTCCCTTGAACCAAAAGCTAGATGCCTAGTAGATAAATCTTTGAACTATTAGCATAAAACTTTTTGGTAGGAATACAATAATCCAATATCAGAATGCCTTCAAGACTATTTTACAGGCTGTGTCATTGACCAGCTGGCACTTGAGGCCCATGGTGAACGGATCTGCCAAGTTCTCCTGACTCCGAACATCAATTACTGCAATAACACCTCTCTTGATAAGATCATATACTGCCCTGTGCTTCAACCGCACAGTCCTCTTCTTCCCGTTGAAGAGGTCATTTGATGCCACCGCCGCAGTCGCCTGGTTGTCGCAGTATATCGGTATCGCCGGTATTTACGTCCCAACCAATGGAAGATCATACATGAGCTCCCGAAGCCATTCTGCTTCCTCGGCTGCGGTATCTAGTACAAAGAACTCAGATTCCATGGATGACCGCGAGAGCCTAGTCTGCTTCTTCGACTTCCACGATATAGCAGCTCCACCCATTATGAAAATGTATCCACCTGTGGACCTCTCGCTCTCCACCTCTGAGCACCAACTGGCATCACTGAAGCCTTCCACTACCTGCGGATCTCCGCTGTAGTACAGTACATATGTCTGAGTCTTCTTGAGATATCTCATAACCCGTTTCACAGCTTTCCAGTATTCACAACCTGGGTTGCTCGTGAAACGACTCAGCATTCCCACGGCGAAAGCTATGTCAGGCCTTGTGGCAATAGTAGCATACATCAAACTTCCCATTACGCTTGCATACTCCAACTGTCTGACGCTTTCCCCTGAATTAGGCTTCAGCTTCAGATCACACCTGTACGGCGTATCGATCCCTGGAAGATCCCGATACCCATAACGAGTGATCATTTTCTCAATATAATGAGACTGTGACAGTGCTAGTCCAGTGTCTGTCCGGATGATCTTGATCCCTAAGATCACATCAGCTTCCCCCAAGTCCTTCATACTGAACTTGCTAGAGATGAACTTCTTTGTCTCAGTGACACAGCTAATATCCGTACCTAGGATAAACATGTCATCCACGTACAGACAAACGATCATACCTCTTCCATCAGCGAACTTCGTGTAAACACACTTGTCCGTATCGCTGAACATGTAGCCATTTGACCTTATAACTTTGTCAAATTTCTCATGCCACATCTTGGGAGCCTGTTTAAGACCGTACAAGGATTTCACCAACTTGAAGACTTTGTCTTCAAGACCCCTGATGACAAATCCCTCGGGCTGTTGTATGTAAATCTCTTCGGTCAGCTCACCATTTAGGAAAGTTGTATTCACATCCATCTGATGTATCACCATCTTATGTATTGCTGCGAGAGCAATCAACATTCTGATGGTGGTCATTCGGGCTACTGGAGCATACGTGTCAAAATAGTCAATCCCCTGCTTCTGAGAAAACCCCTTGGCTACCAACCTAGCCTTGAACTTGTCAATAGTTCCGTCTGCTTTTATCTTCTTCTTGAAGATCCATTTGCATCCGATGGGTTTCGCTCCTTCAGAAAGATCAACCAACACCCAAGTGTTATTTGAGGTGATGGAATCAATCTCATTATCAATCGCCTCTTTCCAGAAAACTGCGTCTCTGGTCTTCATCGCCTCATCATAGGTAAGCGGATCTGCTTCCACATGATAGGTGACAAAGTCACTTCCGAAGTCTTTCGGCCTCCTCACACGCTTAGCTGACGGCTCAGCTTGTTCTGGTTCAACCGTTGTATCAACAACAACATCTTCTTGGATCACATCTTCATTGAAGACTTCAGTCTCTTGTGCACCCTCATTATTCTCCGAAACATCCGGAAGAACAATATTCTTGTGGCTTGCAAACTTGTCTTCAAAATATTCTGCATCGCGAGATTCAATGATATGATTTGACTCAATATCAAGAAATCTCCGAGCATCACTCTTCTCGGCATACCCCAAGAAGATCGTCTTTGTAGTCCTTGTCCCAAGCTTCTAAATCTTTAGATCTGGAAGCTTGACATACGCCAGACACCCCCACACTCGAATGACATTCAAGTTAGGTCTGACCTTGAACCAGAGTTCATGAGGAGTAACGTCTGAAGTTGCATGAGGCACTCTATTTAGAATAAAAGTAGCCGTAAATGCAGCTTCTCCCCAGTAGCACTTAGGAAGGCCAGCAGTCAACAATATTGAATTTATCATTTCTGTCAACGTCCTGTTCTTCCTCTCAGCTACTCCGTTTGATTGAGGAGAGTACGGAGCCGTAGTCTCATTGACAATTCCATGTTCCTTACAGAACGATACGAATTCATGAGACCTGTACACCCCACCTCGATCACTTCTTATCCTTTGAGTTGTTGTCCAGTCTGCCGCTCAGCTTCGGCTCTGAACTCCTTGAACTTTTCGAATGCTTCGTCTTTAGCCTTCAGCAAATAAACAAACGCATACTTTGAGAAGTCATCGATGAAGGTTATGAAATACTTCATTCCGGCCTTTGTAGAGAACTGTTTGAAGTCACAGATATCGGAGTGAACCAACTCCAGAAGATCTGTACTTCAATTAACCCGAGGAAAGGGTTTCCTTGTGATCTTCGTTTGAGCACAAACTTCACATTTCTCTACCTTACCCCCACATTTGGAGATAAGTCCTAGACTAGACATTCTGTTTATTCGTTTACAATGAACATGTCCTAGCCTATTATGCCACAACTCAAGAGTATAAGCAGAATGAGTGACTTCATTAATTACATTAATTACATTGGACTGATTTACAAGCTGAATCTTGAACATTCCTTCGGTATAAAAAGCTTTCCCGAAATATGTTTCCTTGATAGACATCACCATCTGGCCAGCATTGATGTCCATCCTGAGGCTTGCATTGCAGAGTAGGCCTCCCAGACCAGGTTCTTGGCGATAGCAGGTACGTGCTTTACGCCTTGAAGCGTTAGAGACTTCCCCGAAGTCAGCTTCAACACCACCGTCCCGATCCCGAGTACTTCAGCTTGTGCTTGGTTCGCCATCATAACCACTTCAGAAGTAGGTGTATAGGTGGTGAACCACTCCTTACTGGAGCAGACATGGCAGGAGGCTCCAGTGTCTACCCACCAGTCAGAGTCAGTCCTTACTACATCAACCTGTGCAATCATAGCAATAACGTCAGTGATTATAGATACCTTACTAGGCTCTTCTTGCTCTGATTGCTTGGTCTTTGCTTTACACTCATTCTTAAAATGGCCCTTCTTGCCACACTTGAAGCAAGGCATTTCTGACTTTGGCTTCTTTTTCTTGATAGAAGTTCCCTTGACTTTTAGATTGTCAGGGTTCTTCTTCTTGCTGTGGAAAGCTGCCTGCTTTCCCTTTGGTTCCTTGGTCTGAACCAGATTGGCGTTAGCCAATTGCTTGGACAGTGTGTCCACCTTCAGTTGAGCCCGCATCTGGTCCTCAACATAGATTTCCTGTAGAAGATCTTCAAGGGTGATCTCCAACTTTTCCTATGCATGTTTGCATAGAACTTGCTCCACCCAGCGGGAAGCTTTGAGACAATCCCTCCAATAACAAACTTGTCGGGAAGGGGCATCGCCTCGTCTTCCAGCTACTGTCGCAGTTTCAGGAACTCCTTTACCTGCGGCAGCATAGACTTTTCGTCCTCAAAGAACCACTTGTGATATTTTTCAACCATAAATATTTTACTGCGGTTCTTGTCTTCTTCGTAGAGTTTTTCTAGAGACTCCCATATGTCTCTAGCGATATTCTTCTTAGAATAGGATTCTGCTAGGGAATCCTCCATAACATTCAGGATAAGCAACCTGCAAATGCTATTCTCCCTTCTCCACTTGGCCTGAAGTTTAGTAGCCGCAGAGATTGCGGTAGCAGACCCAGTATCTGGAACGGTAGGTTCCTCTTCAAGAAGCACGTGATCCACGTCTCTGAGTTGGAGAGTGAGATAAACCTTCCTCTTCCAGACTTGATAATGCTCTCCATCAAACTTCTCTAACTTACAGAAGTCAGTGTTTAGGAGTGAAGCATTAATATTTTCCATCGTAGCAATAAAGCTTTGAGATTGTTAGTACCGAGAACGCCGGGGCACGCTTTTCGATAAAAAATACAAAAACTGAAACAGTTGTAAAGACAACGTTTCAAATGCAATTCCTTAAAGAAGGTTTTGCAACAGAGATCCAGAAGGATTCTGCAAATTACGAGATCTAAAAAGATATCGTAATACACGAATAATCTAAAGAGATTTTCGTGATCGTAGCAAACTGGCAGTAGTGCCTTCTAAAAAGAAGATACTGACAGAACTACTGAAGGCAACAGAAGGATGACAGGCGAGAGATGGAAATGCTGGGGTGAATAATCACCGTTGCTCAAAGCTTTATTCGTCCTCTGCGAACAGCTTTCAGGAACCAGCAAGGTTGACGAAAAACCTTCGAACACTCCTGCTCTTCTGACTCCTCGGAAGACGGCGAACTCCTCTGGCAATGGCTCTACTCTTCTCTCTCTTTTTAAAGTAACAGAACCCACGCGTACTAAAAAGTACTAGTGTTTGTGTTAAAGAACACGCTCACTACTCTGTTGTGTTAAAGAACACTTAGAGTTTTTTCCCAGAATTCTGATTACTACTGCACTCGGAGAGAGAAGAGAACCTGCATATATAGCCCACGGGGCGGTTGCAAGCAGTTGTCTGAACTTCAGAGTAGTGGCAGAACCACTCCTGAACGTGCAGCAATTGCTGCAACCGTTCCCGCTCTAATATGCAGCCAGCCATACGCACTCTACGCACACTGCGTACACTATACACACTGTGCACTCTACGCACGCTGCGTACGCTACGCACACTAGGCATACTGGGCTGTATACTGGGCTGCGTAACTGGGCCAGCGTAACTGGGCTCGCGTAACGGGCCGCACAACGTGGTCGTGCAAGTGGCTCGCGCAATGAGCGCAACTTAAGCGCACTATGCGCCTAGCGACGATGCTGACGTGCTAAGTGCAAAGTGCGCCAACAAAATGCCATATTACGCTTCATGAGCCCTTGAGCCCGAGTCCGAGCCCGAGTCCGAGTCCGAGTCCGAGTCCGAGTCCGAGTCGCTAAGCTCCTACGGAGCTTAGCTCCATGGAAATAAATTTCCAAGAGCAAAAAGATTACAGCTTCTTAATTGTTGATTAAGCCTTTATACCATTAATAATTAATACCATATGGCATACACCCATGTGCACTATATGTGCATCTCCATAAAGAGAAAAGACTCATATATATGGAGATGCACATTCCTTTCTAGCCGATGTGGGACTAAAAACCAAAACAAAAGGCTACAAACCCAACAAGGAGGACACGCCGCCAGCATGTACATTGGCATCGACGACAGTACATGCCTGATTAAAATAAGCTTACCTCCAAGAGACAAAGTCCTGTGCTGCCATCCGCTAATTCTTTCCTTGATCTTCGCCAGAAGCGGCTCGTACAGAGAAGCCTTTCGACGCCCGTAGGTCAGGGGACAGCCCAAATACAGAAACAAGGGATTTTTCACCATAAAGCCCGCATTCTCGTATTAGGCTGCTACTGAGGCATTATAGGAATCATGGATATATATGGTGCTTTTGATATTATTCACCTTCTGCTCCGATAGAACTTCGTATCTTTCGTGGAGCGATCTGATCTACCGGACAGTTCTCTTCTCCCCCGAGAAGAAGATCAGCAGGTCGTCAGCATAAGCTAGATGTGTAATCATAGGGCACCCGCTAGTGATGCGGAATCTCCCAGAACTCCTTCGCTCTTCCAAAGCAATCAGATTGCGGCTCAGAACCTTCCCTACGATGATAAAAAGAGTGGGGAAGAGAGGATCACCTTAGTGAACGCCTCTAGATGATCGAAAGAAACCCGGCAAGTATCCTTTGATGACGGGGATGAACCAGTAGTCACTTACCGACTTCCAAAGGACGTTGATCCAGCGTTCAGACAAGCCAAATTTACACATAACCCATATGAGGACTTGCCAATCCAGTCTGTCGTATGTCTTTTCCATGTCTGTCTTTAATGCGATATTGCCGCCCCGATTGGTGGCACCCATGTTGTTGACCATCTCTTGCGCCATAAGGATGCCGTCAACTATCTCTCTACCTTTCACAAATCTACTATGTTCTCTAGAAATAATCTTTGGAAGAAGGTCCTCCATCCAGAAAGCAATGATCGTCAAAATTAGCTTGTTCATGAAGGTGCATATGCTAATAGGACGAAAATCTGAGAAGGACTCTAGGTTCTCAAATTTTGGGATGAAAACCAAAAAGGTGCTCGAAAGAGGAGTCAGATAAGAGGCACCCTCCAGAAGAGCGTTCGTCGCTGCCACCAGGTCGGATTTGATGAAAGTCCAACAAGTATGGAAAAACAACCCGTTGAAACCGTCGGGGCCTGGCGCATTGTCTTGATTGATAGCCCAGACCATTTGCTTCACCTCAATCTCCAGGATAGGCGCATCACGATATAGGTTTTCCTCCTCGACTATGAGCTCTAGAATGGCGTCCAACATAACCTCATCTCTGATAACGACCTACTTGGAGAATATGTTTGTATAGAACCTCTCCACTTCCACGACAATGGCCAATGGGTCTTCTAATAGGTTGCCCAAATGATCTTTGATATTTTGAATGTGGAGGCGAGTCCTCTTTCCTGCCACATAGCCTTGGAAGAATTTGGTATTACGGTCAGCTTCAGAATCCCATATGAGGTTCGCCTTCTGCTTCCAAAAGTCTGTTATAGTACTGTTCTTCTTCTTTAATTGTGCTGCCGCCTGACTCATCGCCGCCCAAGTATTAGGAGTACGAGATTCCTCGTGAGTCGACTCTGCCCGTGCCAGAGCTTCCTCCGCCTCTCTGAGTTCAATGAAGATGCCACCGAACGCTGTCTGAATCCACCCCGTTAGGGCCGCCCTCATTTGAGCTTCTTCCCCAAGCCGATGAGGGGATCGCTATGATCCACCGCATTCCACGCCGCCTGCACCACCCCGAGGAAATCCTGGTTAGAGCACCAAAATTCAACAAACTTATAAGTTCTTCCTGCCGCTAGATCTCATCTCCTTTATCACTAGAAGCAGTGGACAGTGGTCCGACTCCACGACACTGAGGTGAGACACCGCGGAGGTCATCCCCATCTGGCCCCAACTTTGGTTGGCCAAGACACGTCCAACCTCGAGTATTGGCTGTGTTTCTCTTTACGTTGATTGTGCCAAGTGACTTGCCACCCCAAGAAATTGATGTGCTCGAGCTGCACTTCCATTCGAATTGGTTGAAGTCGCGCATCGAACCCCAGTCCATCTTGCGCCCGCCCCCTTCTCTGAGAGTTCTTGATAGCATTAAACCCTCCCCCCCCCCCCCACGGCAGACCCAAGGGGAGTCTGGAAGTCGTGACAAATATATAACAGGTCATCCCACATAGATCTCCTAAGTACCTTGGACTCCTCCGTGGACAAAAGAGCAAATAAACTCTTTGGCATCTTATTGTGTTTATTCAGAAAAGAGGCAGATTGCTGATGGTGCGAGATGACTGTAGCCTTGATCGAGTCATTGAAGGACACCTAGATGTCCTTACCAAATGCCTACGTAGCTGAGTAGCCTTGCTTCATCTTGAATTTCTCTATGTGTTGTTCTTGGACCTTCGCTTCAATGATCGATAGTATAGCTATTTTATAAATTTTCTTGAGGATCGTGATCCTGTCGGTCGTTCTCTTCTCGACGATCCCCCTCGCATTCCATATCAAAATGTTTAGCATTGGATCAGTCCTGAGCGGGATTCTTTAGCCGCTGATCTTAGGTGCATCTTCAAGCCTTTTTGAATCGATAACTTCACGACCTCCCTACTAACCGCCGAAACGATCTTGCCTTGGGGAGGAATGGCTTTGAAGCAGCCTTGGGGAGGAATGGCTTGGTAACACCCAGTTGTTATGCTGATAGCCTAACCTCCTCTGAAACAACCGAATCTTGTCGTTGTAACTGGAGGAGACTCTCCCCTGATCCCCTGCCCCTTCTTAACTCTGTGCCGTTGTGCTGAGATGCCAGCACTTCAGACCTATAAATGAATCCAATCGGGTGATCTGCCTCCTCGATGGTGTCAATTTTCGTATCAGTGCCAATTGTCGCTCGTACTTTTCCTTTGTCTATCACACCTCCCCTCTTCTTAGCCTTTTTGTACGTTGCCAATCTGTGCCCCTGCAACCTGCAGTCAGGGCAAAATAAGGGGTTGCTCTCAAAAACTATTGGTAGCCAGAAACTCACATCATGAGGACATACGATCTAAACTCTGTTAGGGCGAGTGTGGGATACCATAGCCTGATCAAGAACCAGAGGGATCCGACACCACTCGTAATCCCAAAAACTCTGTACTGTTAAAGAAATGCTGAGGAAGCCCTGGCAAGAATAGCCAAACTGGCATAATGGGCGATTTCTGATTCAGAGCAAAATTCGAAATCCATCGAAATAGCCGCATCTGAGCATTAGCCACGAACCAAGCATCCTTCGCTCTGAGATGGAGAAAATTACACTCAAGCTTCGGTCAGATGAGAATGTATCTCCGATAAATGACCCCAAACTCGAAGTGTCCGGCAAAACCAAGGAGACTCATCTTCGCCCTGGTGACATCTACCGATGGGCGAGAGCGTTGGAACTTGCCAGCGAGGGCTAATCTCAGCGAGCCGCCATCTCCGAGAGTTCCCTAAAAAGAAACGACCAGCGCACCCTCAAACGGGTTAATGCCATGGTGAGCTGGGGGAAGATGGAGGAGGAGGGTAGAAAGGAATCAGGAGAAGCCAATGGCGGCGGCTTCGATTCACCACCTCCACGAAGAAGGGCACCATAACGACCGGAAGGAGGAATTCGGAGAGGGGGTGGGGCGCTCCTGGGATGGAAGGACAGTTGGGGACCCAAAAACAACATAAGAGGAGCGAGAATAAGCTGGGGGACCGGCTCCGAAGAGGAGATGCCAACCCACCGATCGTCAGGATCTAGGGGAGCAAGGGCTCGAGAGGGGAGCCACCGCAAAAGAGAATATATATATATATATATATAATATATATATATATATAAAAAACAAAGAGAATATAT
>JANAVB010028197.1:5528222-5545722 GCA_029216955.1 Iris pallida
TTTCGACTTGCCGATTGATCTCAAGGAAAGGCATTTGGTGCTGATAATCCAGTATTTTCGTATCTGAGTTTGTTTCTATTCTTCCAGAGAAGCCCGATCGCAGCCAGAAAAATGATGTGAGGAAGCTTCCTATTGGGGCCCACGTCCCAAATCTTGAATTAAGGAAGAAGCCCCCTAAACGTAGGGTACAAATATGGCCGTGTGTGCGCAATGAAGCCCAAACCTCTCCGCGTCTGTCCGTCGACGAACACGTGACCGATCATTTTATTACTCGGCCGCCCGTAGCAATTATACCTGGAAGCCATCGAAAATCTAAAGAGAGCAAGAATGTCGTCCGTAGGTCATGTTGCTACTTGGGCCGGTTAGCCCGGAGCCCGACCCAGGCCCGGACCGGCCCGTTGTCCATTCAGCCCGGCCCGGCCCGCCTCTGGCCCGAACCGGTCCGGCCTCCCACCCCCGAACGGTCGGGTCGGGCCCCCCCCCAGCCCGAGCCCGGCCTGGCCGACAATTTTTTTTATTGCAGTTAGGCCCGGCCCGAGCCCGGTTGGAACGGTCCAGCCGACCGTTGGGTTATCCGTTTGATTTTTTTTTTAAAAGCAGCCGACCGTTGGAGGGGGGTTCTTTTACAAAAATGCCCCTCCCATATAGCTGTTATTAAAATGTTGGGAGGGGAATTTTGGTCATTTTTGGCCCAAAATTACCAAAAAACTCTGAAAAATTCCAATAAATAGGCCAAAAATCCTATTTTTCAAACACAACTCATTCCAAACATTTCTCTACATTTATCTACGGTGTTCTACGGCTTTCCCTCCCCGGTGCTCTGGTGCACTACGGCTTTCCGATCTCCCTCCCAACTCCATTCCGGCTCTACGGCTTCCCGATCTTCCTCTCAATCCCTTACTTTCTTCTAACATAGTTTTACTTTATTTTATTTTATATATGGCTGGTGAAGGTTCAAATCCACCTAATCTTGCTGGACAGACTTACCAATTTTTTAATTTTTTTGACGGTACTGAAATTCCACCTGAGCAAGTAGCAACCAATCCGATTCCGGAGGGGTTCCAACCATCTCCTCCGGAAGTCGCTAGTTCCACCCAACGTCCTGAAAAGAAAAAAAAGGTCCAAGTATTGGGAATATTTTACTTTAATTTTTGAAACTAATCCTGATGGTTCGCTTGTTTTAGATGCCAAGGGTGAACCAATACCGTACAAGACGCAATACAAGAAATGTTGCATCTAGTACGCATGGAAGAAGGGCGGTGGCACCGGGACCATATCCAGACACTACGACACACTTGCTACGGGAAGGACACACTTCAAGCGTCCCAACCCAAATAAGCTTTGGCGCCACCGGTTCTTCAATGGGTAACTTTACTTACTCAGCTGCTCGCATAAAACTGAATTAACTAATATATTATTCGTGAAGAACTTCCTTTCACGACGGGTGAAAGCGAATCTTTACGAGATTATCCATCAATTTCTCTAAACCCCCCTTTACTAGAGTGAGTAGACAACAAGCTCGAAATGAGGCTATTCGTCTCTTTAACGAGCGAAAAGCCGCTTTGAAAGCGAATTTTCAAAATATTAGTAAGTTGGCTATTACTTCTGATATTTGGACTTCTAAGTGGAGTTATGCTTACATTTGTATTACTGCACACTATATAGATGCACAATGGATGTTGCAAAATGCATCATCTGTCTTAAAATTATAGAATGTCCACACGGGCGCTATAATTTCAAGTGAGATTTCAAAACACGTGCGTGAATATGATATTCACCCTAAAAAATTTCTATCTCTTTGGACAATGCATCAAACAATACTGCTGCTATGTCTTCTTTGTCAGTAATTTTTCAGCCTATTTTAGAAGGTAGGCTTTTGCATGTTAGGTGTGCTTGCCATATAATTAACTTAGTTGTTAAAGAATGTTTAAAAATTTTGATCCCCATTTAGACACTCTGCGATAATGCTTGCTCCACATAAACTCGTCTCCAAGTAGACAACAATGTTTTGCATGCACGTGCGCACATTTTGGTATTACTTTTAGAAGATTTGTGATGGATATACCAAAATAGGTAGAACTCCAGCTACTTGATGTTGAAATCTGCAATTTCTTTTAAGAATGCTATTACATATTATTGTAATTCGGATGTCAACTTTGACTATCAAGTTACTACTGATGATTGGGTAGCAGCTGAAAGTGTTTGTGAATTTTTAGAAGTTTTTACAATGCTACATGTACTCTTTTTGGTGTTTATTATCCCACATCTTGCTTAGCTTTACGTGAACTTTGTAACATCACTACAAGAAAAATGACCTTTCTTGACGGTCAATTTATTGACGTATGGTCAAAACCGTCAAGGAAAGCAGTTATCGTGACGGTTTTAGACATACGTCAACAAAACACCCATTTTTCTGTTATATATTAAAATTTGACCATATTACTTGACGGTTTTTACAAAGCGTCAAGAAAACCCATTGCATTACTTGACGGTTTGCTGATAACCGTCAAGTAATGCATGTGCAAAAAAAAAAGGCGCACACATTTCAGATGCCATTTTCGTAATTTTTTCAAAAAAAAAATTTTCTTGACGGTTTTAACAAAATTTGGGAATCGAGGGTTTCTTATATATTTCACATCCACATACTTCTTTTCCTCCTTCCCCCATCCCTCTCCCTCTCGAGCTCCCCCTCCGGTGGAAGTCTTCCCCCGGCCGGCGAACCCCCCGGCGACCGAGCCTGTAAGTCTCCCCCTCTCCTCCGCCCTCTTCCCTAGCTTCTTTTCCGACCATCTCGTCAGCCACCCCGACTTCCACAGCCCTCCCGACCGTGCCCTAACCCTGTTCTCCGGCAATCCGCCGTCTCCCTCATCCCCGCAGCCGACTTCAAGCGTTCCCTCTTCCCCCTTCCTTTCCGACCCCGATTTTCTCCCAGCCCTAAACCCCTCTCCCATGTTCTTCATCCCGACCCCCCGGAAACCCTAGCTCCGGCGAGCTCTTCGGCTCAGTCCGACCCGTCGGCTTTTCCCGTGCTTCCCCGCAGAGCCGACCTTGCTGCCGTGCTTCCCGTGGACGCTTCCCGTTCCGTGCGTGCTTCCCGTAGCCGACCCGATGATCGCAGCCGCGACACGGCGAGGCGACGTCCGTGTCCGCACACGTAGCACGAGTCCGAGGCGTCCCTTCGGATTCCGACTTGCCCTTCGGTATATTTCTGAAACTCTTGGGTTGGTTTTGCTATTTCATATATGCGTGTCGATGATGATTGGTCTGTGTCTCCTACAATTAGGAGACACACGTTCTGATGCTATCGTTTGGGTTCTGCAAATTGGTTGGAACGATCCTCATATCCATGTATTTTCTGGAATAGAGTTTTATAGTGCTTGTGAGAACGTTCTCAGCTTGTTATCATTTGTGATTCATTTTCTTTGGGGAAGTAGGATAAGAAATTTTAATATAATATAAGTTTTATGAATCAGTGAAATGTAATAGAACTATACGTTAGCTAGGATTTTTTTTAGAAAAGTCAATGTTTTGAGAATAAATTGGGGAATCACACACCTAAAGAAACACAAGTAGGGTTGAAAAATCAGCAAGTTGGAGGGCCATATGATTTTGCCTTTTTAGACTCTGTTCCATTTGTCAACAAAAGTATGTGTTGTTCTTGTACTAATGCTAGATGAGTAATTTTCAAGGAACTGCAAGAGAACAATTTAGAAGGAACCCACTTTACTGATATGTGCCAACTGACAAGGCTATGGTTTTTGTGAGTTCCATGATTCCTTTCAATGTGGTGACTTACATGTGTATTATACCTTCATTGCTTGTTCCTTACCAACTTTGTTTCTTCAGTTATATGAGAAATAATATCTTAACAGGAAACATACTTGACAACATTGGAAACTGTACCAAGTATTTAGATGAGCTTTAATTCATATTGATCTTGTTTTAGTTAAACAACTAACTATTATCTATGTCAATAGAAGCAAGTTATATCATTTATCTAAGAAATTTTCCTAAGAAGGCCCAGTATTTAGAAGGATATTTGGAAGGTGATATCCATGTTTAAAATAAGGTTGAGGATATTATGCGGGACTGGTAATTAAATTGATATGGCTTCTTCATCAAAACAAGTTAAATACTAGTGATGTTCTTCTTAAAAAGTATATTAATTGTGGTAACATATGTTTAGTCCTAGCATCATGAGGTGGTACGTCTTCTACAACAATTTAGTCCTAACTCAGAAGGAAAAAAGTAGCAGGAAAGGGAGCAAGACCAACAGCAACATACCCTTGAAATATTATGTGCATATTCTAGAACTGTTTGGTTTGTTTCATGAGTGAAGGTAACAACAAAAAATTCTTAAAAATAAGCCCTTGGGTAGGACATAAATATTGTATATAGGCATTCCTCGATAAAATTAAGAAACAATTGGCTCCAAGTACTCGTTATGCATATGAAGTAGGACATAATAGAGATGCAAGGTTAGGCCTTAGGTGCAAGGTCAGCCTTGACATTCTAAATGGTCGAGACATCAGTCTTGAAGGACTTGGCGAGGATAACATCATTGATGCCTTTAGCAAAGACAACTCCATAAACTTGAAACAACTATACATCAGCTATCCCATATAAGGATTCTCTATTTGGCTCGATAAACTATTTTCTGTTCATCATAATTTTAGATTTCAAACAACTTTATAGTTATAGTTTCATAATCCACATATAGTACTCATACTACACACATCATGAGATTGTTTGATGTATTTTTAAACTTACATAGTGCTTTATTATGTGTTTTCCCACATAATTAATGTCCTGTAGGAGGATACTACCAATACCACCCAATTTGTATTGTTCTTTCTATTAGTTAATATTTTATTCAGACACATTTCTAAACTAGGAAGTTGTTTATTGTCTTTCACGTAGCAATTTTAAGGGCTCCATTTGCATCTTAATTGGAATCTATTCATTTTCCCTTTCTTCTTACATATGCCAACTAGAGTTATATGATTGGTACTTGAAATTTGTTGCAAGATTTATGTGCAGGGTGCATTGGGCCATCAGACCATCACCTTACCTTTTGCTTTCTTCTAATGATGTGATAAATATACTTCCCCACGAACTTGCTAGTTTTCTTGATATGTCCATAAGACTAGATGCAATATTTCATTTATGAAAATATTGAACTAGAACTACATAGTTTTATAATGTTACAGGTGGATGTGGCAATGAAGCTATCTAAAATGGAAGAATTCATAGGTGGATCTTCATTAATCTTTACCAATATTAGAGAATCCTCTAATATGTATCTGGTTAGCCTAATGCTTCGATAATACATAAATCTTTATCAATTATGTCACACAGGCTGTTGGGCTTGAAGGCGATCTGTGCAAGCAGGAGGATGTGGCAAGAAGTGTAGAAACAACCATCAAACATTTTCGTAAGCTAGATATTCATGTTAACGGAGCATCAGGCAATGGAGGATTTGTCACCTTGGCTTTCGAACATGTGAGTATACTTTGTTGCATGTTGATATGGTATAACATCTATTATACTTCTGGCTCAATTACTTTTGAAGTACATCAGTATAATTCTCTCCACTATACTTCAGTCACGAAGCACTTGTTGAGTTGTCTTTTTGTGCAACATTAGTTGGTGGCTTATCCTCTAGAAAATAATATGTGGCTTTTTTCAAATTGCAAGCTGGTGACTAAGATGGGGAAGCCTACTGGCTAAGGCCTTTGGCGTGTTAGGGAGATGTCAAGGTTCAAGGCTGCAATAGTTTTTAGAAATTTCCCATAAAAATTAAAATAATGTAAAATGGGAAGTGACTCATAAAACTGAGTCCATTTGTGAAGCCAGTCATTTTTGGGGAACTAATTATGATATTAGGGTCAATGGAATTACATCATGACCTATTGAAGGCACTCCTGGACTTATAAAACTTGACCCATTCTTCTTGGTCATGCATGCTACCTTTCATGCTTAATAAAATAATATACCGGTATCTATGTCATGGACAACTGAAGATTAAAGTTTCAACTCATCCTTACATGCTGATTTCATTCTCAAATATCCCTTTTTGCCAAATTGGAAAGCTTAGAGCACAAGAGAAATATTGAGCACTCTAATCTTAGTTATGTCATGTATGCATCCATGCATGTTAGTTTGCATTATGTATTGTATATGTTGAGTCATACATAAATTTTCTTTAAGCCCTTAGTATGTGATTCTTTGTTTGTTCTTGACAATAACCAGGTTGTTCTCCTTCGTCCACAATCCTGGAAGACTCTTGAAGGAAATCAAGCTCATATTATCACCTTGAGGATCATCATCATAATTATGGTCATGCTTGTGATTCTTTGTACTCTTCTTCCTCCAATCTTGAGAAGATTTTTGTATACTTTGTATATATCATTCTTGGATGTTTGTGATGTACAAACTTTGTATTTGTGATTTAAAAAGATTGTGTATTATATATTATGTGTGTTGTAACTGGCATATATTGATATTATGTGTGTTTGGTAATTGGATTCTGGAATATATTGATATTATTGTAAACATGTTTATCTTGACGATTGCAAAACGTCAAAAAAATTCATTTCTTGACGGTTTTTAAACATCAAAAAATATTTTCCTTGACGGTTTTTTCCCGTCAAGAAAGACTTTTCTTGACGGTCATTACCCGTCATCTAGGCCCCCGTCAAGAAAAGTCGACACTTTTCTTGACGGTTTTTTGTTTGTTTTCTTGACGGTTTAAAACCGTCAAGACAAGCTTGTTTCTTGACGGTTTAAAACCGTCAAGAAAACAAACAAAAAACCGTCAAGAAAAGCGTCGACTTTTCTTGACGGGGGCCTAGATGACGGATCCAAAACCGTCAAGAAAAGTCTTTCTTGACGGGGAAAAACCGTCAAGAAAAGCCATTTTTCTTGTAGTGCATGTCTTATTTATTTTCTAAATATAGAGATCATCCAAATTTTGAATATACGGTGAGAAATATGGAAGCCAAATTCAAGTAATATTGGGGTGAAGTACCTCTTTTATATTTTTGGCTTCCATATTTGATCCTCCAATCAAATTGGATGGCGTAGAGGTTTTATTAGATGGATATGGAGAATATGTGTATAGATGTTACTGACATGAAAATAGAAGTTAAAGTTGCGTTGGACAGGTTAGTTATACTGTACGAAGAAGGAGCAACGTCGACCCGACCAACTCCAGGGGGGCTAGTAGTAGCTCCGGCTTGACGTCTAAGCTATCAGCAGCCGGTCGCATACTACAAAGGAAGAAACAAAAGCAATCTTCCCAACCTACTCAAGAGTTGTCTCTTTACCTTAATTCTTATCAAGACGAAGATGAGACTCCAGATCACTTCGCCGTTTTAGAATGGGAGAAGAGACACGACAAGAGATTTCCTGTTCTTTCTAACATAGCACGTGATCTACTGATGGTTTCGGTGTCTACGGTAGCATCGGAGTCCTGTTTTAGTGCAAGTTCAAGGATGTTGAGCGATAGGAGGAGCCGCTTGAAGCCCGATATCTTGGAAGCACTAGTGTGCGTACAATATTGGATGAAAGTCGATAAAAGATCCCAAAACCAGAATGAAGAAGATCATGATGTCCACGAGCTGGATTTGGAATCGCTTTCATTGCAAGAAGGCGAACAACAATGAGGCTACGGTGCAAGGTTAGGTATGTACATTTAAACTTATACATTTATACTTAAAATATTTCAATTTTAACTTATACTTTTAAATTTTAACCTATACTTTTCAAATTTTAACTTATACTTTCAAAAACTATTTTTATTTTTAAAAAAAAAAATTTTAACTCCGCCTATGCCAAGCAAGCATTTGCCGGTCCCAAGCCCGGATAAAGAAAGAGGGAGAAATGTTTTTTTTACTTTTATCATTTTTTTTCAAAATTAAATTACAATTTTTTATGAAAATTAAAAATTAAATCCTAAGGGTCGGTGCGGTTCTTAAATTACAAATTTACAAATTTTTCAAAATTAAACATTTTTCAAAATCAAAATTAAATTACAAATTTTTAAAATTAAATTACAAAAAAAACTGTTAAAAAAAAACCATTCAAACCGGGCCGGTCCGGTTCAATCGGCCCCAATCGACCCGAACCGACCAAGGCCCGGTCCGGCCCGTGGACCGGTTCAGCCCGGACCGGCTACCCCCCTGGTCCGGTCCAGTGGGTCGGGCTGGGCCTGCTTCCTCTGAACCGTGTCGGGCCTGGCCCGGACCGTTTAATCCTAAGGGCCGGTCCTGGAACGGTCCGAGCCCGGTCTGGCCCACCGACTTCGGCCCGTGGGCTGGCCCGGACCGGACCGTTTGTACCATGATCCGTAGGGTGTTCACCTTTGAAAGCACGCCAACCTAACCACTTCAATTAAAACTGCAATCTCCCAAAAGTGATTGAGCAATAGTTCAATAGGACTGGGTGTACGACACAGTCGCCTCGCCGATGCCATGGAGAAACCCCCTGCTTCAGCTCTCTTGATCCAGGCATCGTCCTGATCAGCGATGGAGACCGCCGATCTCCTCACCGCCTCAACTGCATGGTCGTCGCCCAGGTGGTGGATGAGGCCAAAATCCTACCCCTTGTCCGCCCACCAAAGTTCTGTAAGTTTGGTGTCGGGCGACAGTGTAGATACTCGCGAAGACCTGGCACCCGTCCAGTTTTCATCTGCTATGTTATCCGCTCCCCGGCCAACCGCGACGCCAATCTTGTCCTCTCCAATAATTTGCCTCTAATGAGGCGCCTCCAGATCGTGTGATGAGGCTGTTAGTTTGAGCCATCGAAGGGTGGATAAAGGAAAAGTACCTGGCTTTGAAAAAATCCGTCCAAAGAGCTCTTTTGACCATGTGCTTGCACCAGAGTTTCATAGTGAACGCCTCAATCCTCTCATACACTTTACAGATCCCTATGCCTCCCACCTCCATTGGCTTGGTGATGGAATTCCAGCTCGCCAACGCCTCTTGCTTCTTCCCATTTTTGCCCCCAAAGAAAGCCATTGAACATGCTTTCCATAGTCCGGATAACCTGCTTATGAGTGTTAGTACCGGGAATGCCAGGGCACGCTTTTCGATAAAAAATACAGAAACTGAAACAATTGTAAAGACAACGTTTCAAATGCAATTCCTTAAAGAAGGTTTTGCAACAGAGATCCAGAAGGATTCTGCAAATTACGAGAACTAAAAAGATATCGTAATACACGAATAATCTAAAGAGATTTTCGTGATCGTCGCAAACTGGCAGTAGTGCCTTCTAAAAAGATACTGACAGAACTACTGAAGGCAACAGAAGGATGACAGGCGAAAGATAGAAATGCTGGGGTGAATAATCACCATTGCTCAAAGCTTTATTCGTCCTCTGCGAACAGCTTCCAGGAACCAGCAAGGTTGACGAAAAACCTTGGAACACTCCTGCTCTTCTGACTCCTCGGAAGACGGTGAACTCCTCTGGCAATGGCTCTACTCTTCTCTCTCTGTTTAAAGTAACAGAACCCACGCGTACTAAAAAGTACTAGTGTTTGTGTTAAAGAACACGCTCACTACTCTGTTGTGTTAAAGAACACTTAGAGTTTTTCTCCCTAGAATTCTGATTACTACTGCACTCAGAGAGAGGAGAGAACCTGCATATATAGCCCACGGGACGGTTGCCAAGCAGTTGCCTGAACTTCAGGGTAGTGGCAGAACCACTCCTTAACGTGCAGCAACTGCTGCAACCGTTCCTCTAATATGCAGCCAGCCATACGCACACTACGCACTCTACGCATACTGCGTATGCTGCACACACTGCGCACTCTACGCACGCTGCGTACGCGCACACTGGGCGTACTGGGCTGCGTACTGGGCTGCGTAACTGGGCCAGCGTAACTGGGCTCGCGTAACGGGCCATGCAACGTAGTCGCGCAAGTGGCTCACGCAACGAGCGCAACTTAAGCGCATTATGCCTAGCGACGATGCTGACGTGCTAAGTGCAAAGTACGCCAACAAAATGCCACATTACGCCTCATGAGCCCTTGAGCCCGAGTCCGAGCCCGAGTTCGAGTCCGAGTCGCTAAGCTCCTACGGAGCTTAGCTCCAAGGAAATAAATTTCCAAGAGCAAAAAGCTTACAGCTTCTTAATTGTTGATTAAGCCTTTATACCATTAATAATTAATTCCACATGGCACACACCCATGTGCACTACATGTGCATCTCCATAAAGAGAAAAGACTCATATATATGGAGATACATATTCCTTTCTAGCCGATGTGGGACTAAAAACCAAAACAAAAGGCTGCAAACCCAACAATCCCCCATATATCTCTATATATATGAGTACGAGTGTTCCCCACAGTAACTATCCATTATGCTTTTAGGATAGATGCCACTTAAGACTTGAATCTTCCCACGTGAGTCAAAAATCAAACTATAATACAAGAATGGACTAAGCCTTGAATTCTGCAACATAGCTGAAATTCTTTCCACTCACATAATGTAGTTACATGTGCTTCTGGCTACACATTAAAGGCCCTGTGCCAGCCTGGTTTCAGTGTATAATTTTGGGTGTCTACAAGTTTACCCTCAAGAGACGGCCTGATATCTCTGTCAGACACTATAGGTGAGTTCATTATAAAGAGACATGGCATGAAGCGCTTTGCGCTTCCCTTTCGGTGCTACGCCGCTATGACATGGCTTAAAGACGAGGCCTGACCCCGTACCGGGAACCTCATCGTAGTGTCATACTACAGTAGCATGAGGCAACCGCCTCTTTGTAGTGCCAAACTACCCAGCATGAAGCCTTAGGCTCCTTTGCGGTGTTACGCCGCAACGACATGGCTTGCACGGCCGAGGCTTTATCCCTAACCGGGTACCTCATGGTGTGTCGTGCCACTGTAACATGAGGAACTCCTTCTCTTTGTAGTGCTGACTACACCTCTTTATATTTAATATACAGCATTAGGCTAACTGCCTATTTGTGGTGCTACGCCGCTGTGACTTGGCCTGCAAAGCTGAGGCTTTATCCTATTCCTGGACAGCACCCCACATATAGGAACCTCATCGTGGAGTCACCCCACTGTAGCATGGAGTTTCACTCCTTGTAGTGCTGTTCTACCATGCTTCCTGTAAAGCATACCAGGCATTCACTCTGCCTGAGAACTCATTAAGGCAATTAAGCCAACCTTCCCACAGAAACTATTTTCTGTAGAAAACAATAGTAGACAACAGTAGTTATAGGTCCGTAACCTCTCCATACCCAATAGAACATGTACCCACCGTTCCTGATATTCTTCCGATTAGTGGTCCTCCCTTGAACCAAAAGCTAGATGCCTAGTAGATAAATCTTTGAACTATTAGCATAAAACTTTTGGTAGGAATACAATAATCCAATATCAGAATGCCTTCAAGACTATTTTACAGGCTGTGTCATTGACCAGCTGGCACTTGAGGCCCATGGTGAACGGATCTGCCAGTTCTCCTGACTCCGAACATCAATTACTGCAATAACACCTCTCTTGATAAGATCATACTGCCCTGTGCTTCAACCGCACAGTCCTCTTCTTCCCGTTGAAGAGGTCATTTGATGCCACCGCCGCAGTCGCCTGGTTGTCGCAGTATATCGGTATCGCCGGTATTTACGTCCCAACCAATGGAAGATCATACATGAGCTCCCGAAGCCATTCTGCTTCCTCGGCTGCGGTATCTAGTACAAAGAACTCAGATTCCATGGATGACCGCGAGAGCCTAGTCTGCTTCTTCGACTTCCACGATATAGCAGCTCCTCCACCCATTATGAAAATGTATCCACCTGTGGACCTCTCGCTCTCCACCTCTGAGCACCAACTGGCATCACTGAAGCCTTCCACTACCTGCGGATCTCCGCTGTAGTACAGTACATATGTCTGAGTCTTCTTGAGATATCTCATAACCCGTTTCACAGCTTTCCAGTGTTCACACCTGGGTTGCTCGTGAAACGACTCAGCATTCCCACGGCGAAAGCTATGTCAGGCCTTGTGGCAATAGTAGCATACATCAAACTTCCCATTACGCTTGCATACTCCAACTGTCTGACGCTTTCCCCTGAATTAGGCTTCAGCTTCAGATCACACCTGTACGGCGTATCGATCCCTGGAAGATCCCGATACCCATAACGAGTGATCATTTTCTCAATATAATGAGACTGTGACAGTGCTAGTCCAGTGTCTGTCCGGATGATCTTGATCCCTAAGATCACATCAGCTTCCCCCAAGTCCTTCATACTGAACTTGCTAGAGATGAACTTCTTTGTCTCAGTGACACAGCTAATATCCGTACCTAGGATAACATGTCATCCACGTACAGACAAACGATCATACCTCTTCCATCAGCGAACTTCGTGTAAACACACTTGTCCGTATCGCTGACATGTAGCCATTTGACCTTATAACTTTGTCAAATTTCTCATGCCACATCTTGGGAGCCTGTTTAAGACCGTACAAGGATTTCACCAACTTGAGACTTTGTCTTCAAGACCCCTGATGACAAATCCTCGGGCTGTTGTATGTAAATCTCTTCGGTCAGCTCACCATTTAGGAAAGTTGTATTCACATCCATCTGATGTATCACCATCTTATGTATTGCTGCGAGAGCAATCAACATTCTGATGGTGGTCATTCGGACTGGAGCATACGTGTCAAAATAGTCAATCCCCTGCTTCTGAGAAAACCCCTTGGCTACCAACCTAGCCTTGAACTTGTCAATAGTTTCGTCTGCTTTTATCTTCTTCTTGAAGATCCATTTGCATCCGATGGGTTTCGCTCCTTCAGAAGATCAACCAACACCCAAGTGTTATTTGAGGTGATGGAATCAATCTCATTCAATCGCCTCTTTCCAGAAAACTGCGTCTCTGGTCTTCATCGCCTCATCATAGGTAAGCGGATCTGCTTCCACATGATAGGTGACAAAGTCACTTCCGAAGTCTTTCGACCTCCTCACACGCGCTTAGCTGACGGCTCTTGTTCTGGTTCAACCGTTGTATCAACAACAACATCTTCTTGGATCACATCTTCATTGAAGACTTCAGTCTCTTGTGCACCCTCATTATTCTCCGAAACATCCGGAAGAACAATATTCTTGTGCTTGCAAACTTGTCTTCAAAATATTCTGCATCGCGAGATTCAATGATATTTGACTCAATATCAAGAAATCTCCGAGCATCACTCTTCTCGGCATACCCCAAGAAGATCGTCTTTGTAGTCCTTGTCCCAAGCTTCTAAATCTTTAGATCTGGAAGCTTGACATACGCCAGACACCCCCACACTCGAATGACATTCAAGTTAGGTCTGACCTTGAACCAGAGTTCATGAGGAGTAACGTCTGAAGTTGCATGAGGCACTCTATTTAGAATAAAAGTAGCCGTAATGCAGCTTCTCCCCAGTAGCACTTAGGAAGGCCAGCAGTCAACAATATTGAATTTATCATTTCTGTCAACGTCCTGTTCTTCCTCTCAGCTACTCCGTTTGATTGAGGAGAGTACGGAGCCGTAGTCTCATTGACAATTCCATGTTCCTTACAGAACGATACGAATTCATGAGACCTGTACACCCCACCTCGATCACTTCTTATCCTTTGAGTTGTTGTCCAGTCTGCCGCTCAGCTTCGGCTCTGAACTCCTTGAACTTTCGAATGCTTCGTCTTTAGCCTTCAGCAAATAACAAACGCATACTTTGAGAAGTCATCGATGAAGGTTATGAAATACTTCATCCGGCCTTTGTAGAGAACTGTTTGAAGTCACAGATATCGGAGTGAACCAACTCCAGAAGATCTGTACTTCATTAACCCGAGGAAAGGGTTTCCTTGTGATCTTCGTTTGAGCACAAACTTCACATTTCTCTACCTTACCCCCCATTTGGAGATAAGTCCTAGACTAGACATTCTGTTTATTCGTTTACAATGAACATGTCCTAGCCTATTATGCCACAACTCAAGAGTATAAGCAGAATGAGTGACTTCATTAATTACATTAATTACATTGGACTGATTTACAAGCTGAATCTTGAACATTCCTTCGGTATAAAAAGCTTTCCGAAATATGTTTCCTTGATAGACATCACCATCTGGCCAGCATTGATGTCCATCCTGAGGCTTGCATTGCAGAGTAGGCCTCCCAGACCAGGTTCTTGGCGATAGCAGGTACGTGCTTTACGCCTTGAAGCGTTAGAGACTTCCCCGAAGTCAGCTTCAACACCACCGTCCCGATCCCGAGTACTTCAGCTTGTGCTTGGTTCGCCATCATAACCACTTCAGAAGTAGGTGTATAGGTGGTGAACCACTCCTTACTGGAGCAGACATGGCAGGAGGCTCCAGTGTCTACCCACCAGTCAGAGTCAGTCCTTACTACATCAACCTGTGCAATCATAGCAATAACGTCAGTGATTAGATACCTTACTAGGCTCTCTTGCTCTGATTGCTTGGTCTTTGCTTTACACTCATTCTTAAAATGGCCCTTCTTGCCACACTTGAAGCAAGGCATTTCTGACTTTGGCTTCTTTTCTTGATAGAAGTTCCCTTGACTTTTAGATTGTCAGGGTTCTTCTTCTTGCTGTGGAAAGCTGCCTGCTTTCCCTTTGGTTCCTTGGTCTGAACCAGATTGGCGTTAGCCAATTGCTTGGACAGTGTGTCCACCTTCAGTTGAGCCCGCATCTGGTCCTCAACATAGATTTCCTGTAGAAGATCTTCAAGGGTGATCTCCAACTTTTTCCTATGCATGTTTGCATAGAACTTGCTCCACCCAGCGGGAAGCTTTGAGACAATCCCTCCAATAACAAACTTGTCGGGAAGGGGCATCGCCTCGTCTTCCAGCTACTGTCGCAGTTTCAGGAACTCCTTTACCTGCGGCAGCATAGACTTTTCGTCCTCAAAGAACCACTTGTGATATTTTTCAACCATAAATATTTTACTGCGGTTCTTGTCTTCTTCGTAGAGTTTTTCTAGAGACTCCCATATGTCTCTAGCGATATTCTTCTTAGAATAGGATTCTGCTAGGGAATCCTCCATAACATTCAGGATAAGCAACCTGCAAATGCTATTCTCCCCTTCTCCACTTGGCCTGAAGTTTAGTAGCCGCAGAGATTGCGGTAGCAGACCCAGTATCTGGAACGGTAGGTTCCTCTTCAAGAAGCACGTGATCCACGTCTCTGAGTTGGAGAGTGAGATAAACCTTCCTCTTCCAGACTTGATAATGCTCTCCATCAAACTTCTCTAACTTACAGAAGTCAGTGTTTAGGAGTGAAGCATTAATATTTTCCATCGTAGCAATAAAGCTTTGAGATTGTTAGTACCGAGAACGCCGGGGCACGCTTTTCGATAAAAAATACAAAAACTGAAACAGTTGTAAAGACAACGTTTCAAATGCAATTCCTTAAAGAAGGTTTTGCAACAGAGATCCAGAAGGATTCTGCAAATTACGAGATCTAAAAAGATATCGTAATACACGAATAATCTAAAGAGATTTTCGTGATCGTAGCAAACTGGCAGTAGTGCCTTCTAAAAAGAAGATACTGACAGAACTACTGAAGGCAACAGAAGGATGACAGGCGAGAGATGGAAATGCTGGGGTGAATAATCACCGTTGCTCAAAGCTTTATTCGTCCTCTGCGAACAGCTTTCAGGAACCAGCAAGGTTGACGAAAAACCTTCGAACACTCCTGCTCTTCTGACTCCTCGGAAGACGGCGAACTCCTCTGGCAATGGCTCTACTCTTCTCTCTCTTTTTAAAGTAACAGAACCCACGCGTACTAAAAGTACTAGTGTTTGTGTTAAAGAACACGCTCACTACTCTGTTGTGTTAAAGAACACTTAGAGTTTTTTCCCAGAATTCTGATTACTACTGCACTCGGAGAGAGAAGAGAACCTGCATATATAGCCCACGGGGCGGTTGCAAGCAGTTGTCTGAACTTCAGAGTAGTGGCAGAACCACTCCTGAACGTGCAGCAATTGCTGCAACCGTTCCCGCTCTAATATGCAGCCAGCCATACGCACTCTACGCACACTGCGTACACTATACACACTGTGCACTCTACGCACGCTGCGTACGCTACGCACACTAGGCATACTGGGCTGTATACTGGGCTGCGTAACTGGGCCAGCGTAACTGGGCTCGCGTAACGGGCCGCACAACGTGGTCGTGCAAGTGGCTCGCGCAATGAGCGCAACTTAAGCGCACTATGCGCCTAGCGACGATGCTGACGTGCTAAGTGCAAAGTGCGCCAACAAAATGCCATATTACGCTTCATGAGCCCTTGAGCCCGAGTCCGAGCCCGAGTCCGAGTCCGAGTCCGAGTCCGAGTCCGAGTCGCTAAGCTCCTACGGAGCTTAGCTCCATGGAAATAAATTTCCAAGAGCAAAAAGATTACAGCTTCTTAATTGTTGATTAAGCCTTTATACCATTAATAATTAATACCATATGGCATACACCCATGTGCACTATATGTGCATCTCCATAAAGAGAAAAGACTCATATATATGGAGATGCACATTCCTTTCTAGCCGATGTGGGACTAAAAACCAAAACAAAAGGCTACAAACCCAACAAGGAGGACACGCCGCCAGCATGTACATTGGCATCGACGACAGTACATGCCTGATTAAAATAAGCTTACCTCCAAGAGACAAAGTCCTGTGCTGCCATCCGCTAATTCTTTCCTTGATCTTCGCCAGAAGCGGCTCGTACAGAGAAGCCTTTCGACGCCCGTAGGTCAGGGGACAGCCCAAATACAGAAACAAGGGATTTTTCACCATAAAGCCCGCATTCTCGTATTAGGCTGCTACTGAGGCATTATAGGAATCATGGATATATATGGTGCTTTTGATATTATTCACCTTCTGCTCCGATAGAACTTCGTATCTTTCGTGGAGCGATCTGATCTACCGGACAGTTCTCTTCTCCCCCGAGAAGAAGATCAGCAGGTCGTCAGCATAAGCTAGATGTGTAATCATAGGGCACCCGCTAGTGATGCGGAATCTCCCAGAACTCCTTCGCTCTTCCAAAGCAATCAGATTGCGGCTCAGAACCTTCCCTACGATGATAAAAAGAGTGGGGAAGAGAGGATCACCTTAGTGAACGCCTCTAGATGATCGAAAGAAACCCGGCAAGTATCCTTTGATGACGGGGATGAACCAGTAGTCACTTACCGACTTCCAAAGGACGTTGATCCAGCGTTCAGACAAGCCAAATTTACACATAACCCATATGAGGACTTGCCAATCCAGTCTGTCGTATGTCTTTTCCATGTCTGTCTTTAATGCGATATTGCCGCCCCGATTGGTGGCACCCATGTTGTTGACCATCTCTTGCGCCATAAGGATGCCGTCAACTATCTCTCTACCTTTCACAAATCTACTATGTTCTCTAGAAATAATCTTTGGAAGAAGGTCCTCCATCCAGAAAGCAATGATCGTCAAAATTAGCTTGTTCATGAAGGTGCATATGCTAATAGGACGAAAATCTGAGAAGGACTCTAGGTTCT
>JANAVB010028197.1:5550722-5595722 GCA_029216955.1 Iris pallida
GGGCTGGGGTGGTGGAAAGCCCCACCACGGGAGGAAGACGGCGAGGGAGGGCCTCCCCACGGGAGCACGCCGTCGAGGCGGAAGACCCGCCACGAGAAAGGAGGCCAGGAGGCCGACCGGCCTGGGCGGAGACGAAGGCCTCCGCAAGGGGAGGCGCCGGGTGCCGGGCCAAGGAGGCCCACCGGCCACGGCGACCATCCGGGTGCGAGTAGCGCGCCGCTCCCCAGGAGTCTCGAGCTCCGCTCCGCACACCCATATATATATATATATATATATATATATATATATATATCATATAAGCATATATATAGTATATATATATAATATATAATATATCTTATATATATATATATATATATTATATTATATATATATTATATATATATATTTTTATATGAAGCAATATATTATATATATATATATATATATAGATATAATATATATATATATTGCTTATAAATATATATAATATATTATATAATATATATATCTATATATAATTATATATATTTATAAGCATATATATCTATATATATATATATATTTTTTTTCTCTTTTGATATATATAGATATAGATATATATATATATCTAATATATATATATTAATATAGAATATAATATATAATATACTATAGTATATGGTATTCTCTTTTGCTTATATATAATTATATATATATAGATATCTGAAGATAGAGATTATATATATAATATATATATATATAATATATATATATTATTATAATTAAGCAAAAGAGAAATTACATATATATATATTATATATATATATATATATATGTATATATATATATATATATATATATATATATATATATATATATTTTGCTTATATATATATAATATATATATATTATATATATATATATATATATATATATATATATATATATATATATATATATATATATATATATATATATATTCTCTTTTGCTTATATATATATATATATATATATATATATATATAAGCAAAAGAGAATATATATATATATATATATATATGTTAGTATAACAAAAACAAATAGTTTGAATGAACAGTGCAAAGCACTGTTGATTCTCTTCCAAACCAGCACACAAGAACAGAATTCTGAATGATTTTTTTCGATTTGAATCTCCCTCAAATCCAAATAAACTCTTCCAAAAATTTTCCTACGTAATCTTTATCACATTGTCGATAGAATTTGTAACGACCCGCTCCGTCCTAGCGGAACGCCGATTCAAACGGCAAGTGCAACGACTCAAACGAGCCGTCGACCCGAAGAGTTGGCATCGACTTGATGAAGAATCGATGCAAGGATTACATTGGCCCGTCAAGATGAATCCAGACTTAGACTTTCAAAGGCGCGCTCGGAGTATCGCTCGGCCGATGCGAACATCGTTAAGGTGGGTGGCTCCGATGAACCCGTCTTTGCTTAGCCTAGACACATAACAATACGGACACTATCACGAGAATCGCTAGACGGTAACCCCGCGCATGCTAATAAATGACTCAACGCACCTAGCTAAGGGAATAATCCCATCTTGCATGCTTGTTTAGAACATGGAAAAGAACTCGGCAAATATATAAACTCTCGTACCGCGCTCTACGCTCGTGCTATGGCACAAGCTCACGTTCAAGTCCCTTATGCGTTCAAACAATGAAACAATGAATGGTGTACAACAATGAAACGGAAAGACTATCAACATAGTCGCTCCGAGTAGAGTATAGCAACATTGAAAGGCTATGGGACCGATGGGTCGCCAAGGCGACTCCCGCACTGGGAGTTGCGTAATGCGTGAATGAATGAATCAACGAATGAATAAATACGTGAAAATGAATGAACGAACGAACAAATGAAAGAAAGAAATAAAAAAAGAATACATGAAAGATAAGACATGAAAGACGTTAGCGACAGGTGTGACGGGCACGTGCAACGGGGCTCGCTACCCGTGCTGCACGGACGCCAACCTGGTCGATAACGCATTATGGCTAAGGGTTAGACTACGGCTCGGAGACAGCTGTTATGTTAAATGACAAGTAAAATACGAAATGGTCGTGGACAAACGGCACGGGCGATGGAGGGAATACCATGGCCGTAATGAGGAAGGATTCCGCGGCACGATCGATGGAGGGTAATCGTGGCCGGCCTAGGCGGAATCAATACGGGGCTTACGATCTGCCTGGGTGCGGGCTTGGGCACCAGAGGACGTAAGTGCAGGGTATATCCAAGAGACTTAACGGGGTGTACCAGCCATCACCCTACGCTAAGTTGAGAATTACCAAGGGGAATGCCCAAAATGGCTTGTAAAGCCAGCGACCCATACATGTAGATTAAGTGGACTATGCTGGTGGTAATCCACGTGCAAGTCCTTGCATTGAAATCAAAGTAGTCTAAGATAAATGAACAAGTGCCTCCTGAACGTGCTTGAAATATAACATCCTGAACATGAACATGCCCAAAATATAACACTCTGGAACACGCTTGCAATGTAACATCCTGAACATGCTCGAAATATAATATTCTGAACGTGCCTACGACGTACTAGGACCTGAGACATGAACATGCCCGTAACATTGAATGTTTACATGAATCATGTTATGTTGAAATATGTGAATTGTTGACTAACTTGGTTTACCTTGGACAGGAAAGGCCGGACGGTAAGTATGGGTAAGTCGTGCATGTATTTCCATACGACACTTAAATTCAGCAACACGAGATAGGTCATGATATGTGCCATGAAATTGATCCTAAGGCAAGATTAGAAAGACAATGAATGATAGACGGTGCATAAAAGTAAATGCAACGTATTTGGTAATGATAGCATTGTGGGCGAGCTAGCCTCCCCACCAGTGCATAACAATGTACTGATAACCCCACAGTCTGCTTGCAGGAAGCAGGAAATGTCGGCGGGTACGGAGCTTTCCTCGAACGTGCTAAGGCGCGGAGCTATCTCTGGGGCCTTGGAACGTTGCAGAAGCTGAAGCACCCTATACAGGACATAATGTATTGGAACATCGCCATGTATCATTCCATCTTGTAAGCCACTTGGCACGTCTTTTATGTTTCAGAGAGAGAGCTTGAGCGATTTGTAATATCGGCCTAGCACCGCTTATAACCTTCTTGAATTTCAATAAAGAGTTCGAATTCGTTTCTACTTGTGTTTATTTACTTTCCGCTACAATGGGGGCACTCTGTGCGACTCTGTGGCCTAGCTCAAATCGGCCGTTTCTGGACATGGCCTTACACGGGCGCAACCTAGGCCCATGCGGCATCACGCCTTAGCGAGGACGATCGCTCCTATGGGAGAGGGGCATGACATTTTGGTATCAGAGCACGGCTTTACGTCCTTGGACTTCATTCGATTTTTTCAGTTCTGAAAGCTCGGTTGGAAACAAAAGATGGATACGCTCTCTCTCGTTGTGCCTTGGGATGTTCCATACAATAAGTCTAATATTTTCAAAAGCTCGTACAAGTACTCAGTTGAATGGGATCGATAGGCGATGGCCTTTATGCCGAACGTCGCAAACTTAACTCGATAGAGAACACATGCTAAGTTAACATGTCGCGTGCGTGCCTGACTAGTCTTGCGTTGACCTAGCAAGTGAGCGTGCAAACTCAAATATAGTCCTCACGAGATGGTTATGCGGCACAACTTAGTCCGCGTGTCGTGCACCTCGACTTTTGGGTGCAATCGGGTTGCGAGCGATATCAAGTATCGCTCGATCGAGAACGAAAATACACTTTGAGTGTCTATCGATAGAAACGCTATCGAGTTAACGCTTAGGCGTACTCGAAAAGATTGGCTTGGATTTTGAGGATTAGTGCGAACGACTCAGTATGTCGAGGCAACGTGAGCGATTACGCTAGAGATTCGTCGAACGAATATGAAGGATGTCTTAGCGCATGACGCGAACGTGATTGAGGACTAGATTGTATGACTTGAATCCGAGTGGTGTATGTGATAGGTTCGAAGAAGAATAAGAATGAGTATCGACGACTGAGTCGAGTGGCTCAAACCCTGAGTGGTGTATGGACGTCATAGAAATTGTTCGAGCGAGACTAAAGGATTTACGGATCGTACGAGTTTGTCGGCAAGCGATGCGATCGCGCAAAGCCTTAGAACGTGTCACGCTTGGTTGGTCGTGACTTCAAAAGTCCCGAACGAGATGTCGCTGGACAACTTGTCAATGGGCAACGCAAGTTAGAAAATGGTTCGGAACGATGAATGAAAATGATTGGTCTTGATCGAGGAAACTTAGAGGATCGCGCGTACGATTTCGGATTGATTCAAATGAAATGTGACTTGAGTTTGAACAACGATCTTGAAACTAGCTTGAGGAATAGCAGTTGAACTTGAACTTGAATATTAAAAAAAATTGTGGAATATCCAACTCGGACAACAGTATCAACGCACAACTCGAAATCGGTTGCAAAGAAAGATCGTCAGGTTACGCATATCGTCGATGGTATTGAGGCGTATCAAAGATCAATATGCGATAACTCGGGGGTACTCTGACTCAGCGAATGACGATCGTACAAATGTCATTGTTCCGATGGATGCTATACTCTTGATATTGAAACGTGTCGAGGAAAATATAGACGTGGCTCGAGGATTTTCTAGTTGAACAAAATGATGAATGGACTATCGATCTTGGCTTGGATAGAAAATAAAATGTTGGATTTGCTTCGACGATAACCCCAACGTCGACATTCTTGTCTTATGCGAGTGCAACTCCAGCCTCGCACATGCGTCGTACCGATTAGGGCGATCACTCCGCGTGAGCGCTGGTATGGTGATTCATACAGTGGGGGTGATTGAACTAGTATGGCGTGGCAATTTGTGTGCTTCGACTTGTGGTTTGACACGAAGGTGGACTCGAAAATGACTTATCGTGCATGACGATCGAATTTGAGGATTGCGTAGGTGCAATCTGCGTATCGAGAATGAATTAGTCTAGACGCAAGCAAGAGTTGCGCCCCGATGAGAATGATTATTCCATGGGAGCGTTGCATGGTGATTCATGAGCCGTCGTGGATACTCGGACTCGCGTGAGATTGGGGCACAACATATTGTCAAAGCTAGATGAACTCGTGATCGAATACATGAATTGGTTAGAATGGATATGTGAAGTATGTCGATTTAGTGATTTGAATGGATTTGAATTCGTTGCAGTGTGCGACGAATGCCTTGATACGAATAGGTGATCGTGCTCGATGTTTAGAAATCTGAGTGACGCGAGCTTGGGTAGAAAATCCTGTACTACTGACTTTGGTTTGACCCTAGGATTGGGGTCAGTGTTGGCATTATTGTTGGGGAACTATGATTCCAATCCTGACATTGACTTAGCCTTGAGAAATGGCCTAGCGGTTAGGCGAGACGCCCTGTTTTATGTGTTTGCAATCAAAAGATTAATCTTGAGGATTGACATGGATGGATTGAATGATGTAAGAATAGGAAACCCTGCTCACGAGATTCGGCTGACATGCATATATTTCAGGGACGCTTGAGTATGTGCACGATACGACTCGAGTGAGAATGACGAATTTCTAGATCATACGGCTTGGCTGAATGCATGTATTTTTGGGACGCGTGCAATGCGTGCATGATCCAGCCAAGTGATACGTTGAGTTCAAGCAAGACTTGAGGAATGGAAGAGTATCGAAGATCTTGAAATTGCGTTAATAAAGGATTGATACTAGTACGAGCGTGACTCGGACAAGAAACGTGTGAGCGAAGTGTGCGTGAACGATAATGAGATTGGCCCTAAACAAGTGAATGATATGGAATCGATACTGTACAAGTAAAAGTTGGTATAACGAATTGAACCATTGATAGAAAAATATTCTCGATGATAGTACAATACATGGTCTTAAATCGGACAAAAATTACTTAGACTTGGTAGACCCCGCTAAGTAGAAATCATACTGATTTCGTGGACACGAACGCTTGAGAAGCGAATCGGGTCATCTCGATGACCGAGATAAATGAACGTGAGTTTGCCTCAGCCTACGACCCTCGCACTTGATAAATTACAACGTGCCTCGTGCGATCATTTTTATTCCCATGACACGGAGAAATAGCAACGAAGACGAAGAAACACTTGAATTGAATAAGTACCATCAAGTCTAAAATGAATGGACTGTCATCCAATAAAATTTACCAGACACATGCGACATAAAACTTGGAAGGATAACCGAGCACGGTTCGATGCCTTCGTTCGTTAGAGTTGTCTAAGAGACACGACGACATGAGTTAAGAAATGGTAGGATGACCTGCACTCAAGAAGTCTCGAGGACGAGACTTATTTTGAGTGGTGTATTATGTAACGACCCACTCCGCCCTAGTGGAACGCCGATTCAAACGGCAAGTGCAACGACTCAAACGAGCCGTCGACCCTAAGAGTTGGCATCGACTTGATAAAGAATCGATGCAAGGATTACATTGGCCCGTCAAGATGAATCTAGACTTAGACTTTCAAAGGCGCGCTCGGAGTATCGCTCGGCCGATGCGAACATCGCTAAGGTGGGTGGCTCCGATGAACCCGTCTTTGCTTAGCCTAGACACATAATAATACGGATACTATCACGAGAATCGCTAGGCGGTAACCCCGCGCATGCTAATAAATGACTCAATGCACCTAGCTAAGGAAATAATCCCATCTTGCATGCTTGTTTAGAACATGAAAAAGAACTCGGCAAATATAGAAACTCTCGTACCGCGCTCTACGCTCGTGCTAAGGCACAAGCTCACGTTCAAGTCCCTTATGCGTTCAAACAATAAAACAATGAATGGTTTACAACAATAAAACAGGAAGACTATCAACATAGTCGCTCCGAGTAGAGTATAGTAATATTGAAAGGCTATGGGACCGATGGGTCGCCAAGGCGACTCCCACACTGGGAGTTGCGTAATGCGTGAATGAATAAATCAACAAATGAATAAATACGTAAAAATGAATGAACGAACGAACAAGTGAAAGAAAGAAATGAAAGAAAGAATACATAAAAGATAAGACATGAAAGACGTTAGTGACAGGTGTGACGGGCACGTGCAACGGGGCTCGCTACCCGTGTAGCACGGACGCCAACTTGGTCGATAACGCATTATGGCTAAGGGTTAGCCTACGGCTTGGAGACAGCCGTTATGTTAAATGACAAGTAAAATACAAAATGGTCGTGGACAAACGGCACGGGCGATGGGGGAATACCGTGGCCGTCATGAAGAAGGATTCCGCGGCACGATCGATGGAGGGTAATCGTGGCCGGCCTAGGCGGAATCAATACGGGGCTTACGGTCTGCCTGGGTGCGGGCTTGGGCACCAGGGGACGTAAGTGCAGGGTATATTCAAGAGACTTAACGGGGTGTACCAGCCATCACCCTATGCTAAGTTAAGAATTACCAAGGGGAATGTCCAAAATGGCTTGTAAAGCCAGCGACCCATGCATGTAGATTCAGTGGACTATGCTGGTGGCAATCCACGTGCAAGTCCTTGCATTAAAATCAAAGTAGTATAAAATAAATGAACAAGTGCCTCCTGAACGTGCTTGAAATATAACATCCTGAACATGAACATGCCCGAAATGTAACACTCTGGAACACGCTTACAATGTAACATCCTGAACATGCTCGAAATATAATATTTTGAACGTGCCTACGACGTGCTTGGACCCGAGACATGAACACGCACGTAACATTGAATGTTTACATGAATCATGTTATGTTGAAATATATGAATTGTTGACTAACTTGGTTTACCTTGGACAGGGAAGGCCGGACGGTAAGTATTGGTAAGTCGTGCATGTATTTCCTTGCGACACTTAAATTCAGCAACACGAGATAGGTCATGATATGTGCCATGAAATTGATCCTAAGGCAAGATTAGAAAGACAATGAATGATAGACGGTACATAAAAGTAAATGCAACGTGTTTGGTAATGATAGCATTGTGGGCGAGCTAGCCTCCCCACCAGTGCATAACAATGTACTGATAACCCCACAGTCTGCTTGCAGGAAGCATGAAATGTCGGCGGGTGCGGAGCTTTCCTCGAACGTGCTAAGGCGCGGAGCTATCTCTGGGGCCTTGGAACGTTGCAGAAGCTGAAGCACCCTATACAGGACATAATGTATTGGAACATCGCCATGTATTATTCCATCTTGTAAGCCACTTGGCACGCCTTTTATGTTTCAGAGAGAGGGCTTGAGCGATTTGTAATATCGGCCTAGCACCGCTTGTAACCTTCTTGAATATCAAAAAAGAGTTCGAATTCGTTTCTACTTGTGTTTATTTACTTTTCACTGCAATAGGGACACTCTGTGCGACTCTGTGGCCTAGCTCAAATCGGCCGTTTCTGGATTGGCCTTGCACGGGCGTAACCTAGGCCCGTGCGGCATCACGCCTTAGCGAGGACGATCGCTCCTACGGGAGCTAGGCGTGACATAATTCTATCTATTCCCGTTCAAACCAGGAATTTAAATTTGATTAGAAAATCAAATTTCGAACTCTATATATACATATACCTCTCGGAAATTATTAGAATTTTTTTGTAACGCTCTAGTGACTCCGTGTGGCCGATCTAAAGTGAACCCTAGCCTTGGGTGCACCACTTAAGCTACCTATAACCGCCATACGGCCGCTGGCCGACAGCCAACACAGTTGTACGCGGGATAGAGGGCAATAGTCGCGACGGTCAACTGGTAAACCCTCACATTCTTCGTTCTATTTCTCTCTTATTATTTGATCATTTTATAATCTGCAAGTTCTTCCTCGTAGATGACATGACCCTTTTCCACCGTCATCAAGGAGAATTCGTTATACATCATTAGGTTGCTCAGAAAATCGATTGAAAGATTGATGAAAATTTGCTCAAAATTGAATAGAAATTCAATCCACACACCTATTTTGGAAGATAGAATCTGAACAAGATAATAGAATTTTAAACCAAATACTTGAATATAGTTGTAGATAACATAAGCAGGTTTAAAACCGTTCTAATAGTTTTCTTGAATTTGATTTTAAACACCAGTTATTCCAGTTTGAAAATCTCAAAAAAAATAGTTTTCTAAACTGGAAATTTCTGATACGGGGTCCGTACCGACAAACTGGACGACTTGGCCAAAAATTGAAGGTATCGAAAGGTGGGTACGAACTTTGCAGATGTGTGGGCTTTGAGAAAATTTGAATTGGTTGTGTGTACACGACAAATTCGAACTGTATCCGTCGAAGAATATTGTATCGGGTTTTCTAACAAATTCTAATTACTTTGTGTATGCTCGTCACATTGTAACAAAACTTGTGCCAATGGAATCATATCATTTTTTGGTCTTGTGAGCCAAGTTTGGTCCGATTCTGAGACAGTTGATCGGATCGCCGTTTTAGAGCCCCATGATCCGACTCAATAGACAATTTTGTGCACAACTTATCAGAATCCAAAATTAGATATACCGTTGGGTTCGTATTGAAAAATTGGACATGTAGACATATAATTTATTGACTTTAGAGACCATAGATTTTGGCATACTTTTCGATGCAAAGCAGGTCCAACCGCGAGCATCATTTTGATCCAAAATTATGTGTCAAGAATTGGACTTGTGGGTACTCAACCTTAGATATTTCATTTATTTCAAAAATGTTGGTGATATTTGTTTCATCATCCGGGGATGTTTCTGAAAGTTTTATCCTTGTTGCTTCTTTCGACTTGTCGATTCCATCTGCTGGATGTCGTCAAAATATCCAACAATCGCCATGCAAGATACGTTGCTATATTATTGCTCATCATATTTATTTTTAGCATTTATTTATTTTCTTTCATATTTGTTTAGTTTTATATATTACAAAAAATGCGTGTCTAAGTCACACTTGGGTGCAAGCAACTGTATTAGTCGTTTTCTGTTGCTTTCTTTTATTATATGCATGTTGACTTAGTTTTAGTGGAGTACCTTATGATTGTAGGATATCCTTATATCTCCTTTGGCCGTGACACTCACATTATACGATTTGAGACATTTGGCTAGGGGCACGACTTGTATATTTGACTGACCATCAATATGTAAGAAGTCATATGATGGATAGATGATTGTAGCTGCTATGATTAGGATATAGAGACTCAATCAGTTACAAAACTAGACTTGTTATGGACATGACTTGGTTAGTGTAGGAGTCTTGGGGGTAGACAATCACTAGTGTGTATGGGAAGCCAAACAGATAAACCATTGTCTATGGATGGAACTATGGCGAGATACAATTTGCAGATACCCTCTGACGTTTTGGACGTTACGGCCAGATACAAATGACTGGATGACAGTACATGTACACAACCTAAATACCTCCCATGCGTGTAAAAGTTGTCCTATAATTGTACGTTAGACGGTTAGGATACCCTTTTGTATATTTGTTGTCGTGGATAGTCTTTGCATATTTATTTATCTATTCTGACATTTCATGTAGCATGATTTTATATATCTCGTTAAGCCCCTCTGAGGACCTGGTGATCTCTCCAGGTATAGTTGACTTGTAGTATCCTGAGTAGTACGGTTCCGGACTAGACTCTTCCTTCGCAGCCGAGGAGGTCTCACCCTCGGAGCCTATTTGATTTCCTTTTTAGTTGATGGACTTATGTAGTTTCTTTATCTTGTTCTTTCAGTTGATTTCATTCTGTCACTCGGTAGTGGATTTGTCTCCGCCCGACAGATATTTTTCTTTATATTTTACTTGAGACATTTGATAAGTTATTTCTTTTATTTATCGTTGTGGATGAGATATAGTTGTTGTATATGACCATAGAATATTAATATGAGCTGGAGTTCATATGATACAGCTTATGTGTGTATATGTAGATTATATTTATTGGAGTAGTCTGCGTATATATACAGCAAGCATGTATGTATTCTTTATCCTATGTATATTTGGACTGGGACGTTACATGTTTTTGTGGTGGCCCATGCCGGTCAAGAAAATATTGCTTCAGTTACATTACTATACCGAGCAAGCATGAGTATAGGTTTACAAATTAGAATCTCATCCATATTCTTGATCACCTTCCTTGATTTTAATTTTTAGACTCTCGTTTGACTGTTTGTCTTGCATCTAGCTTGATCATGTCCTACTGTAATCTATATTTTCATGCCAACAGGATGAATCTTCGTACTGCTTGTGCTACCCTTCTTGCTATTACCACTGGGATTCAACCACTCTAGAGGGACCAACAGATCAGCCACCTCCAACCATATCACCAACCACACTAGCACCATAAGGACCATCATAACAGCCTGTGATGACACCACTCATGGTTCAGCAGCAGCAGCAAGTCCCGGCACCCCAAGTGGGACAAACAGACCCCCAAAACCCTACACCACAAGAAGAGTACATCCACCCCCGCCACCCCATCCATCCAAGTTTCTACAACAGTTTCCACCCCCGTATCTGTCTCAGTTGTCATGACCCGCACCCAGTGTAAGGGTACAAGTGCGTAACAATATCCAGCCTACGGCACAGAATAGGCGTTAGAACGCTATTCTAGGTCACTATCTAAACCAACTCACGCAATTATATAATGTGCTTGTCTTAAATCTCAACTCCGAACGGAGGAAAGGTATAGAAATAATATAACTCAATCACAGTCTAAGCACGATAGGATAACACAGAATTAAAAGAAAACAATAAAGACTACTAAATGATAGGATCTCAAACAACTCAAAATAAGACAACTCTCAAATTATTAAAATTTAAGTTCCAGTAAAGAAATCTAAAACAGTCTACTAAACTAGTCTCCCGATCACTCCTGAGAGTCAGGGCCAAAGGTAGCTAATCCCTCTCCATATCCATAGTAAGTAGGGCATACATGCTCAGGGCTAACATCTGTAATATTTCAACAGGTCCAGTCAGGACAGGAACGAATACATCTCATCAAGAAAATCCAAGTAAATGACGAAAACTATAAAATAATTATAGACAATTATATTGATGAAGCATGGGAGTTCGAGACAGTTTAAGATGTAAAACCGTAGTAAAAGAACAAGGAAAGTAAAAGCTATAAAACAGAATATCATGTCAATGAAGACTGTAAATAAAAGCTAGCTGAACCAGAATAATGTGATATAAGTCCAGTGGTACAATATATGTCAAGGGTGATTCCATTCAATGATCCAAGTAGGGTGATTCTTGTAGTAGTTCTTGTGATAATTCTAGTAAAGATTCTTGTGGTGATTCTAGTAAAGATTGTAGACAATATTCACAGTATATTTTAAATTACTGAGATCGACATATAAACGGCTAGGGGTAATCCGGCACATCACACACTGGCCAAGTGTGGGATGGCTATCGTTCTTTTATAATTCACAGGGAGGTGGTTCGAGTATTTAGGAATGTTTATATGTCTACTCAAGTATTTCCCTGCCCAACAAATATGATTGAATCCATAACACGACACGTAAATCAAGAATAAATCTAGCCAGAACATGAAGGTGCTTGTAGGTGATTCTTGTAGTGGTTCTTATAATAGAGACTAGACAAGTAATATATGTGTGTCATATACATGAATTCTAGAAAATATCAATTCGTGTTTGTAACCGAGAATCAAATAGAACTGACAAAAACTAAAATATAGAATTTGACAAGTAAATGAAAGAATTATCAGAGAATGTACTCGCCTGACAATCCGAGCTGCTGATGAGGATGTGTAACTGAACTGGAGTGATGTAAACCTATTTAAGGTAACCACAAGTCACAACATGATCTAACATAATATAAGAAAGGGCTATAATGCAATTCTACATGCTTCTAAGTCCTTCTAGGTCAAAGTCAACCTTAGTCAACTCTGGTCAAACCTGGTCAACTCTGGTCAAACCTGGTCAACACTAAGTCAACTAGTCCATTTACTAATTTTTAGGTCACACACAAGTTTCTAGGTCATTCTAAGTTCGTTTGAGTCAATTTGGAACAAGTTTGACCTAAGGTTGACTTTTGTCAACTTGGTTAACTTGTCGGTCAACTAGACAAAACTAGGGTCATTGGGTCGATCCTAATCTGTCCCAATACTCCTATGGTCACAAACACAAACCCACAATCACAAATAGATATATTCACATCATCCAATAGCATATATATATATATATATATATATATATATATATATATATATATATATATACACACACACATATATATATATACATAGACTTCCATATACACACATACATATATATAAACTTATATGAAAAGATGGTAGTGTGAGGAGTACGGATTGTATATATATATATATATATATATATATATATATAAATGGGCTCCCTCCTGCCCGATCCCTCTCCCCCCTGATCCCTATCCCCCCCTCTTCCTCGCATGGCATCCTCCGTCGTCCGAAGCCCCCGCCCTCTTGCCCGACAGAGAGCCGGCTCTGACGTACTCCCCTTTCGCTCACCGACACCGTCGCGGTCGCCACCGCTTTGTGTCCCCGTACCTCGCCACTTCTCCTCCAAAGGCGGGAGGCCCCCCTCGTCCGGCCGGTTGGTCCCGGCCCGGCCTCTTCCGCTTCGGGCGGCGGCGCCGGCCCCCCCGATCCTTCCTTCCCTCGATTCTGGGACCCCTTCCTCCTCGGAGTTCCCCCTCGTCACTTGCCGCCGTGCCCGCCAGCGCCGGAGGGATCCCTCTGCTCACACCCTCTCCTTGCCGTGATGTCCCGGCCGCGTCGTGCCCCGCCGTCTCGGAGGCGTATGGCGGGGTTCTCATCGACTCGGGAGGAGGAGATGGCCAGAACCCCGACGTTCTTATTCTCGCCGGCCAGTGTCCCACCTCCCCTTCCCCCCCCCGGCCGGTTTCCACTCCCTCCTGCCCCCTCGTGCTCGTTGGCCGCAGGAGCTCGTCGCCCTGGTCGACCGCTCCTCGGAGTTGCTCCGGCAGACCCACACCGCGGTGGCGCCCCCACTGTGCTGGCCGCCCCCAATGCCCCTGGCGCCGGCCGAGTCTCTTCGCCATTTTCAGTGGCCCAGGGTGCATCGACTCTTGCCTCGCCGTCGGCCGCATCTCCTCTTCGGTGGCCTCATCTCCCCTCTCCCGGCGTCCAACGTCCTGTTGATGCCCTCTCGGCATGCACGTCCTCAGTTCCCTCCCGGTGGCGTGTTCAGGAACGCTGGCGTCCCTTCCGTCTGGTCATCCCACGTGGGTCTGCATCCTCGGGGGGAGCGAGCCTCGGGTTCCGAGCGTTGACGCTCATGCCTGTGCGTCCTCGGTCGGCCTGCCAGTCCCTCATAGCGCGCCAGTTGATCTTCCTTTATGTTGCGCTGCTGTGGGCCCCTGTCTAGTAGAGCAGCAAGTGGACGCTTCCATTGTGCCGTCTCTTGACCCGCTCCTTCGCGCAGGTCTTCCCGAAGCTCCCCTTGCGCAGCACATGGGCCCATCCCACGTGGCAGCCTCCTCTCTCCCCTATGTGTAGTTGGTTAAGCGCAATTTGCCCCCCCTTTCGAGCACAGCACGTGGCCCCCCTCCTCTCACCCCCTTGCGCAGGTCTTCCTTTAGCTCCCCTTGCGCAGCACGTGGCCCCCCCACGTGGCTGCCGCCTCTCACCCCCATGTGCAGTTGATACAGCGCAGGATGGCCCCCCCTCTCGTGAGCCCCATGGCGCATCACTCGGCCTCCTCGGCCGCGTTCTCCGGTAGCGGAAGACCCTCCTTCCCCTCCCTTGCCCCCGGCCCAGGCGCAGCGGGAGCGCCCCCGGTCGCTCCCTCGTGGCCCAACTCCGCCCACTCTCTGTTGGGCAAGCCCCCCCCGGCCGCTCCCCCGGCCCCCTCCGGCCGTGGAGCTACCTCCTCTTCCCCCTCATCTGTCCCCGCCCTTGGTGCGTCACGCGGTGCCCTCTCGGACAGCCCCCTGCTGGGTCAGGCCCCGGCTCCCCAAGCTGTCGCCGGCGATGTTCTCTCCCCCCCACAGGCCATTTCCTGCTCGGGTTCTCCCTTAGCGCAAGCCTCCTTTCCCCCGGCAGTTGCCGGTGTGGTCTCTCAGGCCGACGAACGTTCCTTTCCACCGCCCTCCGGCGGTGTTCTTTCATGCTCCCCGGAAGACCCCCTCTCTCGCCGGGCCATTGCCGATGTTGCCTCCTCCTTGAGTCGCGGAACGCCCTCTGGCCTGGACCCTTCGACATCCAGAACCCTCCCCAGCTCCCTCTCCTTTGCGGACGTCCTGAGGACTGATCGAATTAGGTCTGGCCCTTTTCTGGCCGCAGAAGTGGTCCTGCCAGACGTCGAGCTGACGCCTCCGCCGGACGGATACCCTATCCGGGTCCCCTTCTCCTGCGAGGAGATCCGCTCACTCTCTTCCTCCTTCATCAGATCTTTGGTTCTCAAGTTCGAATCCGGATGCCCTAAAATTTTTATCGTTCGGAAGGCCATCACCAGATGGGGACTCTCGGCGACATACCGGATAGCTCCTCTCGACCCCAAACACCTGTTACTCCATCTTTCCTCCGACCAGGACTACAGCAAAGTGTGGACGAAAGGCACGACCAAAATTGACACTCAGTTTGCCAAAATTGTCAAATGGTCACCGAATTTTAACCCCAAGATCGATTCAACCATCATCACCTCCTGGATCACCCTTCCCAATCTCCCCCTAGTGTGCTTTCCTGCTGCAGCCCTAAAGAGGATCGCCAGCTCTTTTGGAGTCCTTGTGGCCATCGCCGAAGAAATAAGAAACCTCTCTAAATATAACTATGCAAAGATCTGCGTAGAGCTGGACCTCGCAAACGAGCCACCCAAAGTGATAGAGATAGAACTCGGAGATCAATCATTCAGTCAAGCGCTGGTTTACGACAACAGTATCATTTTATGTCAACACTGCCAGATGTGCGGCCACTCTCTACAACACTGCTTTCGCGCTCATCCAGAACTCAAGAAACCTGTCCCGAGGAGAACGCAAGATATTGAAGCGGCTCCGCCATCCCGCCCCACAACGCAGTCCCCCCAACCCCTCATCTCCCGCTCGGAGTTCCTCCATCCATTCCGCTTATGTCTCTGCTCCACCCCCTTCTCTCGCCATCACTCTCCACAATTCCTGCGGAGCGATAGACTCGGTCTCAGCGGATGGCGCTCCAGAGCCGCAGGTCTCTGATTGCCCCCCTAACCCCCAATCCCCCTCACTCGCCATTACTCTTCATAATTCCTTCGAAGCACTAGACTTTGATCCGGATGATTGCTCTCCTGGGTCATCTATCCCCGGTGGCCTGCCTAACCCCCCACCCCCTCCCCCTTCCGGCCTCGACATAGTCCCCCTCCAAAACCCCCCATCACCCCTCTCTTCCTCGCTGCCCCCCCAAGCCTCCTCCTCCGATACTCCCAGTATCCAGTCTTCGGCCGGCCTCAGATCGCACTCCAACGGCACGGTAGCCGGAGCTCCGTCCGCCGCCGTTCTACCTCCCCCCCTTCGATCGGCCATCGTTCCTCCTCGCCCGTCCTCCCCGCTCGCCGGTAGATTTTGGCAGGCTCAGAAAGCGGGTTTCTTCGATCGAGACAATCCTCTTTGCGCTCTGGCAGAGTGTGAAGACTCTGACATTTCCCCTTCGGCAGTCGCAGTCGTTTACTCGAGTTCAGATAGGACTCTAGAACCGGTCAGCACTAGCCCCGAAAACAACCCTCTCAAGAAAAAGAAAAAATCTAAGAAACAAAGGCAGCACACGGCGATGACCACGAGATCCACTGCAAAGCTGCAAAATACCCCGACCTTCTCCCTTAATGCCTAACATTCTTTCTTGGAATGTTCGAGGCATTAGGAAAAAACAGACTATGAATCGGATCATCAGCCTTACCAAAGCTCATCGGATTGATTTACTAGTCATTATCGAACAAAAAATACAACACAAAAGAATGAAAGAAATTCAACTCAAGCTGGGATTCCCTTTCGCGATCTCCGGATGTCACGACATTTGGATCTTCTTCGCTGCTGACTTTCGCTTTGGCATTATCAACGACTCCCCCCAAGCCCTCTCCTGTTGGGTAGAGCACCCCGCCTTCAAGTCCCGCATCCTCCTTTCGGCCATCCATGGTAGCTGCAGCATCCTGGAGCGTAAACTGCTTTGGGAGCTTTTGTCGGGCCCCTCCCTTCCTTACGATGATATGCCATGGCTTTGCATCGGAGATTTTAACACGGTTTCTTGCAGAGAGGAGAAATCTGGTGGTCGTGACCCCCACATTCGACCATGGAGGACTTCAACAATTTCGCATTAACCGCCCACCTTTCCGCCATCCCCTTCCATGGCAACTAGTTCACTTGGTGCAACATACAAGATGGATCGCGTAGGCAGTACTCCCGCCTTGATCGCGCCATGGTGAATGACAGTTAGACGGATTTGGGATTGATCAGTAATCTGTCGCACCTGAACTCCACTGAATCTGACCATTCCCTCCTCTTTCTCGAGATTAACATCTCACATAATCGCATCAAAAAATCCTTCCGCTTCCTTGACTTCTGGCGCCACCACCCCCAGTTCATGCACATCGTAGAAGAGGCTTGGGCTTCTGTAACTCACCCGGATCCCCTGGTCAGAATTGCTACCAAACTTAAAGCTACTAGAAAAGCCCTTATGGCCTGGAGCAAAATTGCGTTCGGCGACATTTTTCAAGCCATTAAGGATGCTGAAGACGATGTCACCCGTACGAAGATCGATTTCACCCTCTTCAGGTCCCAGGAGAATCGCGCCTCTCTCAACCTCGCCAAGGCCATCCTTAAATCTAGAATCAGGGTTGAAACTGAATTCTGGAGACAAAAGGCTAGATTAACCTGGGACTTGGAAGGAGACAAGAATTCTGGCTTCTTTCACAAATGCGTCAAAGGACGCAGAAGCTCTCTTAAGATTCACCGTATCCGCGATGAAAATGGCCAACTTCTGGACGATCAGGAGAACATTCAGACGGCAGCCACGAACTATTTCTCTAATATTTTTGCTAAAGAGGCCGTGGTTAAAGATGACGGATTCATGTCCGAGATCCCCTCCCTGATTTGTGACAGGGATAACGAAAGCCTCCGCACTCTCCCCTCTGTCGACGAGATTAAGACCGCTGTGTGGTCCATTAATGCTAACAGCACCCCGAGTCCGGACTGATTCAACGGGGTGTTCTTTCGCACTTGCTGGGATATCATTCGGTCCGACCTCGGGGATGCCACAACCGCTTTTTTTCAAGGAGCCACATATCCGAAATCTATATCCTCCGCACACATCATCCTCATTCCCAAGAAAGACAATCCGGACACCTTCAAAGACTTCAGACCGATCAGCCTCTGTACTTTCACCAACAAAATTATCTCTAAAATCATCGCTTCCAGGATGTCGGACATCCTTCCCAAAATCATCTCCGAAGAGCAAAGCGGCTTCGTCAAAGGTCGCAATATCACCGATAATATCCTCCTGGCCCAAAAGATGATCACGTGTATGAAATTCCCATCCAGGGAGGAACGTGGCCATCAAACTAGACATAAAAATGTTGACACAAAGTCACAGTCAACCAAATATCGATAACATTGACTAAATAATACTTGTAATAATTCAATACGACACACGACGTCCACATCAAGCTCAAGTCAGACGACAGACCAGTCTTTACAATTCAGTTATATATGAGTCTGTATTTTATACTTTTATTGAGCCTAGACTGTTGTAAACTGTGTCATGCTGAGCTCTTGAGACTCGACCAAAAGCCTACCCAAATCCATAAACTCCACAATCCAGAAATAAGCCCACAGGTCCCTTAGAACCATTCTGTGCTCTGCAGACAGAGTTTGGGCCGAACTCTGCCTCCACACAGAGTTCGGACCGAACTCTATCTTCTTAAAATCAGCAATCTAAATTTTAGGGTTAGCTGGTTGCAAGTTGTCCAACGGCCAAATATTTAAAATTTCTACCCGAATTCTGGCCGAATTCTGCCTACAAAAACCCTATAAAAAGGCCAAGAATTCTCCCATTTCAAATCATCCAATCTTCTCTTCTCTTCTCTCTTGAAGCTCAACTAAGCCATACCCTTCCCATCTACTAGCCACAAGCATCCTAAGTCTCGAGTGCTCAGCATCTCTCAGTTAGGAGTCTTGTGCAAGAGTTGAAGAAGTCTCTTAGAAAATTCCAAGCAATCGCTACTGCGATACTTTGTAAGAAGTTGACGTGCTCTTCTGAAGAAAAGGCATGGGTTGTAAACTACTATTTCACAAATAGTGGATTTAATCCTGAGCTAGAGTTCTCAGGCCTGGACTAGTCCTCCACGAGGGAAACCAGGTTAAAATCGGCTGTGTTTGCGTATGCTATCTTTCTTCTCACTTAAAATTCTGCATTTACTCTGATTAGTTTTGTTTGTAATAGAGTTGAATTTTTAATTGGTTATTATCTCTATAAACTCTATTCACCCCCCCCTTTAGAGTTGCCATCTGTTCTTCAATTTGTATCAGAGCTCTGTTCTCTTTACAAGGATTTACATCCTAGAGCTGATCCATGGCAACCACACAATCCTTGATTTCCAATCACGGTGAAAGACAGTCCACTCATAGGCCTCCCCTATTTGATGGAACTAACTACACGTATTGGAAAACAAGGATGAGTTTTTATCTCAAGTCTCTAGACTTTGACCTGTGGACTATCGTCACTGACGGTTACAAAAAGCCCGCCAGGATAGTTGTCAACGGTGATCTCATTGAGAAATTACATGACAAATATTCTGACGAGATGAAGAAACAGGCAAGTCTAGACGCGATAGCTATTAATACTTTATTCTGTGCTATAGATAGGAATGAGTTCAACAGGGTATCCACATGCACCACATCCCACGAAGTATGGAAGCTTCTAGAAGTGACGCATGAAGGAACCACCCAAGTCAAGGAATCAAAAATAAGCCGTCTCACTCAAGAATACGAGGCCTTCAAGATGAAGCCAAACGAGACGATCACGCAGATGTTCATAAGATTCTTCGACATCATCAACCCCCTGTCCTCGTTTGGGAAACAATATTCAAATCACGAGAAGATTCGCAAGCTACTTAGGGGGTTACCAAAAATTTAGAATCCTAAGGTGACAGCCATCATAGAAGGAAACGATCTCACAACCATGTCCATGAAAACCTTGATGGGAAAGCTAATGACTCATGAGCTTGACCTCAAGGACTTCGAAGAGCCTGCTCCTAAGGCTAAAGAGATCGCACTCAAAGCTCACCGACGGAGGGCTGAACCCGAAGAGACGGATGACGACAACTCAGAAGATGATGATCAAGCCCTCATGGTTCGCAACTTCAAGAAATTCCTTCGCTTCAACCGAAGAAAGAAGAAACCACAAGAAGATGAAGAAGAAGAGCCTACTTGCTACGGTTGCAAGAAGACGGGACATGTCCGAAAAGACTGTCCATTCTCAAAGAAAAGCAACCGCTATGAGAAGCCATACAAGAAGACCTCTTCAAAGAAATATGCCAACACAAGCATCTGGCATGAAAGCGATGCTAGTGACTCCGAGGAAGAAAAGAACTCTCCTCAAGATACGGCTAATGTTTGCCTAATGGCAACATCCGACAAGGTATCTAACGAAACACTTGACGACTTCACTTTTGATAAACTTGGCGATGCTTTCACTAATTTACTTAGTGACCATAAAAAGGTCATTGGTAAATACAAACAAGCCAAGGACAAAATCAAAAGTCATGAAGTTGAAATACAAAGACTTTCTCTTTTACTTGATAATATTAGAGACACTGCACCCACGGATGTCACTGATGAGGTATCTAAGCTTAAAATAAACTTACATGATGTCGAGGCACGTATTGAGCAACAAACACAAGAAATCACAACGCTCAACACGGAGCTTACAGAAGAAAAGAATAGACACAAATTACTATTACTAAGTTGCATGGTTTGAATGCTAAGATTACTGAATTGCAAGCTGTCTCTAAGAAACTAGAGACTAAATTGGGAAAACAGGTTGCTCAACCTCAAACCCAATCACATGAGACACACACAAAGCATGACACTACTCATACTAGTAAACCTCGTCATACTCATGCTGCTCACAATCATGCTTACATATACACACAGTTTCACAAACCTCATACACGTAGAAATAATCATCATATGTCACATAAACATCATGCTACACACAACCATCATCATGTTGCACAAAGACACAATCAACATCACTCCACATATATACAATCTCATCATGCCATGCCATATAGACAATCTCATCATGCCATGCCCTATAGACAATCTCATCATGCCATGCCATATAGACAATCTCATCATACCATGCCATATAGACAACATCATCATGCCATGCCATATCAACATCATCACCATGCTGAATCTACATATCATCAATATTCTTATAGACATCATCAGCATGCTCCTAATATGAATGGAAATGCTACATGCACTTATTGTGGTCTACATGGACACATATCACCACAATGTAGAATCAGAAGATTAGTTGATAAAAAGATATATGCATGGTTTCCAAAAGCTAACTTTTCAGGACCCTCAAGAACTTGGGTACCAAAGGTCACATCTACTCTTGATGTAGGTGGACCTTCCCTCCTCAACTAAGAGTAAGTGGATTCTCAATAGTGGATGCTCGCGACATATGACGAAAGACGCGCATCTTTCGCATCACTATCGATGAAGAGAGAAGGATATGTATCCTTCGGAAATAACCTAAAAGGGTATATTATAGGTAATGGTGTTATTGGCTATCCTCCCTCTCCCGTAATAAAGGATGTCAGCCTAGTGACCGAGTTAAAGCATAACTTGCTCAGCATCAGTCATCTTGCTGACCATGGTTATTACATTAACTTTGGATAAAACAAATGCCTTATATATGATAGGTCAACAGGAGACATTGCTTTTGAAGGGGTAAGAGAGGACAATATTTATATTTTCTATTTGTCTCTAGATACTAACCATACAGGTAGATGCCTATATGCTCACAAAGATGAACGGTTACTATGGCACCAGCGTCTTGGTCATGCCAACATGGATAGTATATCCAGGCTATCAACCAAGAAGCTAGTTAGAGGATTGCCCGACATCACATTCAAAAAGGACACTGTATGTGCCGAATGTGAGTTAAATAAGGCAACCAAATCATCTTTCCATTCCATAAACTCTGTAAGCACTACTAGACCCCTGCAACTACTTCATATGGATTTATTTGGTCCTAGTAGAGTAGCCAGTCTTGGTGGAAAACTCTATGCATTTGTTATTGTTGATAATTTTTCAAGATTTACTTGGGTTTTCTTTCTTACTTATAAAAGTGATGCTATTTCAGTTTTTAAGATTTTTGTCAAGAAAGTTCAAAACGAAAAAGGCTACATGATCACTCGAATCCGAAGTGATCATGGAGGCAAATTCGAGAATTCTGATTTTAAAAAGTTTTGTGATTCCAATGGTTTTGATCATGAGTTTTTTTGTCCTAGAACTCCCCAACAAAATGGTGTTGTGGAGCGGAAGAATAGGACTCTTGGCGATATGGCTAGAGTCATGTTGAACAAGTTTTTACTTCCGAAATACTTTTGGGCTGAAGCTGTCAGTACAGCATGCCACATTTTAAATAGGGTACTTATTCGTCCTATTACGAAAAAGACACCCTATAAGCTTTGGTTTGGGAGAACCCCAAATGTTTCTTATTTTAGAGTTTTTGGCTGCAGATGTTTTATCCTTAACACCAAAGACAACTTAGGCAAATTTGATGCCAAAGCTGACGATGGTATTTTCCTTGGCTATGCCGCCAAGAGTAAGGGATATAGAGTTTTTAACAAACGCTCTTTAATTGTGGAAGAGTCTACAAATATGACTTTTGATGAAGATAACAGTGCAGCAGCTACTCTTGATGATGATGATGTTGAACCATCAACGTCTACTCCAATGAACACCACAACCGAAACAAATCCTCTGGAAAGCTTGCCTAAGAAGTTCTCTTTCAAGCCTTCTCATCCAGAAAATTTGGTAATCGGTGAGGTTTCACGAGGAGTAACTACTAGATCATCATTAAGAGACTCTATTGCTAGCACTGCCTTTATTTCACAAATTGAGCCTAAAAACATTTCAGAAGCTTTCAATGATGAATTTTGGATTTCTGCTATGCAAGAAGAACTCAACCAATTCGAGAGGAGCCAAGTATGGGAACTCGTTCCTAGACCGGCTAATCACTCAATTATTGGTACTAAATGGGTTTTTAGAAACAAAGTAAATGAAGATGGTTCAGTCACACGCAACAAAGCTCGTCTAGTAGCCCAATGATACAACCAAGAGGAAGGTATCGACTACGATGAGACATATGCTCCTGTTGCTAGATTAGAATCCATTCGGATGCTTTGTGCATTTGCAAATTTTTAAAATTTCAAATTATTTCAAATGGATGTTAAAAGTGCTTTCGTGAATGGTTTTATTAAGGAGGAAGTTTATATAAAACAACCCCCTGGCTTTGAAAATCATAAATTTCTCGACCACGTGTTCAAGTTAAAGAAAGCGCTATACGGCCTCAAACAAGCCCCCAGAGCTTTGTATGAACGGCTTAGCAACTTCTTACTTGAGAAAGGTTTTTCAAAAGGGAAAATTGACACTACACTTTTTATAAAGTCTTTGAAGGACACTATTCTTTTAGTTCAAATATATGTAGACGATATTATTTTTGGTTCTACTGATAAAACCCTTTGTCAAGATTTTGCCAAGAGTATGCAGACCGAGTTTGAGATGAGCATGATGGGAGAGCTCAACTACTTTCTTGGGCTGCAAGTCAAACAAATGTCAAATGGAACCTTCATCTGTCAGTCGAAGTATACAAAGGACATGCTGAAGAAATTCGACCTTGATAACGTCAAACCAATCAGCACTCCTATGGCTACTTCAACCAAGCTTGAACCAGATGACAGCAGCAAACCCGTAGATCAACGTAAGTATCGAGGTATGATAGGCAGTCTACTCTATCTTACTGCTAGTCGCCCTGATATAAAGTTTAGCATTTGCCTGTGTGCTAGATATTAAGCAAATCCTAAGGAATCACACATGACCGCAGTTAAGCGTATCTTTAGATACCTTAAAGGTACGGTTACAGTGGGCCTATGGTATCCCAAGTCAACATTATTTGACCTCATTAGTTACTCTGATACTGATTTTGCGGGATGCAAGGTCGACCGTAAAAGTACGAGCAGTACGTATCATTTATTAAGAAAGGCTTTAGTCTCTTGGTTTAGCAAAAAACAGAATTCTGTCGCACTATCCACAACAGAAGCTGAATACATAGCAGCTGGACGTTGTTGTGCACAAATTCTGTGGATGAAGCAAACCCTTGAAGACTATAATTTATCTTTCATGCATATTCCTATCTTTTGTGACAATACCAGTGCTATAAACTTGACTAAGAACCCTATTTGTCACTCACGCACAAAGCACATTGAAATTCGATACCACTTTTTGCGTGATCATCAGCAAAATGGCACGATTAACCTAGAATTTATTGACACTGATCATCAGTTAGCTGATTTCTTCACAAAGCCATTATCCGAAGAGTGCTTCAATTTCCTTTATCGTGAACTTGGAATTTTAGATGAAGCCGTCATAAATTAAAATACACCTGCGTAAATATCGATTATATTGTGATTCTCTTATGATGAACTTGCTATGAATACAAGCCGAAAGGGCCCTTCTGACAACAAGGCGTAAAAGCCTAAACGACATGGTGCACTAGTCCTCAGGACTACTGCTAGCTGGGATCCGGCCCCTGCAGCTAACTCATGGCAAATTCAAAATATTGAATTATAATATAACTCCTTGTTTATTATACGGTACATTTTGATTTATCACTTGATGATATGCTATTTTTCAATTTCATATTGCTATCTTTCTACTTCTACTATCTAGTTTATTGAATTTCTTAATTATTTATCTTTATAACTTATCTTGATTTCCCATACGTAACCAATTTTTCATCCTTTCAGCCTAATTTCAGTTCTGGGACAAGGACCCAGAATTTGGGCCGAACTCTGCCCTTACCAGAGTTCGGGCAGAGTTCGGCCTCCCTGTTCCAGAATCGGGGACAGGTTCCAGCCGTTGATCAAAACTTGATCCAATGGTCCTGATTCACTCCGACCAAGAGAAACCCTACCCTTATATTCGGTTTCTCTTCCTCCTCCCTCTTTCTTACCACCTTTTCTTCTTCTTCTCCACTATTTTCTCAAAACCCTAACCCTAATTTCTTCTCTATAGTGCTCCATTCTTTCCCAAATTCAAGGAGAAGGGCTATTTTCCAATTCTCTTTCACTGTTCATCATTTATTTGAGGGATAACTTACTCTTCTTCTCTATTTTAATTTTCTCTACTTTGTGCTATGGCTCCTCGCTTGTTCAACCGTGGGAAGAGAATTCGTACTAAGGGAGCGTCCTCGTCAAATGCTCCTCCTCCCGTTGAGCAACCCGTTGAACAACATCAACCACCTCATCCATTGTTCAACCCTTCACGTCCACGTGACCCAAACACCTACGACGACCGACTTTTTGTATCACTAGAAGCATCGAATGAATGGTTTAGTGATTTTCGGACACGTCCGGTGTTTGCGGGACACCCCATTAATTTCACAATTTTTGCTCAATATGAATCTATGTTTCAAGATCTTTGCCTTGATGAGCTAGTTGCTATAAATTTCGTCATCTATCGTAGCGCTATACAAATGTTTTACTGTAACTTGACTCTTGATGATACTCACATCTACTCCCGAGTTACGGGCATTGATATCGCCTTTGCTGATTCTGATTTGGCCAAGTATCTTGCACTTCAAGAACTCGATTCTTGGGACAAGCTTGTTGAAGCTCGATCGTTCCACTTTCTAGATGGAACTTTCCTTGAGAGCTTCAAGGAAGACTTATGTGCCCCAAACATTTGTCCTCGTAAGCTTATGGCCAAACATCTCAACCCTTACTACTATGAACTTCATCGGATTGTTTTCAATACCCTTCTACCCAAGGCCGGCTCTACCGATGAAGTCACCTATTTTGAGATATCAGCTTTGTATCATCTCCACTATCGCATTCCTTTTAATCTTCCACGTACCATGATGGACTGGATGATTAACTGTAGGAAGAAACCACGAGCCTTGGTTTATCCCTTATATCTTCCTATGGTCTTTCGTGCATTCCATGTACCTCTTGATGATTGTCCTTTCTTCCCTGCTCCTGCCTTCTTATCTAAGGCACGACGACTTCAGGCAGTCGTAGCCTCTCCTGCCACTTCTGAGCATTCCGATGATGAGGAGCCCGACGCCCCTCCACTTTGACAGGATGCGCCACCTCCTCCTGCTACTCTTGACTCCATCCAGACCATGCTCCGAGATCGCTTTACCTTAGAGGACGATTGCTGGACTCAGATGGACTACCGTACTACCCTGCAGATGAGTGCCCTCAGCAACTCGCTGCACGATATTCAGTATTCCATGTCCCGTCATCCTTCTATGCCCATTTCCATGGAGCGGGATCCCGATCGCAAGGGATATCGTATTGACGATCCCTGGGTCATGCGCTACCTGGATTCGGATGCTGCTATTGTGGACCCCAGCCGTTCCTTCACTGATCCTTCCGACTCCGCTGGGCCTTCTCGTGCTCCATGATGGAGATGGCTTCCACCAGATGATGCTGCTGCTGATCATAGTTTATGTTTTATGCTTCCCAGTTTTTCAGTTGTTTAGTTGGATTTATGTACTTGGTTATGTTTTAGTTGTGATGATTTTTATGATTACTCTTTATGTTTTAGTTGTGATGACTCTTATGATTATCATAGCTCTCTTACTCTCTGCTCGTTATATTCGTTAATATGCAGTTTCTTCTCTTTTGGTGTGTTTGTCCATTATTACTTAATTATATTGCTAAATGCCAAAAGGGGGAGAGATTTGTATATTGTATTCAATTTTATTTTTGTATATATGTGCTTTTGGTGGTTTTTGGAGAGATATTCCTTATCAGGCCAACAGGTTCAACGCATCATTTACGGGGGAGCTATCTTATTTAGCTCGGCACCGATTATGGGGGAGCTATGCTTTTGTCATTGACAGTGTCCAGGTATGAATATTGAATATACAATTATTATTTTGTCAATTATCAATATGGGGGAGATTGTTGACACAAAGTCACAGTCAACCAAATATCGATAACATTGACTAAATAATACTTGTAATAATTCAATACGACACACGACGTCCACATCAAGCTCAAGTCAGACGACAGCCCAGTCTTTGCAATTCAGTTATATATGAGTCTGTATTTTATACTTTTACTGAGTCTGGACTGTTGTAAACTGTGTCATGCTGAGCTCTTGAGACTTGACCAAAAGCCTAGCCAAATCTATAAACTCCACCATCCAGAAATAAGCCCACAGGTCCCTTAGAACTATTCTGTGCTCTGGAGACAGAGTTCGGGCCGAACTCTGCCTCCACACAGAGTTCGGGCCGAACTCTGTCTCCTTAAAATCAGCAACCTAAATTTTAGGGTTAGCTGGTTGCAAGTTGTCCAACGGCCAAATATTTGAAATTTCTACCCGAATTCTGGCCGAATTCTGCCTACAAGAACCCTATAAAAAGGCCAAGAATTCTCTCATTTCAAATCATCCAATCTTCTCTTCTCTTCTCTCTTGAAGCTCAACTAAGCCATACCCTTCCCATCTACTAGCCACAAGCATCCTAAGTCTCGAGTGCTCAGCATCTCTCAGTTAGGAGTCTTGTGCAAGACTTGAAGAAGTCGCTTGGAAAATTCCAAGCAATCGCCACTGCGATACTTTGTAAGAAGTTGACGTGCTCTTCTGAAGAAAAGGCGCGGGTTGTAAACTACTATTTCACAAATAGTGGATTTAATCCTGAGCTAGAGTTCTCAGGCCTGGACTAGTCCTCCACGAAGGAAACCAGGTTAAAATCGGCTGTGTTTGCGTATGCTCTATTTCTTCTCACTTTAAATTTCGTATTTACTCTGATTAGTTTTGTTTGTGATAGAGTTGAATTTTTAATTGGTTATTATCTCTATAAACTCTATTCACCCCCCTTTAGAGTTGCCATCTGTTCTTCAGGAAAAAGCTTACGACCGCCTTGACTGGCAGTTCATGATCTGGGTCTTCAGAGCCTTTAGTTTTTCGGAACCAGTTATCGACATCATCTTTAGATCCATCAATAACTCCTGGTTTTCCACTGTCATCAATGGTCAAGCTCAAGGTTTCTTCAAAGCTACTCGCGGAGTCAGACAGGAAGACCCCCTCTCCTCCACCATTTTTATTATCACGGCTGAAGCCCTGAGCAGAAACCTCAAAATCATGCTGCGATCTCCTGGGTTCCAGCACTTTCACACAACGACCGGTTGCCCTCTTATAACTCATCTTGCGTACGCGGACGACATCCTCATTTTCTCCGCTGGCGCTATTGGAGCCATTGAGGTGGTTATTAGAACTCTTGCCAAATACACTCGTTGCTCTGGCCAGAAAATCAACAACAGCAAGAGCGTGATCTACACTCATCAAAAAGCCGATAGAACTCAATCGGCTGTGCTGTCCTCCATGACCTCCTTCTCCATAGCTTACCCTCCTTTCCTGTACTTAGTGTCACGCCCCAGAACCAGAATACTGGAGAGCGGGGGCAGACATAGCCAGCTACGTATATGAAATGGAATCCATCTCACAATACGGTCACGGCTGTCTAGATACATGAGGGTTTATCTACAAGCCAACAGTCTTTTAAGGTCATGAACAAGCCTAGTGTCTCAATCACAAGCAAGTAAGTAAAAGTCACAAGATGTATGATCATTAAATATACAATAGTAATGCGTCCCAAACATTACATATTCAGTTGATCATGAAGCTAGTCGTTACAAAATGTCAGGACTAGCAAGAGTTTAGTCATACACGATCAACCCTAGGATCTGTTAATCATGTTACAGCCCGTAGGCAGACAGTAAATAAAGATGCAATCGAGCTAACACGTGCTCGCCGGCTAAACGCCTCAAAAGAATAATTTTTACAAATAAGTGGGAGGACAAAAAAGAAACCCACTCGTTGCCAGGGTTCCGTCTAGTGGTCACCATCTGGCTGGAAGATCGGTGGATCCTCTGGAGCTGCTCCGATATCTGGCCACACAAAACCAGCTGGGTCAGACCCCAGAAAGAGCAAGTGCCACAAAGGAGGCATCACTTAGAAACTAAAACCAGCATATAGTAAGGAACATTAAAGTTAAATTATCAGAAATAACAACAATAATAGAGTACGAGGAAACCATTCAAGTAGCCAGACTACAACCCTTAAACCAAACAAGGACCGGGGTTGCAATCCTTCACCTGAATGGAAATCCGTCTCAAATACTATGGATAAGGTAATAAGACAATAAACGAAGAGAAGACACAGAACTGCTTCGGGAGCCAGGTTACAACCCTTAAACAAAACAAGGACCGGGGTTGTAACCCTTCGCCTGAACAGAACTGGACTCCTGATCTTTATTGTTAGGGCCATTATAGATAATCATGTTGCTGAAGTAAGATAGAACATGACAAGCATGGCACGGGGTACAAATAAGACAATAAACGAAGGGAAGACACAGAACTGCTCCGGGAGCCAGGTTACAACCCTTAAACCAAACAAGGACCAGGGTTGTAACCCTTCGCCTGAACAGAACTGGTCCCCCGATCGTTATTGTTAAGGCAAGCATCAATAATCGTGTCTTGTTACGATCTTGCACAGGATCAGGATAAGACTAAGCTGGAATAACTTCATCCAATCAATCACGGCCAATCAAAAGTACGGCTTGATACTTTAACTAGCTAGGGTTATCACAGGCCTAGTTACTAGCAAGATGCAATGAGATTATTTTAACAGCCACAAGCCCTGCAGACCATCCAAGTTATCCAGGTCGAACGTCCATTTATGAAGGATGCACCACATGACTGTGTGCTGGAAGTGTGCCCTACTCGTCGGTAGGCTACGAGTCCACTTAATGTGCCCAGATAACGGGATTGCCTGTAGCTGGGAATCTCTCCATGTCTACTGAATTATTCTAGTTTATTACTCTTAGTTAATTACAGTAGGTATCCCTGACCGTGGTACTCAGGGATCCCATCCTAGATATGATGCAAGACAATACTGGTTTATTGTGCAAAAGCAATCATCCATGGTGTCCAGGTTAGTCATTCTTGTCAGGTCATGTCACGTTAGCCGTCGCAACAGCAATTCGAGATAATCATGTCAGGTATGATTTTTCTGCCATGCCGTGTTCAATTATTATTCACAAACCTATTAAATAAATTCATGATTATCAAGTTCATGACAAAAGGCGTAAGGATATAAAATGGGCGTAAAATATCTAATAAAATATCAATATACAGGGCTATAGAAGAGCCAAGCTTAAGGAAAATAAAACCAAAGTGACATGCTGACATAAGACCAAGTCAGCCAAGGCCATACGCTCAGTGCAAAAGTCATACGCTCAGGTCAGGCTACTCTCAAGTCAAGCTACGCTCAGGTAAGCCTACGCTCAGGTAAGCGAATGAGGTCCATACGACCCCTTGTCACACAAGTGAGCGTATGCAAGACATACGCTCCAAAAAGGCAGCGTATGAACTTCATACGACTCTTTGTCACACAAGCGAGCATATGCGAGTCATACGCCTCCAAAAGGCAGCGTATGGACTCCATACGACTCATGGCTATCCAAGTGAGCGTATGCAAGTCATACGCTCCAAAAAGGCAGCGTATGGACTCCATACGACTCATGGCTATCCAAGTGAGCGTATGCAAGTTATACGCTCCAAAAAGGCAGCGTATGGACTCCATACGACTCCTTGTCAAGCAAGCGAGTGTATGCGAGTCATACGCTTCCAAAAGGCAGCGTATGGGGTCTACTGCGCTGTGCGCACAGCTCAGTGACGCAAGCTAAAAAGCTCGCGCACTGCTCACTGTCTTCTCCAAACAGCAGGAACTCCATGGTTGAACCCTAAGCTTCCAAAGTCTATAACTTTGTCAAAACAAGTCCAAATCCAACTTTCCAAGGTCAAAATAGGGTAGAAGGAAATTCTCTACCACATGGAACCATCAAAACTTGAAAACAAGGGAATTTAATAGATCAAAACCATGAAAATCCGAAAATGACTAAATTCTAGATCTACAAAAATCCAAGCTTCAAAATAGAAAATGACAAGTTCTAATGTGGATTAGAAAGTTGCAAAGAAGAGGTTAAAATAATAAAAATGGTAGGTTTCTTCATGAAGCAAGATTGCACTTGCCTAGGCTAAGGTTTTCTTGGTTGGTGGTGGAGAGTAATGAAGAAGAAAGGAAATAATGAGGAGAAAGAATGGGAAGAGGTTAATAAATGGGGTTGGTTGTGGTAGGTAGGGGGTTCACCCTTGGTTCATGATGAACCAAGGCTAATCAAGCCTAGCCGAACCAACCCAAGCCAACCCAAACCAAGATGAACCATGGCCAATACGAGATAAAATACGTACACGTATTCTTAAATACGTAATACGAACAACAGGCATTACAACTCTACCTACCTTAAAAGAATTCGGTCCTCGGAATTTAATTAAGATGTTAGAGAGACTAGAACAAGCTATACTAATTACATGCAAACTATAACTAGGCAAGCAATCACTCATTCAAGCAAGGAATCGAAGACATGAGGCATAAGGAAGACATTATACCTCATGAGTCAAACAAGTCGGGATACCGCGATCGGATATCTTCCTCACGTTCCCACGTTGACTCCCCCAAAGAGTGATGACCCCAAGCAACTCGGACTAACTTGATAGTCTTGTTCTTGAGGATCTTCTCTCTCCGGTCCAATATAGACACGGGCCTCTCCTCATACGAAAGGTTGGTACCAACAACAAATTCTGAATGATCCAGGATGTGGCTCGGGTCCGGGATATACCGTCGTAATTGGGATACATGGAATACGTCATGCACCTCGCTTAGCGACGGCGGAAGAGCGAGACGATAGGATACATCTCCTACTCGCTCTAGGATATCGAACGGCCCTATATACCTAGGACTAAGCTTTCCCCGTACGCCGAAACGAATGACGCCACGGTTGGGCGAAATCCTCAGGAATACATGATCGCCGACCGAAAACTCGAGAGGGCGCCGATGAGAATCGGCCCAATGACGCTGGCGATCTTGGGCAACTCGAAGATGATCTCTGACCCTTCTGACCACTTCAATGGTCTGAGCAATCAATTCTGGACCAAGCATCTGTCTTTCTCCAACATCATCCCAGGATAGCGAGGATCTGCACTTCCTGCCATACAGCGCCTCGAACGGGGCCATCTGGATACTGGCCTGAAAACTATTATTGTACGAGAATTCTACCAGGTGCAAGTGATCTTCCCATGAACCACCGAAGTCAAGTGTGCAAGACCGCAACATGTCTTCAAGAGTCTGGATCGTGTGCTCTGACTGACCATCTGTCTGCGGATGATATGCTGAACTGAACTGGAGATGAGTCCCTAAACTCGCCTGCAGGCTACGCCAAAAGTGCGATGTAAATCTAGAATCTCGATCCGAGGTGATGCTAACTGGCACACCGTGCAATCTGATAATCTGTCTAAGATACATCGCCGCTAGCTGAGCCGTCGACTGACCAACTCTGAATGGAAGAAAGTGAGCCACTTTCATGAGCCGGTCAACTATAACCCAAATAGCATCTCTACCAGCTGGGGATCTAGGTAATCCAGTCACGAAATCCATGGTCACATGCTCCCACTTCTACTCTGGAATCGGCAAGGACTGAAGCAGTCCTGCCGGTCTCTGATGTTCAGCTTTAACTTGTTGGCAAACCAAACACCGAGAGACAAACCGAGCTATCTTCCGCTTCATGCCATTCCACCAGAAATGCTGCCGGATATCACGGTACATCTTCGTACTGCCCGGATGGATGGAATACTGCGAACTATGAGCTTCTGCCATGACCTCCTGTCGGATATCTCCGCTGGGTACACAAAGACGCTTACCATGTCGAAGTGTATCATCCTCATGAACGCATAACTCTGGTCTTCGTCCCGCCTCACACTCTGCTCTAAGTCGCTGAAGCTTGGAATCTGCCGACTGCGCCATCCGGATCCTCTCGACTATAGTGGACTGAACTTGCATACTGGCCATCAAGGCCACACTGGAAGGGAGAACAACTTCAATATCCATTTTCTGAAGATCTGCTAACAGCTCTGGTTACGCTGTTAGAAAATAAGCTCCCGCTCTCCTGCTCAATGCATCCGCAACAACATTGGCCTTTCCAGGATGATACTGCAGGTTGACATCATAATACACAAGTAGCTCCAGCCATCTCCTCTGACGCATGTTAAGATCTTTCTGGGTGAAAACATATTTCAGGCTCTTGTGGTCGGTGAAAATTTCCACCCTGTCTCCATACAAGTAGTACCTCCACAACTTAAGTGCAAACACCACTGCTGCCAGCTCCAAGTCATGGGTTGGGTAATTTCTCTCATGATCACGAAGTTGTCGTGACGCATAAGCTATTACCTTCCCATGCTGCATCAGAACACATCCTAAACCTCTGCCTGAAGCGTCACAGTATACCAAAAATCCTTCGGTCCCATCAGGAAGCGTGAGAATAGGAGCCGTCATTAAGCCTCGCTTCAACTTCTCAAAAGATTCCTGGCACTCTGCTGTCCAAGCAAACTGTGCATCCTTGCGGGTCAACTGGGTCAGCGGCGCCGAGATCCGAGCGAAGTCCGATACAAATTGTCGGTAGTAGCCGGCCAATCCAAGAAAACTACGAACCTCTGCAACTATGCTGGGCACCGGCCATGACTCAATGGCCACGATCTTCTGGGGATCCACTTCTACTCCTCCTCTGGTGATGATATGACCCAAGTACGAAATGCGATCGAGCCAGAACTCGCATTTACTGAACTTGGCATATAACTGGTGCTCCCTGAGTATCTGAAGAACAACCCTGAGATGCTGCTCATGCTCCGCCTCATTCTTGCTGTAGACCAGAATGTCGTCTAGGAATACGATCACAAACTGATCCAAGTAAGGCATGAAAATGCGATTCATGAGGTCCATGAATACTGCCGGTGCATTGGTTGCTCCAAATGGCATAATAAAGAACTCCCAATGCCCGTATCTCGATCTGAAAGCTGTCTTCGGGATGTCCTGCTCTCTGACTTTGATCTGATGATATCCTGAGCGCAAGTCAATCTTCGAGAATACAGCTGGCCCTTTAAGTTGATCAAACAAGTCATCTATCCTTGGGAGAGGGTATCTGTTCTTGATTGTCACTGAGTTCAAGGTACGATAATCTATACATAATCTGGACGTACCATCCTTCTTTTTCACAAGAAGCATCGGGGCTCCCAAAGGCGATCCACTAGCACGAATGAATCCCTTGGTTCTAAGCTCTTCAATCATCTTGTACAAGATCTCCAACTCTGATGGCGCCATCCTGTAGACTCTCTCTGACACCGGGGCTGTCCCGGGAATCAAGTCTATGGTGAACTCAATCTCCCGCTCTGGCGGCATACCTGGAAGTTCTTCTGGGAAAACATCTGGAAACTCTTCGACTATCCTGGGCAACTAAACTGCTGCTACTGCCATCCGCAATACTGGAGGAGATGACTCAACTTCGCCTCGGGAGAAAGAAAACTCTGGCTCTCCTGGAATGCTAAAAACAACCCTACCAATGTGGCAGTCTATCCTAGCATACTGGTCCCTCAACTAATCCATCCCTAAGACTACATCATAATCGGCCATCGGGAATTCTATCAATCTAGCGGGAAACTCTCTACTGCTAACTACGATTCGACATGAGGAAAATACTCTATCGACTTCCACAAGTCCGTTACCAGTGAGTATATTGAGCCTTACTGATAACGACTCGGGCTCCAATCCTATCCGTGTCGCGAATCGTGCAGACATAAATGAATGCGATGCACCAGAATCAAATAAAGCTGAAGCTGGAAAGGTGTTGACGAGAATAGTACCTGCCACTACCTCACCTGGTGTTACTCCTTCTTCTCCCATGGTCAAGGCCAGCACTTGACCATGTCCTCTAGGGGCAGGTCCCCTCTGCTGAAAATTCCTCTGCCTGCTCTGGATCAGGGCTTGGGCCTGAGCATACTGCTGCGGTCTCTGCTGCTGGAATGCCTGGGCCTGCGTCAGCAATGGCCTCGGGAGCGGGTACTGCAACTGCTGCTGCTGCTGGACTGGCGCTGGTCCTCTAACTGAAGGACCAGAGAAAGCTGATGAACTCCCCCTGTTCGGGCAGTTCCCAACCCTGTGGTCCAGGGCACCACAAACCAAGCACAATCCCTGTGCTCTGCGACACTCTGACACCACATGCCCTGGCTTCCCGCAGTGTGAACATTCCACTGCGGAAGACTACTTCTGCTTCTGTTGCTGAGGGTGCGTCGGGGTAGAATGCTGAACCGACGTCACCTAGGCCGCCCGCCTCGGAGTTCCAATAGTTAAACCTCTAGCTGCCGGGGCTGGAGCTGATGATTGGTGCATCTGACTGTGGGACCGCTTCCTACCTCCGGTCTTATCCACGATCCGCTAGGAGGTATACTCATACCTCCTAGCTGCCCTCAATACTGCATCGAACGTCTGGTGTTCGAACTGCTCAACTGCTAGAAAATCTCCAAATGCAGCCCCTGCTGGAACCGCTGGGCCCTATCAAACTCGGTTGCCACCAAGGTGGGGGCAAACCTACTGAGTCTAGAAAACTCAGATACATAACCATCGACTGTTCTGCCTCCTTGCTTTAGGTTGGTAAACCTCGTCTGCAAGTCATACCGAGCCACAGCATCAAAATACTTCATCTGGAATCTCTCTCTGAACACTGCCCAAGCAACGGGTGCCACTAATCCCTCGGCCTGCGCCGCCCACCAACTGCGGGCAAGATCTAACAACTGCAGGCGCACTACGGCCACCTTCTCGTTTTCTGGAGTCCTGGCTGCTTCTAGAATTACTTCGGTATCCTGAAGCCAAGCATCCGCGGCGATCGCATCTTCGCTGCCGTCGAAGAATGGAGGGTTCAGGCGCTTGAAGCTGTTGGCCGCGCTGTTACCCTGATGACCACCCCGGATCAAAGCATCCGTCACTGCCTGGTGCAAGGCATCTCCACGCCGGTCTTGGGAAGCTATCAAGGTCCTGACGAGTCCTACCAAAGTTCCGTCATCATGTTCTACTGGTTGAACTGGCTGGACTGGTGGCTCTCCGCCAGAAGGTACGACTCTAGAGGCTACTCCGGAATGCTGGGCTTGATCTCCAGGTTGTTGCTGGTCTGCGGGAGGTGCTCTGCCTTGCTGGTCAGTAGGACCATGAACAATGCTGCTGAAGAAGACGACATAGGGAACAATAAGGAAGGACCAGGACAGATCAACGATATAAGCATATGATCAGGACAAGAATCCAGGGATTCAGAAGATACGAGTAGAGATCAAGGATGAATACTGATTGAGACATCTATTCGGTAAACCCTCACATATCTTGATTTACAAGACCTGCATGGGCCACCACTTAAACCATGTCACGCCCCAGAACCAGAATACTGGAGAGCGGGGGCATACATTGCCAGCTACGTATATGAAATGGAATCCATCTCACAATACGGTCACGGCTGTCTAGATACATGAGGATTTATGTACAAGCCAACAGTCTCTTAAGGTCATGAACAAGCCTAGTGTCTCAATCACAAGCAAGTAAGTAAAAGTCACAAGATGTATGATCATTAAATATACAATAGTAAGGCGTCCCAAACATTACATATTCAGTTGATCATGAAGCTAGTCGTTACAAAATGTCAGGACTAGTAAGAGTTTAGTCATACACGATCAACCCTAGGATCTGTTAATCATGTTACAGCCCGTAGGCAGACAGTAAATAAAGATGCAATCGAGCTAACACGTGCTCGCCGGCTAAACGCCTCAAAAGAATAATTTTTACAAATAAGTGGGAGGACAAAAAAGAAACCCACTCGTTGCCAGGGTTCCGTCTAGTGGTCACCATCTGGCTGGAAGATCGGTGGATCCTCTGGAGCTGCTCCGATATCTGGCCACACAAAACCAGCTGGGTCAGACCCCAGAAAGAGCAAGTGCCACAAAGGAGGCTTCACTTAGAAACCAAAACCAGCATATAGTAAGGAACATTAAAGTTAAATTATCAGAAATAACAACAATAATAGAGTACGAGGAAACCATTCAAGTAGCCAGACTACAACCCTTAAACCAAACAAGGACCGGGGTTGCAATCCTTCACCTGAATGGAAATCCGTCTCAAATACTATGGATAAGGTAATAAGACAATAAATGAAGAGAAGACACAGAACTGCTCCGGGAGCCAGGTTACAACCCTTAAACCAAACAAGGACCGAGGTTGTAACCCTTCGCCTGAACAGAACTGGACTCCTGATCTTTATTGTTAAGGCTATTATAGATAATCATGTTGCTGAAGTAAGATAGAATATGACAAGCATGGCACGGGGTACAAATAAGACAATAATCGAAGGAAAGACACAGAACTGCTCCGGGAGCCAGGTTACAACCCTTAAACCAAACAAGGACCGGGATTGTAACCCTTCGCCTGAACAGAACTGGTCCTCCGATCGTTATTGTTAAGGCAAGCATCAATAATCGTGTCTTGTCACGATCTTGCACAGGATCAGGATAAGACTAAGCTGGAATAACTTCATCCAATCAATCACGGCGAATCAAAAGTACGGCTTGATACTTTAACTAGCTAGGGTTATCACAGGCCTAGTTACTAGCAAGATGCAATGAGATTATTTTAACAGCCACAAGCCCTGCAGACCATCCAAGTTATCCAGGTCGAACGTCCATTTATGAAGGATGCACCACATGACTGTGTGTGCTGGAAGTGTGCCCTACTCGTCGGTAGGCTACGAGTCCACTTAATGTGCCCAGATAACGGGATTGTCTGTAGCTGGGAATCTCTCCATGTCTACTGAATTATTCTAGTTTATTACTCTTAGTTAATTACAGTAGGTATCCCTGACCGTGGTACTCAGGGATCCCATCCTAGATATGATGCAAGACAATACTGGTTTATTGTGCAAACGCAATCATCCATGGTGTCCAGGTTAGTCATTCTTGTCAGGTCATGTCACGTTAGCCGTCGCAACAGCAATTCGAGATAATCATGTCAGTTATGATTTTTCTGCCATGCCGTGTTCAATTATTATTCACAAACCTATTAAATAAATTCATGATTATCAAGTTCATGATAAAAGACGTAAGGATATAAAATGGGCGTAAAATATCTAATAAAATATCAATATACAGGGCTATAGAAGAGCCAAGCTTAAGGAAAATAAAACCAAAGTGACATGCTGACATAAGACCAAGTCAGCCAAGGCCATACGCTCAGTGCAAAAGTCATACGCTCAGGTTAGGCTACTCTCAAGTCAAGCTACGCTCAGGTAAGCCTACGCTCAGGTAAGCCTACGCTCAGGTAAGCGTATGAGGTCTATACGACCCCTTGTCACACAAGTGAGCGTATGCAAGACATACGCTCCAAAAAGGCAGCGTATGAACTTCATACGACTCCTTGTCACACAAGCGAGCGTATGCGAGTCATACGCCTCCAAAAGGCAGCGTATGGACTCCATACGACTCATGGCTATCCAAGTGAGCGTATGCAAGTCATACGCTCCAAAAAGGCAGCGTATGGACTCCATACGACTCATGGCTATCCAAGTGAGCGTATGCAAGTCATACGCTCCAAAAAGGCAGCGTATGGACTCCATACGACTACTTGTCAAGCAAGCGAGCGTATGCGAGTCATACGCTTCCAAAAGGCAGCGTATGCTGCGCTGCGCGCACAGCTCAGTGACGCAAGCTAAAAAGCTCGCGCACTGCTCACTGTCTTCTCCAAACAGCAGGAAATCCATGGTTGAACCCTAAGCTTCCAAAGTCCATAACTTTGTCAAAACAAGTCCAAATCCAACTTTCCAAAGGTCAAAATAGGGTAGAAGGAAATTCTCTACCACATGGAACCATCAAAACTTGAAAACAAGGGAATTTAATAGATCAAAACCATGAAAATCTGAAAATGACTAAATTCTAGATCTACAAAAATCCAAGCTTCAAAATAGAAAATGACAAGTTCTAATGTGGATTAGAAAGTTGCAAAGAAGAGGTTAAAATAATAAAAATGGTAGGTTTCTTTATGAAGCAAGATTGCACTTGCCTAGGCTAGGGTTTTCTTGGTTGGTGGTGGAGAGTAATGAAGAAGAAAGGAAATAATAAGGAGAGAGAATGGGAAGAGGTTAATAAATGGGGTTGGTTGTGGTAGGTAGGGGGTTCACCCTTGGTTCATGATGAACCAAGGCTAATCAAGCCTAGCCGAACCAACCCAAGCCAACCCAAACCAAGATGAACCATGGCCAATACGAGATAAAATACGTACACGTATTCTTAAATACGTAATACGAACAACAGGCATTACAACTCTACCCACCTTAAAAGAATTCGGTCCTCGGAATTTAATTAAGATGTTAGAGAGACTAGAACAAGCTATACTAATTACATGCAAACTATAACTAGGCAAGCAATCACTCATTCAAGCAAGGAATCGAAGACATGAGGCATAAGGAAGACATTATACCTCATGAGTCAAACAAGTCGGGATACCGCGATCGGATATCTTCCTCACGCTCCCACGTTGACTCCCCCAAAGAGTGATGACCCCAAGCAACTCGGACTAACTTGATAGTCTTGTTCTTGAGGATCTTCTCTCTCCGGTCTAATATAGACACGGGCCTCTCCTCATACGAAAGGTTGGTACCAACAACAAATTCTGAATGATCCAGGATGTGGCTCGAGTCCGGGATATACCGTCGTAATTGGGATACATGGAATACGTCATGCACCTCACTTAGCGACGACGGAAGAGCGAGACGATATAATACATCTCCTACTCGCTCTAGGATATCGAACGGCCCTATATACCTAGGACTAAGCTTTCCCCGTACGCCGAAATGAATGACGCCACGGTTGGGCGAAATCCTCAGGAATACATGATCGTCGACCGAAAACTCGAGAGGGCGCCGATGAGAATCGGCCCAATGACGCTGGCGATCTTGGGTAACTCGAAGATGATCTCTGACCCTTCTGACCACTTCAATTGTCTGAGCAATCAATTCTGGACCAAGCATCTGTCTTTCTCCAACATCATCCCATGATAGCGAGGATCTGCACTTCCTGCCATACAGCGCCTCGAACGGGGCCATCTGGATACTGGCCTGGAAACTATTGTTGTACGAGAATTCCACCAGGTGCAAGTGATCTTCCCATGAACCACCGAAGTCAAGTGTGCAAGACCGCAACATGTCTTCAAGAGTCTGGATCGTGTGCTCTGACTGACCATCTGTCTGCGGATGATATGCTGAACTGAACTGGAGATGAGTCCCTAAACTCGCCTGCAGGCTACGCCAAAAGTACGATGTAAATCTGGAATTTCGATCCGAGGTGATGCTAACTGGCACACCGTGTAATCTGACAATCTGTCTAAGATACATCGCCGCTAGCTGAGCCGTCGACTGACCAACTCTGAATGGAAGAAAGTGAGCCACTTTCGTGAGCCGGTCAACTATAACCCAAATAGCATCTCTACCAGCTGGGGATCTAGGTAATCCAGTCACGAAATCCATGGTCACATGCTCCCACTTCTACTCTGGAATCGGCAAGGACTGAAGCAGTCCTGCCGGTCTCTGATGTTCAGCTTTAACTTGTTGGCAAACCAAACACCGAGAGATAAACCAAGCTATCTTCCGCTTCATGCCATTCTACCAGAAATGCTGCCGGATATCACGGGGTACAAATAATCATGTTGCTGAAGTAAGATAGAACATGACAAGCATGGCACGGGGTACAAATAAGACAATAAACGAAGGGAAGACACAGAACTGCTCCGGGAGCCAGGTTACAACCCTTAAACCAAACAAGGACCGGGTTGTAACCCTTCGCCTGAACAGAACTGGTCCCCCGATCGTTATTGTTAAGGCAAGCATCAATAATCGTGTCTTGTCACGATCTTGCACAGGATCAGGATAAGACTAAGCTGGAATAACTTCATCCAATCAATCACGGCCAATCAAAAGTACGGCTTGATACTTTAACTAGCTAGGGTTATCACAGGCCTAGTTACTAGCAAGATGCAATGAGATTATTTTAACAACCACAAGCCCTGCAGACCATCCAAGTTATCCAGGTCGAACGTCCATTTATGAAGGATGCACCACATGACTGTGTGCTGGAAGTGTGCCCTACTCGTCGGTAGGCTACGAGTCCACTTAATGTGCCCAGATAACGGAATTGCCTGTAGCTGGGAATCTCTCCATGTCTACTGAATTATTCTAGTTTATTACTCTTAGTTAATTACAGTAGGTATCCCTGACCGTGGTACTCAGGGATCCCATCCTAGATATGATGCAAGACAATACTGGTTTATTGTGCAAACGCAATCATCCATGGTGTCCAGGTTTGTCATTCTTGTCAGGTCATGTCACGTTAGCCGTCGCAACAGCAATTCGAGATAATCATGTCAGGTATGATTTTTCTGCCATGCCGTGTTCAATTATTATTCACAAACCTATTAAATAAATTCATGATTATCAAGTTCATGACAAAAGGCGTAAGGATATAAAATGGACATAAAATATCTAATAAAATATCAATATACAGGGCTATAGAAGAGCCAAGCTTAAGGAAAATAAAACCAAAGTGACATGCTGACATAAGACCAAGTCAGCCAAGGCCATACGCTCAGTGCAAAAGTCATACGCTCAGGTCAGGCTACTCTCAAGTCAAGCTACGCTCAGGTAAGCCTACGCTCAGGTAAGCCTACGCTCAGGTAAGCGTATGAGGTCCATACGACCCCTTGTCACACAAGTGAGCATATGCAAGACATACGCTCCAAAAAGGCAGCGTATGAACTTCATACGACTCCTTGTCACACAAGCGAGTGTATGCAAGTCATACGCCTCCAAAAGGCAGCGTATAGACTCCATACGACTCATGGCTATCCAAGTGAGCGTATGCAAGTCATACGCTCCAAAAAGGCAGCGTATGGACTCCATACGACTCCTTGTCAAGCAAGCGAGCGTATGCGAGTCATACGCTTCCAAAAGGCAGCGTATGGGGTCTACTGCGCTGCGCTAAAGAGCGCGCACAGCTCAGTGACGCAAGCTAAAAATCTCGCGCACTGCTCACTGTCTTCTCCAAACAGCAGGAACTCCATGGTTGAACCCTAAGCTTCCAAAGTCCATAACTTTGTCAAAACAAGTCCAAATCCAACTTTCCAAAGGCCAAAATAGGGTAGAAGAAAATTCTCTACCACATGGAACCATTAAAACTTGAAAAAAAAGGAATTTAATAGATTAAAACCATGAAAATCCGAAAATGACTAAATTCTAGATCTACAAAAATCCAAGCTTCAAAATAGAAAATGACAAGTTCTAATGTGGATTAGAAAGTTGCAAAGAAGAGGTTAAAACAATAAAAATGGTGGGTTTCTTTATGAAGCAAGATTGCACTTGCCTAGGCTAGGGTTTTCTTGGTTGGTGGTGGAGAGTAATGAAGAAGAAAGGAAATAATGAGGAGAGAGAATGAGAAGAGGTTAATAAATGGGTTTGGTTGTGGTAGGTAGGGGGTTCACCCTTGGTTCATGATGAACCAAGGCTAATCAAGCCTAGCCGAACCAACCCAAACCAACCCAAACCAAGATGAACCATGGCCAATACGAGATAAAATATGTACACGTATTCTTAAATACGTAATACGAACAACAGACATTACACTTAGGCTGCCCGTTAGTGTACGGCAGAGCGAACTCTGGGATTTTCGACCACATGGTGGGCAAGATTCGCCAGAAAATTGTGGGCTGGCACAACGCAACCCTTTCCTCCGGGGGGAAGTTAATTCTCTTTAAGCACGTCCTATCCTCCATCCCCATATACACCCTAGCGGTGTGCTCGCCCCCCACCAAAGTGCTCTATGCTATTGAATCCATCCTCGCCAAGTTCTTTTGGGGTCATCTCGAGGGAAAGAACAAGCATCACTGGGCCAGTTGGGCTACCATGGCCAAACCTACTGAAGAGGGTGGTCTGGGATTCTGCAGGCTTGCCCACATGGTCGAATCCCACTCGGCCAAATTATGGTAGAAAATTTGCTCTGAAAACTTGATCTGGACCAGGTTCATGAGAGCGAGATACTCCAGATTCTGTCACCTATTAGAGGCGTCTACCAACAACAGATCCTCCGTGTCGTGGCGGCGCATCATCCGAGGTCGTAACCTTGCGGAACCGTACTTATGCTTGACCCTGGGCAATGGTCATTCGCAGGCCTGCAAGGAACACTGGTTGGGGGACGATATCCTCAGGCCCAACGATATTACTCTGCCGCTGTGCGAGATCCATGACTTATGGGATGATGACGCGTCAGGATGGAATTGGGATAGGGTTCGTGATTGTCTTGGCCCGGCGGCCTTGGCGAGCCTGGGCGCTTCTCAGCTGTCGATCAATGACGCTCATGACGTGCTCAGATGGTCCCCCAACCAGGATGGCATTTTCACCCTAGCTTCAGCCAGAGCCATCATCGGAGACATACAAGTCACGACCTCCCCTTCTGTCACGCCCCAGAACCAGAATACTGGAGAGCGGGGGCAAACATAGCCAGCTACGTATATGAAATGGGATCCATCTCGCTATACGGTCACGGCTGTCTAGATACATGAGGGTTTATCTACAAGCCAACAGTCTCTTAAGGTCATGAACAAGCCTAGTGTCTCAATCACAAGCAAATAAGTAAATGTTACAAGATGTATGATCATTAAATATACAATAATAAGGCATCCCAAATATTACATATTCAGCTGATCATGAAGCTAGTCGTTACAAAATGTTAGGACTAGCAAGAGTTTAGTCATACATGATCAACCCTAGGATCTGTTAATCATGTTACAGCCCGTAGGCAGACAGTAAATAAGTGCAATCGAGCTAAACAGGTGCTCGTCGGCTAAACGCCTCAAAAGAATATTTTTACAATAGAGTGGGAGAGCCAAAAATAACCCACTCGTTGCCAGGGTTTCGTCTAGTGGCCACCATCTGGCTGCAAGGTCGGTAGATCCTCTGGAGCTGCTCCGAAATCTGGCCACACAAAACCAGCTGGGTCAGACCCCAGAAAGAGCAAGTGCCACAAAGGAAGCTTCACTTAGGAACTAAAACCAGCAATCAGCACAAGATATAAATAAAAGTAAGAACTGGAAATAAAGAAAATACATCAGGATGATATACGACGAGATAACCATAAAACTATTCAGATAACCAGGTTACAACCCGTAAACCAAACAAGGACCGGGGTTGTAACCCTTCGTCTGAACAGAACTTGGAATTCTTACCATTTATCGGTAAAATAAATACAAGCACTCTGGTCATTCAATAATCTGGAACAGGATCAGGGCAAGACTAAACTGGTTAGACTCCATCCAATCACTTCACGGCCAAGCAAGAATTACGGCTTGATACTTTAACTAACTAGGGTTATCACAGGCCTAGTTACTAGCAAGATGCAGTGAGATTACTCCACAGCCAGAAGCCCTGCAGACCATCCAGGTTACCCGGGTTGAAGGATTTAGAGTTAAATTCAGGTGGGTACATCGTCCAGGAAATGAATGTACCCTTAGGTAGCTTGAAGGGTGCAACACATGACAGTGTGCTAGAAATGTGCCCTACTCGACGGCAGGCTACAGATCCCAAGGCGTGCCCAGGTAACGGGATTGCCTGTAGCTGGGAGATCTCTTCATGACTAATGTATTAATCTAGTTATTAGCCTTAATCAATTTCAGTAGGTACTCCTGACCGTGGTACTCAGGAGTCCCCTCCTAGACATGATGCAAGACAGGACTGGATTATTTGTACAAGCACAATCGCCCACGGTATCCAGGATTAATTATACAGGTCATGTCATGTCAGGTAGCCGTCGCAACAGCTTATCAGTTATATCATGTCGGGTTT
>JANAVB010028197.1:5605722-5608222 GCA_029216955.1 Iris pallida
ATAACCAATTAAAAATTAACTCTTTCACAAATTATAAATAATCAGAGTAAAATGCGGAAAGTAAATAAAGAGCAAGAAAGCATACGCAAACACAGCAATTTTAACCTGGTTTCCCTCGTGGAGGACTAGTCCAGGCCTGAGAACTCTAGCTCAGGATTAAATCCACTATTTGTGAAATAGTAGTTTACAACTCGTGCCTTTACTTCAGAAGAGCACGTCAACTTCTTACAGAGGATCGCAGTGGTGATTTGCTTGGAATTGTCCAAGCGACTTCTTCAACTCTTGCACAAGAATCCTAACTGAGAGATGCTGAGCACTCGAGACTTAGGAGGCTTGTGGCTAGTATATGGGAAGGGTATGGCTTATTTGAGCTATAAGAGAGAAGAGAAGAGAAGAGAAGATTGGATGATTTGAAATGAGAGAATTCATGGCCTATTTATAGTATTTTTGTAGGCAGAATTCGGCCAGAATTCGGGTAGGAAATTTCAAATATTTGGCCGTTGGACAACTAGCAACCAGCTAACCCTAAAATTAGGGATGCTGATTTTTAGGGGACAGAGTTCAGCCCGAACTCTGTGTGGAGGCAGAGTTCGGCCCGAACTCTGTCTCCATAGCACAGAGCTGGTCTAAGTGGCCAGTGGGTATTTTTCTGGATGGTGGAGTTTGAGGATTATTGGGTAGGCTATAGGTCAAGTCTCAAGAGCTCAGCATGACACAGTTTACATCAGTCTAGACTCAACAAAAGTATAAAATACAGACTCGAAAATAACTGAGAAGCTGAGACTGAGCTGACTTCTGACTTAAGCTTAATGTAGACGTCGTGTGTCGTATTGAATTATTACAAATATTATTTAATCAATGTTATCAATATTTGGTTGACTGTGACTTTGTGTCAACAATCTCCCCCATATTGATAATTGACAAAATAATATATGTATATTCAATATTCATACCCGGACACAGTTGATCACAAAAATATAGCTCCCCCATAATCAATACCAAGCAGAAATAATAGCTCCCCCGTAACCGGTGAACGGTGTCGAGCTAGAACCAATAGCTCCCCCATAAATTATGCATGGAACCTGTTGGCCTGATAAATAATATCTCCCAAAAGCACCAAATAGCAGTAGTATGACAAGAATATACATATTTCTCCCCCTTTTGGCATTAGCAAAATAAACTGCATATGAATAATAATGATGCAACCACACTAAATAGAGAAGAAACTGTATATGAATGATCAAAACGAGCAACTAGCATAGAATAATAAACTATGATAAGCATAAAATGTCATCGCACAAAACCAGAGTCATCAAACTACCAGAGTTTTAGTACAACCCAAGTACATAAATCCAAATAAAACTAAATAACTGGAAATCAGAAAACAGAAACTAGAATCATCAGCAGCGGCAGCAGATAGTAAATGCCATTTCCATCATGGAGCACGAGAAGGCCCAGCAGAAACTGAATGATCAGTGAATGAACGGCTGGGGTCCACAATAGCAGCATCCGGATCCAGGTAGCGCATGACCCAGGGGTCGTCAATGCGATATCCAGCTCGACCAGGATCCCGCTCCATGGGAATGGGCATGGAAGGGTGACCGGACATAGAAAACCGAATATCGTGCAGCGAGTTGCTGAGGGCACTCATCTGCAGGGTAGTCCGGTAGTCCATCTGAGTCCAGCGATCGTCCTCCAATGCAAAACGATCTCTGAGCATGGTCTGGATGGAGTCAAGAGTAGCAGGAGGAGGTGGCGCATCCTGTCCAAGTGGAGGGGCGTCGGACTCCTCATCATCAGAATGCTCAGAAGTCTCAGGAGAGACGACGACTGCCTGAAGACGTCGTGCCTTGGAAAGGAAAGCAGGAGCAGGCAAGAAAGGACAATCCGCGAGAGGTATATGGAATGCTCGAAAGATCATAGGAAGATATAAGGCAAAAATCAAGGCTCGTGGTTTCTTCCTACAGTTAATCATCTAGTCCATCATGGTACGTAGAAGATTGAAAGAAACACCAAAGTGGAGATGATATAAAGTGGAGATCTTAAAATATGTGACTTCATCGGTAGAACCCGCCTTGGGTATAATGGTATTGAAAACAATCAGATGAAGGTCATAGAAGTAAGGATTTAGATATTTAGCCAGAAGCTTGCGAGGACGTGTGTACGGAGTACATAAGTCGTCCTTGAAGCTTTCAAGGGAAATCCCGTCGGACGAGAAGTGGCAGACCTCTCAGTGGTATCCCTTAGGCAAGAGCATTACGATCGTGTCTCCACCATCCTGAAGACAGATCAAGTAAAGAATCAATTACTGAGAAGGAAGCGATATAATCAAAGGAGGACAGTTATTTCAAAAGAAGGCAGTTATCAGCAAGAATGTGTAGATGGAATGAATTAGATAAGAATTTTTCCAAACTGTGATTGAGTACCTCTTCGCTAATGCCTATTTCTTAGTTCCTATCGCAGGCTCGTAGCAGTACAACTAAGCCGCCGTACTACTACG
>JANAVB010028197.1:5613222-5662714 GCA_029216955.1 Iris pallida
AGCACCAAATAGCAGTAGTATGACAAGAATATACATATTTCTCCCCCTTTTGGCATTAGCAATATAAACTGCATATGAATAATAATGATGCAACCACACTAAATAGAGAAGAAACTGTATATGAATGATCAAAACGAGCAACTAGCATAGAATAATAAACTATGATAAGCATAAAATGCCATCGCACAAAACCAGAGTCATCAAACTACCAGAGTTTTAGTACAACCCAAGTACATAAATCCAAATAAAACTAAATAACTGGAAATCAGAAAACAGAAACTAGAATCATCAGCAGCAGCAGCAGATAGTAAACGCCATCTCCATCATGAAGCACGAGAAGGCCCAGCGGAATCTGAATGATCAGTGAATGAACGGCTGGGGTCCACAATAGCAGCATCCGGATCCAGGTAGCGCATGACCCAGGGGTCGTCAATGTGATATCCAGCTCGACCAGGATCCCGCTCCATGGGAATGGGCATGGAAGGGTGACGGGACATAAAAAACTGAATATCGTGCAGCGAGTTGCTGAGGGCACTCATCTGCAGGGTAGTCCGGTAGTCCATCTGAGTCCAGCGGTCGTCCTCCAATGCAAAACGATCTCTGAGCATGGTCTGGATGGAGTCAAGAGTAGCAGGAGGAGGTGGCGCATCCTGTCCAAGTGGAAGGGCGTCGGGCTCCTCATCATCAGAATGCTCAGAAGTCTCAGGAGAGACGACGACTGCCTGAAGACGTCATGCCTTGGAAAGGAAAGCAGGAGCAGACAAGAAAGGACAATCCGCGAGAGGTATATAGAATGCTCGAAAGATCATAGGAAGATATAAGGCAAAAACCAAGGCTCGTGGTTTCTTCCTACAGTTAATCATCTAGTCCATCATGGTACGTGGAAGATTGAAAGAAACACCAAAGTGGAGATGATATAAAGCGGAGATCTTAAAATATGTGACTTCATCGGTAGAACCCGCCTTGGGTATAATGGTATTGAAAACAATCAGATGAAGGTCATAGAAGTAAGGATTTAGATATTTAGCCAGAAGCTTGCGAGGACGTGTGTACGGAGTACATAAGTCATCCTTGAAGCTTTCAAGGGAAATCTCGTCGGAAAAACGGAACGACCGAGCATCAACAAGCTTTTCCCAAGAATTGGGCTCTTGAAGATCAAGAAATTCGGCTAAGTCAAAATAATCAAATGAGATATCGATACCCGCAACACGTGAATAGATGTGAGTATCATCAAAAGTTAAGTTGCAGTAAAATATTTGTATGGCACTGCAATATATGACCGAAGTAGAAGTAACAAGTTCGTCAAGGCACATATCATGAAAGAGTGCATCATAATGAAAGAAAATAGAGAAGTCAATAGGGTGTCCCGCAAACACCAGACGTGTCCGAAAATCACTAAACCATGCATTGGACGCGTCTAGTGATATAAAAAGTCAGTCATCGTAGGTGTTTGGATCACGTAGACGAGAAGGGTTGAACAATGGATGAGGTAGTTGATGTTGTTCAACGGGTTGCTTAACGGAAGGAGGAGCATTCGACGAGGACGCTCCCTCGATCCGAATTCTCTTCCCACGATTAAACAAGCGAGGAGCCATTGCACAAAATAGAGAAATAGAAATAGATAATGAGAGTGAGTTATACTTCGAAGCAACAATGAATAGTGAAAGAGAATGAGAAAATAGCCCTTCTCCTTGATTTTGATGAGCAATGGAGCACTTTGGAGAGAAAACTAGGGTTAGGGTTTGTGAAAATATGTTTGGAGAGGTGAAGGTGATAGTAAGAATGAAGGAGAGAGATGAAAACCCGAATATAAGAGGAGGGTTTTCTTTGGTCGGAGTAAATCTGGACCGTAGGATCACATTTGATCAAACGGCTGAAGTTGCCCCCGATTCTGGAATAGGATAACCGAATTCGGCTCGAACTCTGTTGGGGACAGAGTTCGGCCCGAGTTCTGGGTCCTTATTCCAGAACTAAAAACAGGCTAGAAAAAAATTAAGTATGGAAAATCAAGTTAGATAAAAACAATAGCTTGAAAGATTAAATCAAATAGAATAATAGCAGAATGAAATTGAAAAAATAGTGAATCGGCTGTAAGAAATCAAAACGAACCATACAATAAATAAGGAAATATATCATAATTCAATAGTTTGAAGTTGCCATGGGTTAGCTGCAGGGGCCGGATCCCAGCTAGCGGTAGTCCTGTGGACTAGTGTACCGTGTCGCTTAGGCTTTACGCCTTGTTGTCAGAAGGGCCCTTTCGGCTTGTACCCATAGCAAGTTCATCGTAAGAGAATCATAATATAATCGATATTTACGCAGGTGAGTTTTAATTTATGACAGCTTCATCTAAAATTCCAAGTTCACGACAAAGGAAATTGAAGCGCTCTTCGGATAATGGCTTAGTAAAGAAGTCTTCTAGCTGATGATCAATGTCAATAAACTCTAAGTTAATCGTGCCATTTTACTGATGATCATGCAAAAAGTGGTGTCTAATTTCAATGTGTTTTGTGCGTGAGTGACAGATAGGGTTCTTAGTCAAGTTAATAGCACTGGTATTGTCACAGAAAATAGGAATGTGCATGAAAGATAGATTGTAGTCTTCAAGGGTTTGCTTTATCCACAAAATTTGTGCACAACAACGCCCAGCTGCGATGTATTCAGCTTCTGTTGTGGATAGTGCGACAGAATTCTGTTTCTTGCTAAACCAAGAGACTAAAGCCTTTCCTAATAAATGACACGTGTCGCTTGTACTTTTACGGTCGACCTTGCATCCAGCGAAATCAGCATCAGAGTAACCAATGAGGTCAAATGATGTTGACTTGGGATACCATAGGCCTACTATAACCGTACCCTTAAGGTATCGAAAGATACGTTTAACAGCGGTCAAGTGTGATTCCTTAGGATTTGCTTGATATCTAACACATAGGCAAACACTAAACATGATATCGGGGCGACTAGCAGTTAAATAAAGTAAGCTGCCTATCATACCTCGATACTTACGTTGATCAACGGGTTTGCCGCTCTCATCTGGTTCGAGTTTGGTTGAAGTAGCCATTGGAGTGCTGATTGGTTTGACGTTGTCGAGATCGAACTTTTTCAGCATGTCCTTTGTATACTTCGACTGACAGATGAAAGTTCCATTAGCCATTTGTTTCACTTGCAGACCAAGAAAGTAGTTGAGTTCTCCCATCATGCTCATCTCAAATTCTGTCTGCATACACTTGGCAAATTCTTGACAGAGGGTTTCATCAGTAGAACCAAAAATGATATCATCAACATAAATTTGAATTAATAGAATAGTGTCTTTAAAAGATTTTATAAAAAGTGTAGTGTCAATTTTCCCTTTTGAAAAACCTTTCTCAAGCAAGAAACTGCTTAGCCTTTCATACCAAGCTCTGGGGGCTTGTTTAAGGCCATATAGCGCTTTCTTTAGCTTGAACACGTGGTCGGGAAATTTATGATTTTCAAAGCCAGGGGGTTGTTTTACATAAACCTCCTCCTTAATAAAACCATTCAAGAAAGCACTTTTTACATCCATTTGGAATAATTTGAAATTTTGATAATTTGCAAATGCACAAAGCATCCGAATGGATATAGTCTAGCAACCGGAGCATACGTCTCATCGTAGTCGATACCTTCCTATTGGTTGTATCCTTGAGCTACTAGACGAGCTTTGTTGCGTGTGACTGAACCATCTTCATTTACTTTGTTTCTAAAAACCCATTTAGTACCAATTATCGAGTGATTAGTCGGTCTAGGAACTAGTTCCCACACTTGACTCCTCTTGAATTGGTTGAGTTCATCTTGCATAGCAGAAATCCAAAATTCATCATTAAAAGCTTCAGAAATGTTTTTCGGCTCAACTTGTGAAATAAAGGCAGTGCTAGCAATAGAGTCTCTTAGTGATGATCTGGTAGTTACTCCACGTGAAACTTCACCTATCACTAAATTTTCTGGATGAGAAGGCTTGAAAGAAAATTTTTTAGGCAAGCCCTCCAGAGAATTAGTTTCGGTTGAGGTATTCATTGGAGTAGAAGTTGATGGCTCAACGTCATCATCAAGAGTACTTGCTGCACTATTATCTTCATCAAAAGTCACATTTGTTGACTCTTCCACAATTAGTGAGTGTTTATTAAAGACTCTATATCCCTTACTCTTGGCAGCATAGCCAAGGAAAACCATCGTCAGCTTTGGCATCAAATTTGCCTAAGTTGTCTTTGGTGTTAAGGATAAAACATCTACATCCAAAAACTTTAAAATAAGAAACATTGGGGGTTCTCCCAAACCAAAGTTCATAGGGTGTTTTCTTCGTAATGGGACGAATAAGCACCCTATTCAAAATGTGGCATGCTGTACTGATAGCTTCTGCCCAAAAGTATTTCGGAAGTGAAAATTTATTCAACATAACTCTGGCCATATCGCCGAGATTTCTATTCTTCCGCTCCACAACACCATTTTGTTGTGGAGTTCTAGGACAAGAAAACTCATGATCAAAACCATTAGAATCACAAAATCTTTCAAAATCAGAATTTTCGAATTCGCCTCCATGATCACTTCGGATTCGAGTAATCATGTAGTCTTTTTCGTTTTGAACTTTCTTAACAAAAAACTTGAAAACAAAAATAGCATCACTTTTATTTGTAAGAAAGAAAACCCAAGTAAATCTTGAAAAATCATCAACAATAACAAACGCATAAAGTTTACCACCAAGACTAGCTACTCTACTGGGACCAAACAAGTCCATATGGAGTAGTTGCAGGGGTCTAGTAGTACTTACAGAGTTGATGGAATGAAATGAGGATTTGGTTGCCTTGTTCATTTCACATTCGGCACATACCGTGTCCTTTTTGAATGTGATATCGGGCAATCCTCTCACTAGCTTCTTGGTCGATAGCCTGGATATATTATCCATATTGGCATGACCAAGACGCTGGTGCCATAGTAGCCGTTCATCTTTGTGAGCATATAAGCATCTACCTGCATTGTTAGTATTTCTAGACAAATAAAAAGTATAAATGTTATCCTCTCTAACCCCTTCAAAAGCAATGTCTCCCGTTTGACCTATCATAAATAAGGCATTTGTTTTGTCCAAAGTTAATGTCATATCCATGGTCAGCAAGATGACTATTGCTGAGCAGGTTATGCTTTAACTCGGTCACTAGGCAGACATCCTTTATTACGGAAGAGGGGGGATAACCAATATTGTCATTACCTATAATATACCCTTTGAGGTTGTTGCCGAAGGATACATATCCTTCTCTCTTCATCGATAGTGATGCGAAAAGATTTGCGTCTCCTGTCATATGCCGCGAGCATCCACTATCGAGAATCCACTTACTCTTAGTTGAGAAGGGAAGGTCCACCTACATCAAGAGTAGATGTGACCTTTGGTACCCAAGTTCTTGAGGGTCCTGAAAAGTTAGTTTTTGGAAACCATGTATATATCTTTTTGTCTACCAGTCTTCTAACTCTACATTGTGGTGAAATGTGTCCATGTGATCCACAGTAAGTACATATAGCATTTTTATTTACACTAGGAACATGAGAATAATATCTATAGGTAGCATGATGTGGATGGACATGATGTGTAGAGTTTGCATGGTGATCATGGTGATGTTGTCTATGTGGCATGGCATGGTGATATTGTCTATGTGGCATGGCATGCTGATATTGTCTATGTGGCATAGTATGCTGATATTGTCTATATAGCATAGCATGGTGATATGGCATGATATGGTGATCTTGTCTATATGGCATGACATGATGATCTTGTCTATATGGCATTGCATTGTGATGATTTCTATATGTAGAGTGATGTTGGTTGTGTCTTTGTGCAGCATGATGAGTATGAGAAGTATTCTTACGTGCACATGGTTTTTGTGTTTTATGAAAGTTAGTGTATATAAAAGCATGGTTACGTGCTGCATGAGGATGACGTGGTTGACTAGCTTGAGTGGTGTTGTGCCCATGTGATTGGATTTGAGGTTGAACAACCTGTTTTCCCAATTTGGTTTCTAATCTCTTAGAAACAACTTGCAGTTCATCAACCTTAATATTTAAGCCATATATCTTAGTCATGGAAATCTTGTGTCTACTCTTTTCTTCAGCAAGCAACGTGTTGAGTGTTGTGATTTTTTGTGTCTGTTGCTCAATACGTGTTTCAGCATCATGTAAGCTTAATTTAAGCTTGGATAATTCATCAGTGTCATCAGTGGGTGACGTGTCTCTAATGTTATCAAGTAATAGAGAAATTCTTTGTATTTCGTCTTCAAGACTTTTGATTTTGTCCTTGGCATATTTGTATTTACCGATGACCTTTTTGTGATCATCGAGTAAATCAGTGAAGGCATCGCCAAGTTCATCAAAAGAGAAGTCGTCTAGAGTTTCGTTAGATACCTTGTTGGAGGTTGCCATTAGGCACACATTTGCTTTATCTTGAGGAGAGTCCTTTTCTTCCTCGGAGTCACTCGCTTCACTTTCATGCCAAATACTTGTGTTGGCATATTTCTTTGATGAGGTCTTCTTGTATGGTTTCTCATAGCGGTTGCTTTTCTTCAAGAATGGACAGTCTTTTCAGACGTGTCCAGTCTTCTTGTAACCATAGCAGGTTGGCTCTTCTTCATCGTCCTCTTGTGGTTCCTTCTTTTTTCTATTGAAGCGAAGGAATTTCTTGAAGTTGCGAACCATGAGAGCTTGGTCTTCGTCATCCGAGTTGTCGTCTTCGGTCTCATCGTGCTCAGCCCTTCGTGGATGAGCTTTGAGAGCGATCTCCTTAGTCTTCGGAGCAGGCTCTTCGAAGTCCTTGAGGTCAAGCTCGTGAGTCATGAGCTTACCCATCAAGGTCTCCATTGACATGGTTGTGAGATCGTTCCCTTCTATGATGGCTGTCACCTTAGGGTTCCAAATTTTTGGTAGCCCCCTAAGCAACTTGCGAATCTTCTCATGATTTGAATATTGCTTTCCAAGTGAAGACAGAGGGTTGATGATGTCGAAGAATCTTGTGAACATCTGTGTGATCGTCTCGTTTGACTTCATCTTGAATGCCTCGTATTCTTGCGTAAGACGACTGATTTTTGATTCCTTGACTTGGGTGGTTCCTTCATGCGTCACTTCTAGAAGCTTCCATACTTCGTGGGATGTGGTGCATGTGGATACCCTGTTAAACTCATTCATGTCTATAGCATAGAATAAAGCATTAATAGCTCTCGCGTCTAGACTTGCCCGTTTCTTCTCTTCGTCTGAATATTTGTCATGTGATTTCTCAATAAGATCACCGTTGACAACTATCCTGGCGGGCTTTTTGTAACCGTCAGTGACGACTGTCCACAGGTCGAAGTCTAGAGACTTGAGATAAAAGCTTATCCTTGTTTTCCAATACGTGTAGTTAGTTCCATCAAATAGGGGAGGCCTATGAGTGGACTGTCCTTCACCGTGATTGGAAATCAAGGATTGTGTGGTTGCCATGGATCAGCTCTAGGATGTAAATCCTTGTAAAGAGAACAGAGCTCTGATACCAATTGAAGAACAGGTGGCAACTCTAGAGGGGGGTGAATAGAGTTTATATAGAAAATAACCAATTAAAAATTAACTCTTTCACAAATTATAAATAATCAGAGTAAAATGCGGAAAGTAAATGAAGAGCAAGAAAGCATACGCAAACACAACGATTTTAACCTGGTTTCCCTCGTGGAGGACTAGGCCAGGCCTGAGAACTCTAGCTCAGGATTAAATCCACTATTTGTGAAATAGTAGTTTACAACCCGTGCCTTTACTTCAGAAGAGCACGTCAACTTCTTACAGAGGATCGCAGTGGCAATTTGCTTGGAATTGTCCAAGCGACTTCTTCAACTCTTGCACAAGAATCCTAACTGAGAGATGCTGAGCACTCGAGACTTAGGAGGCTTGTGGCTAGTAGATAGGAAGGGTATGGCTTATTTGAGCTATAAGAGAGAAGAGAAGAGAAGATTGGATGATTTGAAATGAGAGAATTCATGGCCTATTTATAGTGTTTTTGTAGGTAGAATTCGGTCAGAATTCGGGTAGGAAATTTCAAATATTTGGCCGTTGGACAACTAGCAACCAGCTAACCCTAAAATTAGGGATGCTAATTTTTAGGGGACAGAGTTCGGCCCGAACTCTGTGTGGAGGCAGAGTTCGGCCCGAACTCTGTCTCCAGAGCACAGAGCTGGTCTAAGTGGCCAGTGGGTATTTTTCTGGATGGTGGAGTTTGAGGATTATTGGGTAGGCTATAGGTCAAGTCTCAAGAGCTCAGCATGACACAGTTTACATCAGTCTAGACTCAACAAAAGTGTAAAATACAGACTCAAAAATAACTGAGAAGCTGAGACTGAGCTGACTTCTGACTTGAGCTTAATGTAGATGTCGTGTATCATATTGAATTATTACAAATATTATTTAATCAATGTTATCAATATTTGGTTGACTGTGACTTTGTGTCAACACGGTTGATGCCACGTTTTGAATGCGATTCTTGTCATAGAATCTGTTGAAAACATGGCTAATGAACTGAGGACCGTTATCGTGGATAATCCTCCGAGGTACCCCGAAACAGTAGATGACATGGTGCTTGATGTAGCTGACCACCCTGGAGCTCTTCACTTTCGCTAGTGGAACTGCTTCTGCCCATTTGAAAAAGTAGTCGGTGATGGCTAGGATGAAGCGGTGTCCCCTTGATAAAGGAGGGGTGATCGGTCCTACAATGTCCATGCCCCAGGCTTCAAAAGGCCAGGAGGCGACCGTAGGATGTAGTGGTTCTGACGGTGTATGGATGAAGTCAGCGTGAAGCTGGCACGTATGGCACTTCTTAGCATAGTCGACAGCGTCGGCTGCCATGGTTGGCCAGTAGTAGCCCATGCGTCGCAGTCGATCCTATAACTTAGGGCCAGGTTGATGGGCCCCGCAGGTTCTGTCGTGAGCTTCTCGAAGGGCTTCGACTGCTTCTTCGTTGGATAAACATCGAAGGAGAAGTCCATCGTAGAAGCGTCGGTACAGCATTTTAGTGGCTGTATCATAATAGAATCGAAGAGAATGCCTCCTGACCGAGATGGCTTCTTTGGGGTCTTCTGGAAGGATTCCGTTGACAACAAAGTCGATGAATCGGAACCTCCAGTCTCGGATGTTAACACAAGCACTTGTTGACATGGCATGGGTCGTTTGTGAGCACAGGTTGTTTTAGGACAGACCAAGTCTCGATCAACTACCGTGACATAGTGTTGAGTTTCGAGGGGTGCTGCCAATGAGGCTACGAGGCCAGCTAGAGCGTCAGTCTCCAAATTTTGTAAATGAGGTACATGTTCGATGAAGAACTTGGTAAAGGTTGAAATGATGTTCAATGCAACTTCATGGTAAGGAATCAGATCTTCATGGCGAACTTCGTATTGCACTCTGATCTGGTTAACGACGAGTTTTGAGTCGCCGTAGGCTTCCAGATGATTCACCCCCAGCTGTTGCGCCAGCTGGAGTCCCATGATGAGCGCGTTATACTCGACAACATTATTGGAGCACCGCTTCGAAAAAGAGTAGGCACGCTGGATGACCAACTGATCGGAGGAGACTATGACTACCCCCACACCTGCGATGATTTGGCCTTTGGGGCCTGTTATTAAAGCGCCATCGAAAAACATCCGCCAGACGAAGCTTTATTCGCTTGACGTTTGATTCTTGGACCACATCCGGGATGTTTTCATAGAGTCTGGAGGACTCTGGGATAGGGTGTGCAGCTAAAAAGTCGGCCAGAGCCTGACCCTTGACGGCTTTTTGTGGAACGAACACCATGTTGTATGGCGTTAGCATGATTGCCCATATAGCTAGTCGAGAGTTCCATGATCCTGGCTTCGTCATGAGATCCCTGAGTGGATTGACTCGAGAGATGACATGAATTGTCTGGCCCGAGACATAATGGCGAGTCTTCTGGATGGTGAATACCAAAGCCAAACACTCTTTTTCAATGGGGTTGTACCGGTGTTCGGCCCCGATCAGTGTTCTACTGGGGTAGTAGATAGCTTGCTCGTAGCCCGCATCGTTGTTATGAGCCAACAAAGCACCGAGGGAATAATCTATGGCACAGACGTAGAGAAGAAATGGTTTGCCGACGACGGGTACCACCAGGACTGGCGGGCTCGTCAAGTAAGCCTTGATATCGTTGAAAGATTTTTGGCATTCCTCTGTCCAGACGTAAGAGACTCCCTTTTTCATGAGCTGGGTGAAGGGTTGACTTTTTTCGGAAAGGTTTGCTATAAACCTCCGGATGTATGCCAGATGCCCCTGCAGGCCTCGAAGTTATCGGAGATTCCTCGGAGGGTCCATGTCAAGGATGGCTTTGGTCTTCTCGGGATCGACATGAATGCCTTTCGTCGTGATAATGAAGCCCAAGAACTTTCCGCTAGAAACCCCTAGGAAGGATTTAGCGGGGTTCATCTTGAGTTGATGCGCTCGCATGAGATTGAAGACTGTCTTAAGGTCTTGTAGGTGATCTCCTTTGAGACAGCTCTTGACTGCGATGTCATCAACATAGCATTTGACTGTCTTGCGAAGATGCTGATGGAAAATGGTAATTATAGCCCGTTGGTATGTAGCACCAGCGTTCTTCAAGCCAAAGGGCATCACTGTATAGCAAAAAACACCCATTGGAGTCCTGAATTACATATGTTTTGCGTCATCGAGGAATATCTTGATCTGGTTGTAGCCCGAATACCCGTCCATGAAAGACATGCGTTCGAAGCCACATGTGTTATCGATCATCACGTCGGTAATTGAAAGCGGGAATTCGTCCTTCGGACAAGCAGTGTTAAGATCCTTGAAGTCGATACAGACTCGTATCTTTCCGTTCTTCTTGGTGACTGGGACGACGTTGGCCACCCAATCCGGGTGTTGTTCTTCACGAATAGATCCGTTGGTCAGGAGTTTGTCTACTTTCTGATCGATAGCGTTCATAATGTCAGGACAAAAACGTCGCTGTTGTTGCTTTACAGGCTTGGCATCAGGTAAGATGTTAAGCCTATGCATCGCGATCTGAGGATCAAGTCCCGGCATATTTTTGTAGCTCCAAGCGAAGACGTCGATATATTCTTTAGCTAACTGGACCAAAGATTCCCGGTCTTCTCCTTTGAGGCTTTTGTTGATGAAGTTGGGTTTGGAAGAAGATTCATCACCAAGGTCGATCTACTCGACTTCGTCTTCGGTAGGGGGTTCGCGTAATTCAAAACGAGGCTCTCACTGTTCTCCTAGGTGTTGAGCCCAGGGTTCTTCCTCGAAGAATTCTGGCATTTGGTCTTCGCCTTCATCTTCTTGAGATTGTGCAGATGTCATGTTGGCTGATAGCACTTTCTTGAAGACTGATCCAATACTGGTATCGGAATCCCAAGTTGATGCTTCGGATGAATGAGAATGTTCTACTTCTTCTACCTCCGAACTCTCTGGAGTTGACGGCGGCGTGACATAGCCCACCTCCCGCCTAGTTCGATGATAGTAGTCCTGCGGCTTTCCTTTAGGTGTTGGGAGACAGAGAGGAAGACGTCGACCCTTGCCGTAGTTCAGGCCTTTGTTGCTTTTTATATCGTAACCCATCTTTTGGATGAGGTACTTTGCCTTGTCCGTGTACCGATAGACTTGTATTCTGCCGGTATCTGGTTCTTGCTCGAGTGGCGGAAGGTCTTGTTGATGCTCGACTTTGCCGAAGATGATAGATTCTTCGTCTCGATTTCGCGGTGGGACTACAAAACAGACCCCTTGGGACGGGACTACTCGATTTACATGCTTGACGGTCGTTATTTGTGTTTGCAACGACCGTAGAGCGTTATCTAATGTATATATGGCATTCCAATGTGGAAGACTAGAATAATTAAAAGACACTCTATTATTGATAAAATACGAGATTTTGTCCCGCGGGATTACATTATCCAGAGAGGGTGCATCTATATCAGCAGATATATATTCTCCTAACTCTTCATCTGTGAGTACTGGGATTGGATCGGGAGAGTCCACTGCAGCTTTGACCTTGGGATCCGAGAGGGCTATGTGGGCCTTCTCCGGCAGCTTGGATGAGACGGATGATTGCGGAGGCTTGCCTTTAAGATGCACCTTCAGAGGTGCCTCAACTGCGCCTTCAGTGGCTGGTGCCTTCCCCTGTAGTTTTGCCACAAGGGGAGCCGATATTTGAGGCGGCTTTCTCTTGAGCCGTATCTTCAAAGGTGCTTCAGTAGGTGTTCTACCTAGAGCAGTTGGTGCTTTTCTAGGTAGCTTCATAGTCATAAGAGGACGTATCTGAGGCGGTTTCCCCTTGAGTCGGATCTTCAAAGGAGCGTCAGGAATCATCTCGGGCTCCATGTCCGGCTCTGCCACTATTTCTTCTTCATCATCAGCGTCGTTGGCTTCCCCTTCGTCGAGTGACTTGTATAGGGTAGCATCAGTGAAGTTGGCTTTGACCCCTTTGAAAGGGTCAATGTCTGTGAACTCCGTCCACATGATGTCGTTGGTGGACACGTACTTTATACATTGGTGGAGTGTAGATGGCACCACCATGTACTCATGCAGCCACGGACGACGCAGTAGGAGGTTGTAGTTGACGTTAGCGTCCACGACATAGCAAGTCACCTCGGTGCCGAGGTTACCAATATGACACTTCAGCCGTATTTTGCCCAGCGGCTCACTTTTGCTAGCATTGAAGCCACTGATTGTTGTGTTGGAAGGCGCCAGTCGGTACATTGGGATTCCCAGTGTTAAGAGCAGCGTCTTTGAGATGATGCTGAAGGAAGACCCCGGATCGATCTGAATCTACTTCACCTTGATGGAACCGACATATCCTGTATAATATAGTAGCCTGTTGTGTCGATTGTGTTTGAGCAACATGTCTTGTTGGGTGAAGGTTATGTTGGGGATAACTTTATCCGTACAATGACAGTGCGCACATGTAGTCGGAGTATCCTCAGGCTGCTTGACCTGACTGATGAAGGACTCAGCATCCTTCAGGGCTTCACAGAGAGCTTCACGAGTGTCCTTGGAAAGGCGAAGAAGCTCAAACAGAGATAGGCGGGCAGGAGTACTGGCAAGTTGTGCCAGTATGTCGAAGTTGTGGGGCTTGGCTAGCCCCGAAGCGTTCTCCTTTCGCAGAGGCTTGTCAAAACGGGACTCTACATGCTTCTGCTTATTGGCTGTCGGAGGCAAAGATGAGCCCTCTTCCTAGGCAGCAGGGACGGTGCAAGGAGGCACCACCTCGACGGCAGCTTCGTCAGGTTGGGTGTTCTGATATGAACGTGTCTGTACAGGAAGTGCCTCTTCCGCAGAGGAAGAGACCATACGACAAGACTTGATCTTCCCGTCCTTAGTTTTGGAGGCAGAGCGTACCTCCGGTTGAGTAACCTCGGAAATGAGATCAGGGTGAACCCATAAGACCTCTCCCCGAGATGTGGTGAGTTGGATGAGTCCACTCACGTTGTCACGAGTAGGTGGTAGATTGACCACCTCCATTGTCGCCTTAGGGATGGGGACGACGCCATCTTGTGTTGTGATTGGCGACAAGGTGCCAAATTGGAGTGACACCAGGTTGGCCGAGATCGTTTTCTCCTCGTAGTCGACAGAAATGACATCCGTATTGATCATGCATTGGATATAGTTTTTGAGGACGTAGCAGTCCTTAGTTGGATGTCCAACAAACCGATGGTAGCGACAATACCTCGGATTGTCCACTTTTCCAACCTCATCGGGACGCTTCAGGTCCGACAACTTGATCTTGTCACCCTGCTTCAGTATCTCGAAGTGTTGCAGGGTATCTTCATCGTTGAAAGAATAAACCTCCTTTGGCCTTGGTGCAAGTGGAGGCTTCTAAGTGGGTGCTGATGCACCTTTGGAGGCATTGACAGTCAATACCTATTTTCCCTTCGTTTTTCGTCCAGGGTTGTTGGCTACAGGCCGTTTTCTTTTGTCCTCAAAGGCAGGAAAGCTGACTCCCAAAAGATGAGCATTGGACGCCTTCTTTTCGGCTGCCTCGGCTTCGATGATCAAGGAACTCCAATCGGGATGAGGAATAGAGTTGAGCCAGAGTTTGATCGTAGCCAGCATGTTCATGCTGCAGGAGGAGAGGAGTGCATGTTCTGGCATGCCCGGGGGCACTCTGAAGCAGGCTTGTCGGAACCGTTCGATGAATGCTCGAACTGTTTCCTTCTCCTTCTGATGTATCTCTATGAGGGACGCCATTGTCATATCCTTCCCTCCGTCCTAGAAACGATCGAGGAGGAGACGCGTCAAGTCGTCATGTCCTTCCCTCCGTACGCCACTCCCTTCAGTGCCCCAACAAATATGCTGGTGAGTAGTACGTCCTCCTTCAGGAGATGTCCCGTTTGAGACTGGAAGTATGCCAGATAGCGGCACGGAGAGTCCTTCCCGTCGTATGGCGTCAATGTTTATGGTTTATACTTGGGAGGATAAACCACTTTGTTCCATTCGAGGGGATATGGTTGGGGGATCCCTATCTTTTGGCGCTCCTCTTGTCTATTCTTGGACTCAAAGCGCTCGCGCAAGTCCCTGATCATTTCGACCATGTCTTTCGTGGTGCTGGGAGTCGGGGAAGGTGGTACCGCCTGGAGTTGAGCATTTGAAGGCTCCGACGTCCGTGGTGCTTTGCGACGATCTGTATCCAAGGATACCCGTTGAAGGGGTACACTTGATTCTCCATTGGCCCCTGGATCAGGACCGGTGGAAGGCGCTCTGGCCAAAGCGGACCATCTTTCAAATACTGCTTGAGTCAATGTTTGCATGGAGGCAGAGAGGGTTTTGAGTCCTCCCTCCAGGGAATCCATGCGATGGACGAGGTCTGCTGGCGGCGCATCTAGCTCGGTATCACCCCAGTCATTTATACTGTCATGACATGGCTGGAGTCGGATGGATCAGTTGAGGCTTAGCTTTCATCCTCGCTCTCTTGTAAAAGAGAAACTTCCCCCAGAGCCTCATCTTGGCTACCTCCAGCTACATTCTGGAGGACATCCTCGTCTTCAGGAGCATCCGTAAGGGCCTGATTACCCCCAGTTCTATCTTGGAGGATTTCCTCGTCTTTGAGATGCAGATCCATAGGGGCCAGACTACCCCCAGCTACATCCGGGAGGCTGACTTCGTCTCCAGGATGAAGATCCACCCCAGCTGTGCTCTGGAGGACATCTTCATCTTCAGAAGGAGGATCAACAAGGGCTTGACTGTAACACCCAATTTTCCAAATGAGGGTATTTTGGTCATTTTTTAAAATTTTAGAATTTAAATTGAATTATTATTATTATTATTTATAATTATTGTGATTTTTGAGTGATTTTTTAGAATAATTGTTCTTGGTTTTTTAGAGACTTTGACTTAAGTTGACCTTGTAGACTAACCTAGTGGCTAACCTAGGTCTTGACAAATAGATTAGGATTTGAGAACCTAGGTTGACTTAAGTTCATGAGGATGAACTCATTGGGATTAATTTGGTGAAATTAGGAATTAGTTTGGTCTAAGAATGGCTTGTGAAGTCACAAGTCATAATCATGACTTAAATCAATTAGGACTCAACCAACTAGCCAAAACCCTAGTCCTAGGCCCTATGGCCAGCCAAGAGATAGCCCCTCCCCCTATATATATCCTCCCAAATTTTAGGGCTAGCCTCTTTTCTTAGGGTTCATCAAGTTTTTAGAAAGGGGTAAGTTCCATCTTCATAAATTCCTATTAAATCCAAATTAAGTCCTTTTTCCTTCAAACAAATTCCTATAGGCTCTAAATCTTGTGCTCTTGCTGTTGGAAATAATTTTTGACAGGAAAGGAACAATTTGGAAGAGTTTTGGTGGGTTGAGAAATCCTCCTCTTTGAAGCTTTTTGGAGCTTGGTACACCTATAGGTATAATCCTTTGTAATGCCTCTAAATTTCTGTAAAAATCATTTTTAGGGTCCCCTAGTCCTCACCCAACTGTAGGGAAAACTAACCCTAAGTTTTGATCTCGTTTCGTATCCGTATCGGACACGTACCAGAGATCTAGTTAGGTGCTCGACAAAATGTCCCAAAGGACTGTTCGTTCGAGTTTTCCGATTCTATTTGAATGGAAAGCTAGATCTAAGTGTCGTCTAGGGTTTCCTAGTGTCCTGTGATGGTTTGTGAATTGTGTCGAGTCGTAGGGACACGGGAACACACGAGTCGGGGACGTGCGCGCGGCACTGTAGCTCCCCTGCTACTCGGGGGCTACTGTGCGCTCGTTTCTCCACGTGGACACGTGATATTTGGCCTATGGTTAGGGCAATGGCTGACACGAGGCTCGCCAAGTTTCACGAGTCCTCGTGTCGTGTCGGACACGGTATTCTGGGTGCACGGGGAACGGCTGTGTGCGCGCGTGTGCTGTGTGTATTCTCTGTTATTAAATCGTATTTAAATGATTGTAAAATGTTGTTTCATGCTTAATTAGATCCTAATTATCCTGTTTAATCTCTGTTACAACATCTTACTTAATGGGTTGGGTTTTAGAGTGTGATTTGATTCGAATGTGGGATTGTTCTGATACATTCATTGATACTGTTTTTCTTTCAGTTTCCAAACAGTTGATTTCCTTTTTCCTGTTATGGTTTATCAATCAATTTGAACCCATACATCATAATACATGTTAGCTAAGCTTTTGGCATTCGAAATTTGGCTTGGGTGGTGTAGGAAGGATTTTGATGAGATGGGTTGGTTCTCAGTTTTAACCTATATGTTACATTGATTTCCCTTTACTGTTAGTTGTTAGCTGATCATGATTGGGTTGTTGTGGTTAAATTCCTTAACCTGAGTTACCTTGAGTTCACTGCAAACTGAGTTTGAGTTGGGCTTTACTGCATAACCTGTGATACCATGTTTAACTAACCTGGGAGTAATTAAGTGTTCCTGTTAATGTTAACTGAAATTATCCTTCATTGCTTTAATATTTAATATGATAAACCTGGGATATATGTTAATCTAACTCTTGAATTTAAACTGATTTAGAGTTTAGCATTTCCTGAGATTCTTTGTGATAGCTGTGATTCAAATTGTTGGTTTTCTTTCCTTTTTGTTTGACTATTATTGATATTTGTTTAACTGAGATTGTTAAATGATATTGTAACTGAGATTATGTGGTTCACTGTGAACCTGAGATAGGTTAGTTTCCAGTTTTTTATGTGATTTGAGAACACTATTACCTGAGTTTTGGTATCAAAATCTAGGTAGGGTATTAGTGTTCCCAGTTTTTAAAGTCTGGGATGTCTTCCAGTTGATTCATGAACTATGTCAAACCTGCGATAGTTCCTAAATTAACTAAGTGAATGATTCCCTTCTTTTATGTAACTGTAAACTGATTCTCCTCATTTTGCAATATGATTCTCCATTACCTGAGAATGAAGGCCAATGGAATGTCTAAATTGTTTGAACTGATTTGGATTTAATGTGAAACCTGGAATTGGATATTCTTCAAAAACCTGAGAAGTCTTTACTTAGATAACTGTTTTCTTCTTCCTCAAAAACCTGGGAATAGCATAGACCCTATTTCTTTAGACTGTTAACTGTTGAACTGTGGTGATTCATCCTTGGAATTAATTACCCTCAGTTTTTCTTCACTGTTATTTACTGATAAGGTTAAAACCTGGAAATGAGTTGGGCTGTGAGTTGAATCCAGTTTCAGCAAAACCTGAGATGGGTTACTCAGTTAATACAAACCTGAGATTGTTTTCTAGCCACTGAATTCTCTTCATTTATGCAATGTGGTTCCTACAAAAATCTGAGAATGGTTTTGTTAAGTTGTGAATTGATTCTATGAATGAACTGCAAACTAAATTTCATGATTGTGTAAACTGTTTTTGAACTGTTGGGTAAACCTGAGAATGTTTGAACTAATGAACTTGATCACTGTTTACCTTTTCCCTGCACTGTTAATCCTTCACTGTAAAACTGAAATGATAGCTCAAGTTGTTAAACTGTTTTTGGTTTCAATGAAAAATCTGAGTTTTGGATTGTCAACTGTATTTGGTTATGGGTTGTTGTTTCACACACAGGTATCACACATTATCACAAACCCTCTACACTCACATTCACTCATGGTACACACACACATACTTGTTGTTGTCCTCTCCTTTCATGTATATACATTACATTTTGAGTTGTTATATATAAGTTTCCTATATATGGGAATATGTGTTTTGTATAGGTATTGTATGATATGGTGTCTTGATATGTGGGGTGGTGATATGTGTCATAGAGTATGGAATACCATAGGACTAATGTATTGTATATATATGTGGTGTGTTATAGATTATGTTATAGAGTATAGGATAGATGTTCCTAATAGACTTTTAGTCTTAGTCAAGTCTATTGGTTATGTATAGGCATGGCTTGACATGGTATTGCCTAGATTAGTCTAGAAAGCCTAGAATAGTCTTGCTAGACATAGTTTAGACTAGTTTGACTTCTAGGGTTGATCAGAGTTGACCAAAGGTTGACTTTGGTCTAGATTGACCTAGATTCATGTAGAACGCTTTGTAGTGCATATTATTTACCATTCTGGACTTGTTGTGACTTGTGCTGTTCTAATAGGAGCCAGACACCACTCCTTGGGCAGTATTTTCATCTCGGACTTTCAGTTAGCAGGCGAGTACATTCTCTGATCTTTTCATACTTACCTGGATTATATTCTTGCTCTAGATTACTCTACATGATGCTGACACGTATCTTCACGGATTAGTACTATATGGATTCCTTCCTGAGATGTTATCCCTTTACGGGTGCATCGGGTATTTCATGTTCATATACTTTATCATGTGCATCAGGTACTCCTTGTACTCGTACTAGTTCATGTTTTTACATGTTCTCATGTGCTTTCACGTGCCTCATGTACTACTCATTACATGAGTTCACGTATCTTAGTTGTATTCATGTGCTTATAACGTAACTTGAATGGATCCTTGTGTACTGGTTGGGGCGGGGTGAGTAGAATTGGTTATGTGAACACTATCCCCAGTAGCTGTATAAATATGCCTCCTTATTTGTATTCATGTGCCCCCAAGCCGTTTACATAACCATTATGCTCTAAATCACGTAGCCACTTACAGTCTATACTATCATGTATTTACTTTCAGTTACAAAATATCTCCTGTTTACTCGTACTTCCTTTTCAGCACTTTCTGTATTTTACTCTATTGCATGATTTGTACTCCTAACCTGCTATGAACTGTTTTGAGAGATATGTGCTCGTTCCCGTCCTGACTGGACCTGTTGAAAATTTTACAGTGAATGATGAGGCTCTGGTGTCTATCCCTCTTGGTGCAGCATTAGACATCACTAGTGACTTGGACCTGCTAGCAGTTGGTGTTACTTTCATTAGTTTAGGATTGTCTTACTATTTTGGGATTACTGTATTTAGATTCAGGGATATTCAGAGATATGTATTTACTTTAGTCACTTAGATTTCTGGATTTGTATCTCTGTGATGTTACATTCCTGGATGTTATCTATCTTTATCTTCTATCTCATTCCTATTCTATCCTAGATGTGGTTGAGTTATATTGTGTTATGTCACCCCATTCGGGGAGTATAACTGTATATTATCCTTATTTGTTAGATGTTATGACCTAGGACAGCGTTCTACCGCCGACACTACGACGTAGGCTGGACGTAACCACGTCACGTGCCCTTATTCTAGGGTGCTGGTCGTGACACTGACTACCCCCAGCTTCCTCCAAGATCTTCTTTCTCTCCCGAGTGCCTTCAAACACTCCGGAGGATGGGACAGTTGTCTTGGTTTTTCTCGGCTGGCTCTTGGACGAGGACGAGGAATTGCCAGTCGCCTTTCGGATTGACGAGGAGTTAGAGATTACGTTGCATGAAGCAACCTTTAGTTCTGGCTCCTCTTTTATTGACACATTCTTTCCGAGGCGACGTCGGAGGGGCGTTGATGATTGCAGCTGTTGGAATACCGACTGTCTTGGTGGGACTGCTGCCTTGCAACAGCAGTTGATGGTGACTATAGCACAGGTGTACCCTATGAGGGACGCATTGTGCTTGTCAATCGACTCTCTTGATCGGCATTTGTGAGTGATCACGTTACGCAGATCGTTGGAGGAGAGTGCCACCTTCGCACCCCCATCAGGCGCATGGCAAGGCCAAGCGCCGGGGTGGTCAAGTGAATGCTGTGCCCCCTGATCCAACACCAAATAGGCGTTCAGATCAGTAGTGGAGGAACAACATTTACAGTGACTTGAACGAACCTCAGACGCACAACCAGTAGAGGCGTGGGAGTTCAAGACCACAGGGTTTGCCTTGCTCGACTTGGTTGCGAATGCAACAGATGCGCCCAAGTGAGACAAGGACTTTGAAGGTCGACTCATTTTCGACGAAGAAGCACCCGAGTCGACCTTATACAGCTTACCATCAGCAGCGCGCATGATTGTAAGCGCATGCTTCTGGTTTGCTGTCGGCATAGCACGTTTGAGGCGCATAGCCCGTGCTGCCTTAGACTTCTTCGTACCAGCCCGCTGGGGTGCATAGTACTAAGAGTCCAAATTCTCCTCGCCACAACAGCGAGTGAGTCTGTCAAAGATAGAGACCTTCTGTGGCGTATCAAAGGTGATGCGCAGGACATTAGCTGCGCCCCTGCTCCGTCGACGCATCTTCCTCGTATGAAAGGGAGATGGCTGGGGAATGTGGTCAGCCGTACGTTTCTTCGAGAGATGCGCTGTACCGGTGGGCGCATCTTGGTCGTTGAGAATGTCAGCCGAAAGGGAAGACTGTATTGGAGCATCCCCTTCGGTGGTGGTGCCAGAAGCGTCGACCTTGCGCACCCAGACATGGCGAGTCTTCTTCGGCTTCGGCAGCCACTTCGAAGGACTCGCACTGCCTTCAGAGATGAACTCCTCATACGCCTGTTGATTGAGGCGTACGACCATCGTCTTGTGGAAGGAGCCTACCTTCACTTCGTCGGATTGCGACACAGCTTTCTCGGTGGAGGAGACAGTGGTCCCCAGTAGAGTTGCCAGCTTATTTGCCATTAAAATCTTTTAATTGTAAATTTCAATTACAAACTAAACAGTGTCCGTTTCCGATGGAAACTTCGGTCGCCCACCTTTAGCCCCTTCGATGCTGGTTCGACTGCGGGATGGCTCTCGCTTCTCTTTACAATGTAGGACTTAGATATAGTCCTAGGAGTACACTTTTATTTATCTGGGTCCCTTATGTCGATGGAGTGAGTGGTAATGCGTTGACTCCATTGACGATCTGACGACAGTTATCGGTTCTCTGAAGGTCTGAGTTGCACTGGGTGCTGGAGCTTGAGGAGTGGAAGAAGACATTGAGTGTCTGTATCTGCCTCTCTCTGTGTATATGTAGGTTCGTCGCTGTGTGTGTGTAAGAAGGAAATGATCCCTCTATTTATAGCTTTGCAGGCTGGCTGCTCATGCACACAAATATAGGATACGCCTGTATGTGGGGATGCCATGTGGTGATTGCTGATGGAGGCACATGGACGATGCACTCTGATTGAGGAGTTGAACCCTTCCTGTTGCCTTTGTAGGCTGCGGCCGAGCTGACACATAGCAACGAAGAGTATCTTTCAGTTGCTGAGATCTTGGGTGATTAGTACCCCTTCATAGGCTGAATCGAGTCAAAGGACATGTGTCGTAGGTCTATGGCTCAAAGATCTCGGATTTGGTGGGGAGTGATCTGATAGGATGCGCCTGGGATTGGGCGCATAAGGAGACTTTGGCTTGTAACCTTTAGGAGTCACGAACCAGTCTGGGCATACGGTTTTTGAGGCGCATGCGAGGCTTCGGTAGTGACTTGATTTCTGTCTTCAGGGATAAGAGAAAAGTCCGAGGCGTGTGGCTTTTGAGGCGCATGCAGAGATTTGGACGCATGGCTGTGGAGGCACATACAAATGGTTGGGCGGCCACGGGGCTTGTAACCGTCGAAGGAGAGTAATGATGGTGCTGACGTCGGCGACGCTTCGTCTTCTGAAAAAGTTATCAACTGTTCAGTCCTCGGGGGACGTGCTGCCAACTCTGTCAGACTTCAGCATTTAATATTCTTGACATGTGATGGGCCTGTTTAGTGGGCGCATCGATCAGCGTTACACTAGGCGCATGGGAACGCATGGGCACATCTTCGTGAGGCGCTTGGTGCTGATGGACGCATCTGTTGAGTTCTTCGAGTCATTAATGGCTCTCTGACTTAGCTGAATTCGAAGGGGTGAATTCATCATCATGAATACAAGTTTATTGCACTAACTTCGGGAAGGTTGCCACTTGGCGCATGGGTTTGATTTGCCCTGGCCTATGAATAGCAACAATTTGAGAGAGTTTTGTTGTCTCTCCCTTAACTTCTCGACGAAGATGGATTCGACTGATCCTCCTCCTTGGCAAGACGTTGTACTGTGGGTGATGGTTCTCCTTGTTCGAAGAAGCTTTGACAGTAAACTCCTTCAGAAGATAAGAGGCCCGGGCTGGTAGATGCGCCTGTGCATTGACGAGGAAGGAATTCACTCTGACGGGGCGGAGTGTTGCGCTAGAAGACAGGCACAACATGTTGCAACTGCTGGAACACAGACTGCCTTGGTGGTAGAGCTACTGTCTTGCGGCAGCAATAGTTGATGACGATCGTAGCACAAGTGTGCCCTGCGAGGGGCGTATTATGCTTGTCGGTCGGCTCTCCTGATCGGCGTTTGTGAATGATCACATTATGCAAATCGTTAGAGGAGAGTGCCACCTTCACACTCCCATCAGGCGCATGGCAAGGCCAAGCGCCGAGGTGGTCAAGTGAGAGTGCCACCTTTATACCCCCATCAGGCATATGGCAAGGCCAAGCGCCGGGGTGGTCAAGTGAATGTTGCGTCCCCTGATCCAACGCAAAACATGCGCTCAGATCAGTAGTGGGGGAAAAACATTTAAAGTGACTTGAACGAGCCTCAGACGCACAACCAATGGAGGCACGGGAGTTCAAGGCCACAAGGTTTGCCTTGCTCGACTTGGTTGCGAACGCAGCAGATGCGCCCAAGTGAGACAAGGACTTTGAGGGTCGGCTCGTTTCTGGCACAAAAGCACCTGAGTCAACTTTGTACAGCTTACCATCAGCAGCACGCATGATTGTGAGCGCATGCTTCTAGTTTGCCGCCGGCATAGCACGTTTGAGGCGCATGGCCCGTAGTGCCTTGGACTTCTTCGTACCAGCCCGCTGGGGTGCATAGTACTCAAAGTCCAAATTTTCCTCACCACGACAGCGAGTGAAGAACTTGCAGCCAATCCAGACGAAGAGAAGAACTACTACAACTTTTTGTGGCTCGAACGGGCTTCCTGGATAATGGGCTCCCTTTTCTTTATTTATTTTGGTGCCCTTTTCAAAGGAGGCAAGAGGGCTCTATATATAATGAGACCTCTCTTCTTCTCCTTTCCGATGTGGGATTAAAAGTAATATCTCTTCTTTTTCATGCTTATATATATATATATATATATATATATATATATATATATATATATATATATATATATATATATATATTTTTTATATATATATATATATACACATATATACATAGACTTCCATATACACACGTACATATATATAAACTTACATGAAAAGATAGTAGTGTAAGGAGTACGGACTGCTATTAAACTCCAGAAATCTGGAATTAATAAGTCCCCAACTCATTTCACACTCAAAACTATATATATATATATATATATATATATATATTATATATATATATATATATATATATATATATATATATATATATGCACTTGTGTAAGCAATGAATCGGTTACACAAATCTGAGAAAGACTTAAACCTGGAAAAATCCGAAATCACTCTCAAAAAAAATATATATATATATATATAAAAAAAAAAAAAAAAAAAAAAATATATATATATATATATATATATATATATATATATATGCATTGAAATACATATATACTACTCATGCATATATATGTATACATATAGGAAAAACTCAAATATACTTGAAAAAGGCAAAAAAAAATAAGTAATAATCTCGCGGATCACTTCTCGTAAGTCCAAAATATCATATATAAGTTAACAAGTCAGAAAATATCGACTAAAAGTCGAAGAATCAAAATATCACAATTCTATTCAAAATATTAAACCCGAAAAAATCTAATTTCGACAAAATGACCCAAATCACAAAATACTCAACAATAAATTACAAAACTTGGCAAGCATGTTAGTCTCGACATATGTGACATGCTCTGGAGCTCACGGAGTGAAAACCATATCCGTGTCCTGTCTAGAGAATGCGTATCGGGAAAACCGATTTCGCGTGTCAAGAACGCGTATATCGCTCGATTGAGCGCCGCACACGCAACGGGAAGCCTCATTCTCATGCACACGGCTAGGTAGGGTCCCAGGGTAGGGCTAGGACACGCTGACAAGACACCACATCGCACCTACGCGACAAGGTCACCCGCGGCTCAGTCGTACGGCCTGCACGTGTGCGCGTCCGTACGAGCTCATGGGCGCGTGTCGAGCCTCATGGCTCACAATTTGAGCCATACCGCGACTCAGGATCGGGTCCCTGGGTAGTCTAGGTATAGGGCTACATGTTTGTGTTCCTGGAACGGGTCCTCGACGCGCCGTGTCCGCATACGAAGGCCGTGCCGTGTCAGAGGTGAATTTCAGCCTGAGTGCACTGTTCAGCCGACCAGTGCACGACGAATTTCTCTGCGCTCGCTCGACAAAACTTTGTTAAATTTTACAGACATGTGGGCAGAGGTTGCCCCTACATGCTCATAAAATTTCACGTGAGACAGAGCTCTGTATGTCGAGTTATGACGCACACATAGCAGGGCGTGCACGGGACCGTGCACAGGATCTCATGCACGCGTGTCCGTGTCCGTTCGGATGCCGAAATCGTGTTGATTTCTGATTCATCTTCACAAAAGTTGTTACAAATCATATAAGGAAGGATTTCGTGAAAACATAATCAAAAATTAATACCTTTCAGTTCTAAGTGGCATTTTGCCGAACACGTGCAACATAAGACCGATACGTGTCTGATACCGCTATCAAACGAAACCAAAATCCTACCAAACTTTATACATAGATCAAGGGTACCTATATGGATGAAATAATGAAGAAAATTTAGGAGAAACAAAGGTAGATCAGAATTTACCTATTCAGAGTCGGAATCTCAATAAAAAGGAATTTCCAAGCACTTTGTCGGCCGATTTCTCCCGAGCAAATGCCCCCTCCTCCTTGCTAGCAGTACTCCAGCAAGTCCTCCTCTTCCTAACGAGGGCAACGGAATTAGTTTGAGGTGGAACGGACTCCGGATGAGAAATCTAGGATTTTTGGAGGAAAGAAAATTAGTGTTTGCTCTATGGAGGCTAATGTTTTACAAATGAGATGTGCTGGTAGTGGCCGACCAAGGTAGGGGTGTTAGGGTTAGGGTTTGCACATGGGCCAAGCACTCCATGAGTTGCTAAAAGGCCCATGTCAAAAAGGGTTAAAAAGGCCTATGTAAAAATGATCTGAAATCATTAATTCATAGCAAAAAATGGAATAAATTCTTAAATTAATTCTGTAGGTCAACAAATAATTCTAATTATCATATTAGGCTCTTAATGAAGGGTGACTAAGGTCAAACCACCTTATGCTACTCAAACACTAATCAAGCTACAAATCATCACATTAATTAATAATTTAATAAGAAAATTTAAATAAATACATAATGACTAAAATACCCCTAAATTAAAAATATGGTGGTTACAAATCTAATCCTATTAGAAAAATTTCATCCTCGAAATTTAAGATGGTTGCACTTCTTCTAGGTTAAACCCCCGACAATCAAGGTCAAGAAAATTATATCTAAAACATGCAAAACATGGTCCTACTGGTCGTGATTCACAGTCTCGAACATGATTACTATAAAATCTAGCACGTCATAAGATTATCATGACAGGTACTAATTGAATCACACAACAAGAAGGGAAAGAAGGATATAAAAGACAGACCTGCTAACCCATCACCTGCAGCATCGGTCTCCTTGACCCTCAGTACAAAAACTCCACCCCTCTTGTGTTGGGTATGGTACTGTGCTACAGGTAGCCTAGCTCCCTCTCTCTGACCCTGTGCTCCACCAAGTGGGGGTACCGAGGGACAATCCTTTATCTGGAGAGCATCGGATCCACAAAATAGGCAAACCTTCAATCTCCTCCTACAAGACTCCAAAATGTGTCCGGTTTCTTGCAGTAGACACAACTCTATATCCTCTAATCCTGACTTTGAGGCTGGTGCTGTACTTGCTAAACTCGAGCTTGTGCCTGTATCTGCTGAGGCTGGTGCACTAACTTTTGTACATAGGGACGCTTTCTACTCCCACTGGCCCCTCCTGAATCATCTCGACTCCTCTTGGACTTGAGCTCCAAGTCATCCTCTCCTTCCATAGCTTCCAACAGAATCTACCCAAAAGTAGCATTTCTGTTGCTCTTAGTCAAGGACTTGACTTCCTTAACCAAGCCCTTCCTGAACCTCCTAGCCTTTGTTGTCTCGCTAAGGCCCTCCGCAAATCTTTCCAGGCGGCAGAACTCTCTAGTGTACTCTTCTAATGTCTGGTTCCCCTGAACCAGGTTCTCGAATTGCGTCTCCAAAGCGCCAAGTGCTGTATCGGGGAAGAACTTCTCCTTGAAAAGCTTTTGAATGCCTCCCAAGTCTTCCCCTCTATACCAATCCTGGGGTCGATCTGGTACCATGTACGAGCAAGGTCCTGCATCTGGCTGCCCGTTGCCTCTATCTGGAGCCGGACTGGTATATTTGCATGGTGGAAGATCTCCTCTATTGTAACACCCTATTTTCTGAAATTAGGGTATTTTTGAAAATTTATTATTTTTATTATTTAATAATGGTGTTTTAGTCATGATATGATTTTGGTGATTATTAGTGTAATTAAAACTATTTCTAAGTCATGACTTATAACTTTGTGATTTTACTAGTATAACCCTAGTGTAAACCCTAGTTATTCCTTAACCTAGAAGTTGCCATGACAATGTGAGCCTAGCCATAGGCTTAGAACATCAAATTAGTGATTTTAGCCAAAAAGGGTATTTTAGTAATTTACTAGATTTTATTTGGAATTATGTGTTTTTAATATTATTTAATTATTATTAAGTACCATGATTGTTCCTAACCTATCTTACCCTAATCTAGAGATTAGTTACTAACCTAGAATGCTAAGGGGATAGACAATTACTTTTAGTCAGGGGTGGAAATGTTTTAGAATGCACTTTATTGATATTTTGCTTAGAACCCTCTAAAGATCTAACCTTTGCCAAGAAAGTCAAGACCCTTCCCTTGGAAGTAACCCATGGACACCCCACCCCTCTTCTTGGCCGGCCAAGGGTACCCCTACCATGCCCCCTTCCTATTTAGTCACCCCATCATTCATTCAAGCCATTTTACAACTTCATGAAACATTGAAAAACCCCTCCACTTCAAACATCTATAACTTCATCAATTTTGATCCTTTTCACCTCTAGTTTCTTGCATTGGAACCCTACTATACTGAGGAAGCTGAGGGAGACTAGCAATCAAAGTTTCACAAGCTTTGGGCATCACTAAGTTGAAGGACAAACACCCCCCTCTCATTGATTTTCTATTGGATTTGCATCAATAGGTAAATACCCATAAACATAGTTAATATTCTATTTTTTCTTCATAAATACATGCATATAGATCTACCCTAACTGTGGGTCATGTTTCGTAAAATTTAGGGTTGGTTTGGTGTCCGTATCGGACACGAATCCTAGGCTATTAACCCTTGTTTGATGAAATGCCACAAAGAAATGGTTTTTGTTATTTTGTAATACTAATTACATTTTCTTGTAGCCCTAGACTAGTAGAATATGTACCTACTTGACTGAACACGACACAGTGTCATTTTTGTGTCGAAAATCGACACGGACACGCTGTGACAGGTGCACGCACAGTGCCCTGCTACCACAGTGTTCGTGCTCACTGCACAGAGCACTAGGACACGTAAAAATTGACATAGACACGGAGGCAATGTCTGCGAACATGCCCTCAAAGTCTCATGACTTCTCGTGTCGTGTCGAGTGAGAAAACTCACTCGCACTGGACACGCACTGTCAGTGCACACGCGCGCGGGGGCCAACTTCGCGCGTGTCGTGTCGCACGAACACGACACTTGGACACCTCGTGGTTGCACGAGTGTGTAGCCCAACATATGGGCTACACGTGGACATGACCATATTGTCCCATGTGGCGTGTGTCGTGTCCACGAGACACTAGAACACACGCACGACACTGTCTGAAACAGCGTGTATCAGTCGAGTTTTCTCGACTGATACGGTGTTCGTGTCGTGTCCTGGAGTATCGAGGACACGGGGCAGCACTTGGACATGTGCACAACCCCCAGGCGCACCTTCGTACACGAGCACGAGACACGTATGTGTGCGTGTCGTGTCCTAGAGAGAGTTGCACGCGTGCACGACGCAGCGTATTCGTGTGTGTGTCAGTTTACCCGATTGGGTTTTGGTGAGTTTTGACACATCAAATCGTGTCGTAGTGTCGTGTCAGGCACCTAGGACACTAGAGGACACTAGGGGCTAGTGTTACCAACCCTTGGGTTCGAGCCTTAGCTCGGTTTGGTGTGTGTAATTAGGTTTACCCATTTTACCTGTGCACAGTGCACATTTCCAGATTTTGGGATAATTCCCAATTTTCAAAAATGAATTTCAAATTAATTTTTGTTATGTTTTATACATATAATTATATGTTTTCAGTGTATGTATATGTAGTGTATGTATATGTGTGTGTGTAGGTGGGATTTGAGTGTATATACATGTGTATATATGTAGATATGAGTATGTGTACATATGTATATACATATATGTATATGTATAGGTGTGTGTGTGTTATTGTGTGTGTGTGTGGGTCTGGTTCCAGTTCAGGAAACTGGAACACCCCCCCCACTGTTCAGTTACTCTCTCCCTTCCTCTCTCTCTCACTCTATAACACTCTCTCTCTCTCACTACTCTCTCTATATATATGTATTATATATAAGTTGTATATATATATATATATGATATATTTGATATATATATATATATATATATATATATATATATATATATATATATATATATATTTGTATTAGATTATATTTCTGTCTATATATAGATACCTATAGGGTGTATGAGTATTACATAGGCTATAGGCCTATGTAGTTGTGTTGTATATATATATATATATATATATATATATATATATATATATATATATATATATATATATATATATATATATTTATATATATATATATATATATATATATATATATATATATATATCTAAGGTTATATATATATGTATATATATATATATATATATATATATATATATATATATATATATATATATATATATAAAAATATATATATATATAAAACAAAAAAAACAAAAATATATATATATATATATATATATATATATATATATATATATATATATATATATATATATATATATTGTATAGAGATAGATACCTATAAGTTATTAGCCTATGGTCTAAGTTACTAGCCTATGGCATTAGGGGCTAAACCTAATTGACCTAATGACCCTTGTTTGACTAAGAGTTGACCAAAGTCAACCTTGGGTCAAACTTGACCTAGTTGACCTAGATTGAACTTGAATTAACCTAGAATGACTAGTTTGACTAAACCCTAACTAGTTTGACATTGGTTGACCTAACTTTGACTAGTTTGACCTAGTTTGACTTTTAGAGTTGACCAGAGTTGACCAAGAGTTGACTTTTGACCAGATTGACCTAGAATTATGTAGTATGCATAGTGAACTTCATTTTTACTATTTAGAATACATTGTGACTTGTGTTGCTCTGATAAGGAGCCAGACACCTCTCCTCAGACAGCATATTCTCTACAGACATTCATACATCAGGCGAGTACATTCTCTGACCGTTTTATACTTGTTCAGGCTTTACTTTCTCGCTCTAGATTACTTTACTTGATGCTGTCACGTTGGTAACACGGATTGGTACTATATGGATCTTTACATGAGATGTTATCCCCCTCGGGAGCATCGGGTACTTCATGTTACGTGTGTTTCACTTTCATCATGTACTCCTATGCTTCCATCATACATGTGCACTCATGTGATCATGTACTCTCATGTTCACTGAGCCCTCATGTATAACTTCATGTATACTCATTTATGAGCCTCATGTGAAGTAATGTATAATAACGTAACCTGTCTAGATCCTTGTGTATTGATTGGGGAAATGGGGGAGTAGAAGTAGACATGTGAATAATTCTAAAGTAGTGTAATCATGTACAAACTCTGTAGTATAATCATGTATAAATTCTAGCCATTCACATGCCTATCTTGTACTTTACATCACTAGCCACTTACAGTTCTCTTTATACAGTAGATATTTCCTTACAGCTATCTCTTTTACAGCGTATATTTTCTTTCAGTATTTCCTGTATTTTACTCTATTGCCTGTATCGTATTTCCTAACCTGATATGAACTGTGTGAGATGTATTGTGCTCGTTTCTGTCCTGACTGGACCTGTTGAAAATATTAAAGAGGATGAGGATGAGGCATGGGTGACTACATATTATGGAGCAGGACTAGATGACACTTGTGTTGAGGACCCTCAGCAGGATCCACCTGCAGCTGAGGATGTTGCTCCAGTAGTCTAGACCAGTTAGCTAGACAGTCTTTTCTACTTGTATTTTGTCTCACATTCTGAGTTGTATTTTGAGATGTTGAGATGTATAGACCCTTAGACTTATTGTATTATGAGTTGACATTCTGGATGATATGTATCCTAGACACTTAGACTTATTTCATCTATGCTACTGTTCTCTTTGAGTTACTATCTATCTATCTGTCTTTCATTCTTCTACCTTAGATGTGATTGAGACTGTATATTGTTATGACACCTCCATTCGGAGAGTATAAACTGTACAGGTACCTTTATATTGTTAGATGATTGACCTAGGACAGCGTTCTATCGCCGACACTGCGACGTAGGCTGGGCGTACCCACATCTCGTGCCCTTCCTCTAGGGTGCGGGTCGTGACACGTTTTTAGTGGTGGCCCATGCAGGTCGTATTTATGTGGTGGTATTCGAACTAGAGTATCGCCACAGCCTGCAGTAGGAAATAGGATGTAGTTTCGAGGTATTCAATCACATTAGGAAAAACTCTTATCTAAATCCTTGCTATCTAAATTCTTGCTGATATTGTCTTTCTTTTGAAATAAACTGTCCCTTTTGACTATATCGTTTCTTCTCCGTATTGATTTTCTTGTTGATCTGTCTTCAGGATGGTGGAGACACGATCGCAGCGTCTCGGTCCAGGTGACACCACTGAGAGGTCTGCCACCTCTCGTCCAGCTCACCAGGACCCGGGGACCATAGCTCCCCTTACTCCAGCTCATGTGGGAGCTTCTGCCACATTTGGGGGTGCACCTCTACTTATTCGGGGGACCATCCCAGCTACCCCAGACATGCCTCCCCTGCAGTTTTGTCAGCCACAGTTTCAGCAGCACCAGTCGTAGTTTCAACCGCTGATGCCATCTGGATTAGTGGATGCTGCACAGATGTTTTCATACTTCCAGCATTTCTTAGAGACGCAGCAGGCCCAGCAGCAGCGTCAGACAGCGGAGTTTACCAGGGGCATAGATGAGGCCCATCAGCTGGCTAGAGCGATGGTGGAGAGGTTGGCTGTCCAGCCACAGGGAGGATTGGGACAGCCGCGACAGCAGAGGATTCCGGGCATTCAGGACTTCAAGAAGATGAACCCCAGGGACTTCTTGGGGACAGAGGGGATTCTTTATGCTGATGACTGGATTGAGCACATTGAGGAGATCTTCCGACTGGCGGAGATACCAGCCGGACTCCAGATAGAGGCAGCAGCCAGCCAGATACAGGATCTTGCCCGTACCTGGTATCAGACGGACCCGAGAGTAGGTACTCCAGGGCAGACATGGAGAGCTTTCAAGGAGCTCTTCAAGGGGAAGTTTTTCCCGGATCAGGCAGTCGGTGCTTTGGAGACCCAGTTCGAGAACCTGGTTCAGGGAAACCAGACTATAGAGGAGTATTCCGGTGACTTTTGCCGGTTGAGCAGATTTGTGGAGGGCCTTAGCGAGACAGCGAAGGCGAGGAGGTTCAGGAAGGGCTTGGTCAAGGAGGTCAAGTCCTTGACCAAGAGTGACAGAAATGCCACTTTTGAGGAGATTCTAGCAGGAGCGATGGCGGCTGAGGATGATCTTGAGCTGAAGCTCAAGAGGGGCCGCGACACCCAGAGAGCTGGCAGCAGTGGAGGACAGGCCAAGAGGCCTCATTTTCAGCACCAGCAGCAGAGGCCATTCCAGCAGCAGAGGCCGTTCCAGCAGGTACAGCAGCAGCCGAGGCACCAGCAGCAGGCACCCAGGCAGCAGGTCGTCAGTTGTACTTTCTGTAAGAAGCAGGGTCATGGATGGAATGACTACAGAAAGAGGCTTGGCAGGTGTCTACTATATGGTTCCGGAGACCACCAGCTGAGGGAGTGTCCCATGTCTTCGGGACGACCAGTTCAGGGAGGCAGAGCCAAGGCTCCGGCAGGACAGCAGAAGGGACCTTTGCCGACTCAGCAGCAGAGGTTCACCCAGCACCAGCATCAGGCCAGGGGTGGACAGCAGGGGCGAGCCTACGCCATGGCAGCAGAGGATGCTGAGGTTACTGGAGAGCTGATAGCAGGTTCTATTCTTCTCGACTCTATTCCAGCTTTTGCATTGTTCGATTCTGGGGCTTTCCATAGCTTTGTATCAGTATCTTTTACGATTCGACATCATGTTATATCTGAATTGTTGCCTAGGACTTGCAAGATCACGACTGGGGGTGGCATTATCCTCGTTCATGATGTTTGCAAGGGACGGAGAGTAGTTTTGGGAGGCCGAGAGTTGGATGTGTGTTTGCTCGTAATGCCACTACCGAACTACGATATTGTACTCGGTATGGATTGGTTGAGCATGCACCATGCCAGCATAGATTGCCGCGGGAGTAGAGTTCTGTTCAGAGCGCCAGGAGAGCCAGAGTTTGTATATTCCCGACGGCAGGTAGAGCAGACTAGCGGAGTTTTCTGTGGAGCTTCAGTTGAGAAGCAGCCAGCTCCACATCCATTGATAACTGAGTTTATGGACGTATTTCCAGAGGAGTTGCCTGGGCTTCCACCAGACAGAGACGTTGAGTTCTCGATAGACTTGGTTCCAGGTATGGAACCGATTTCTTAGCATGTCTATCGAGTGAACAACAGCGAGTTGGTGGAATTGAAGAAGCAGATGGATGAGTTGCAGGACAAGGGCTTCATCCGCTCTAGTTCTTCACCATGGGGTGCACCGGTACTCTTTGTACCAAAGAAGGATGGGTCGGTATGGATGTGTATCGACTATAGGGCACTCAACAGTCTGACGATCAAGAACAGATATCCACTGCCGCGGATCGACGATCTCTTCGATCAGTTGAGCGGAGCTCGGGTATTCTCGAAGATCGTTCTGAGGTCAGGCTACCACCAGGTAAAGGTGAAGAGGGAGGATATTCCAAAGACGGCGTTCAGGATGCGGTACGGCCAGTTCGAGTTTATGGTGATGCCGTTTGGGTTGACTAATGCCCCGGCGGTGTTCATGAACTTGATGAACAAGGTGTTCCACCAGTACTTAGATAAGTTCATGGTGGTGTTCATCGACGACATCCTAGTGTACTCGAAGACAGAGGAGGAGCATGAGGAGCACTTGAGAGTGGTCCTGGAGACTCTCAGGCAGGAGCAGCTTTACGGCAAGCTCTCGAAGTGCGAGTTCTTCCTGGACAGAGTTGACTTCCTAGGTCATGTGGTGACTGGAGATGGGATCTCAGTCGACCCAAGGAAGATATCAGCAGTTGAGGATTGGACAGCACCGACGTCAGTGGCAGAGATCAGGAGCTTCCTAGGATTGGCAGGCTACTACAGGAGGTTCGTCCAGGATTTCTTCCGGGTTGCAGAGCCGTTGTCTAGGCTGACCCGGAAGGACGCAAAGTTTCTCTGGTCAGAGGAGTGTCAGGCCGCTGAGTTGAAAAAGCGGTTGACGACAGCCCCGATTCTGACATTGCCATCAGGATCAGGCGGGTTCACTATCTACAGTGACGCCTCGGGGAAGGGTTTAGGTTGTGTCTTGCAGCAGCATAGGAAGGTGATTGCATATGCTTCCAGGCAGTTACGTCCCCACGAGAAGAACTATCCTACCGATGATTTGGAGTTGGCGGCAGTTATCTTTGCTCTGAAGCTGTAGAAACACTATTTGTATGGAGAGCGTGTGGAGATATTTACAGACCACAAGAGCTTGAAATACGTGTTTACGCAGAAGGAGCTCAACATGAGGCAGCACAGATGGTTGGAGCTGATGAAGGACTTTGATATTCTACTGCAGTATCACCCAGGGAAGGCCAACGTAGTTGCCGATGCGTTGAGCAGATATCCGTCAGCTATGTGTTTGACGATGGATCGTCGCTTGTTAGCGGACTTGGAGAGCCTTGGGATCGAGGTGATTGTGCCGGGAGTGCAGATACAGATGTAGGGCCTCCAAATTCAGTCGGACTTGATTGATAGGATCAAGTCGGCTCAGTTCGATGACGTTTCTCTACGATGCATCAGGGAGCAGGTCAGAGCATGATTTGTGGACGATGAGTTCACTCTTGCAGGGGATAGCACATTGAGGCACGGTTCCAGACTGTGTGTGCCCAGTGGAGACTTTTGGGAGCAGGTTATGCAGGAGGCCCACCGTTTTTAGTACTCTATACATCCGGGAGCCAACAAGATGTATAAGGATCTGAGAGAGCATGTATGGTGGAGTGGGATGAAGCGCGAGGTGGCACACTTCGTAGCCAGGTGTTTGATCTGTCAGCAGGTAAAGGCAGAGAGGCAGAGGCCAGGAGGACTGTTGTAGCCATTGTCCATTCCAGAGTGGAAGTGGGAGCACATCACGATGGACTTTGTTTGGGATTGCCGCGTACTCCTGGAGGAAAGGACGCGATTTGGGTCATCGTAGACAGGTTGACCAAATCAGCCCACTTTTTGCCATTCAAAGTGGGTTTGTCTACCGAGAAGCTATCAGAGATGTATATGAGGCAGATAGTCAGACTTCATGGAGTTCCAGTGAGCATTGTATCGGACCGGGACAGTCGTTTCACTTCACATTTCTGGAGGAGCTTGCATATTAGCTTGGGCACTCAGCTCAAGTTTAGTACTGCATACCACCCTCAGACCGACGGACAGTCAGAGCGGACCATTCAGACACTGGAGGACATGTTGCGGACTTGTGTCCTGGACTTTGGAGGATCTTGGGAGAGTCACCTGCACTTAGTAGAGTTTACATACAATAACAGCTTTCAGGCCAGCATTGAGATGTCCCCTTTCGAGGCACTGTACGGGCGTAGATATCGTACATCCTTGTCTTGGGATGATATTGGAGAGCGAGTTTTATTGGGGCCTGAGATGGTTGTAGATGCAGCAGAGAAGGTGAAGCTCATAAGAGATCGGCTTCGCGTGGTGCAGGACAGACATCGGCATTGGGCCGACAGCCACCGCAGACCTTTGGAGTTTGAGGTACAGTTTAGAGATAGGATTAGAATTAGGTTGTCTTGTTTGTGTTTTGTTAACCATGTTTGATTATCATAATTAAATTAAGACCTTGTTTATGATTAGGTTGGAGACCAGGTATTCTTGAGGATATCTCCGACACGTGGCACGATACGTTTTGGTGGAGGTGGGAAATTTAGCCCGTGTTTCATCGGCCCTTTCGTTATCAGCGGGAGAGTCGGTGACGTGTCTTACCGGCTAGACTTACCACCAGTATTGGTAGGAGTCCACAACGTATTTCACGTGTCGCAGTTGAGACGGTACGTGGCAGATCCTAGCCATGTACTTGATCATTCTGAGATCGAGGTGGGTCCTACTCTTCGTTATCCAGAGCAGCCTGTTGAGATTCTGGATCGACGGGAGAAGGCATTGAGGAACCAGACGATACCATTGGTTCGTGTCGCATGGAGGCATCATTCTCCAGGAGAGTCCACCTGGGAGCGGGAGGATGAGATGCGCGAGCGATACCCTTATCTATTTGTACCTTGAGGTATGATTTTCTATCCTTCTCATCAGTTTCAGTTTCGTCTTAAAATTTCGAGGACGAAATTATTGTTAGGAGGGTAGACTTGTAACACCCTGTTTTCTGAAATTGGAGTATTTTTGAAAATCTATTATTTTTATTATTTGTTAATGGTGTTTTAGTCATGATATGATTTTTGGTGATTATTAGTGTAATTAAAACTATTTCTAAGTCATGACTTATGACTTTGTGATTTTACTAGTATAACCCTAGTGTAAACCCTAGTTATTCCTTAACCTAGAAGTTGCCATGACCATGTGAGCCTAGCCATAGGCTTAGAACATCAAATTAGTGATTTTAGCCTAAAAGAATATTTTGGTAATTTACTAGATTTTATTTGGAATTATGTGTTTTTAATATTATTTAATTATTGTGAAGTACCATAATTGTTCCTAACCTATCTTACCCTGATCTAGAGATTAGTTACTAACCTAGAATGCTAAGGGGATATATAATTACTTTTAGTCAAGGGTGGAAATATCTTAGAATGCACTTTATTGATATTTTGCTTAAAACCCTCCAAAGATCTAACCTTTGCCAAGAAAGTCAAGACCCTTCCCTTGGAAGTAACCCATGGACACCCCACCCCTCTTCTTGGCCGGCCAAGGGCACCCCTACCATGCCCCCTTCCTATTTAGTCACCCCATCATTCATTCAAGCCATTTTACAACTTCATAAACATTGAAAAACCCCTCCACTTCAAACATCCATAACTTCATCAATTTTGATCCTTTTCACCTCTAGTTTCTTGCATTGGAACCCTACTATATTGAGGAAGCTGAGGGAGACTAGCAATCAAAGTTTCACAAGCTTTGGGCATCACTAAGTTGAAGGACAAACACCCCCCTCTCATTGATTTTCTATTGGATTTGCATCAATAGGTAAATACCCATAAACATAGTTAATATTCTATTTTTTCTTCATAAATGCATGCATATAGGTCTACCCTAACTATGGGTCAAGTTTGGTAAAATTTAGGGTTGGTTTGGTGTCCGTATCGGACACGTATCCTAGGCTATTAACCCTTGTTTGATGAAATGCCACAAAGAAATGGTTTTTGTTATTTTGTAAAACTAATTACATTTTCTTGTAGCCCTAGACTAGTAGAATATGTACCTATTTGACTGAACACGACACAGTGTCATTTTCGTATCGAAAATCGACACGGATACGCTGTGACAGGTGCACGCACAGTGCCCTACTACCACAGTGTTCGTGCTCACTGCATAGAGCACTAGGACACGTAAAAATTGACATGGACACGGGGGCAATGTCTGCGAACATGCCCCTAAAGTCTCATGACTTCTCGTGTCGTGTCGAGTGAGAAAACTCACTCGTACTGGACACGCACTGTCAGTGCACACGCGCGCGGGGGCCAACTTCGCGCGTGTCGTGTCGTGCGGACACAACACTTGGACACCTCGTGGTTGCACGAGTGTGTAGCCCAACATGTGGGCTACACGTGGACATGACCACATGGCCCCACGTGGCGTGTGTCGTGTCCACGAGACACTAGAACACACGCACGACACTGTCTGAAATAGTGTGTATCAGTCGAGTTTTCTCGACTGATACGGTGTTCGTGTCGTGTCCTGGAGTATCGAGGACACGGGGCAGGCACTTGGACACGTGCACAACCCCCAGGCGCACCTTCATGCACGAGCACGAGACACGTATGTGTGTGTGTCGTGTCCTAGAGAGAGTTGCACGCGTGCACGACGCAGCGTATTCGTGTGTGTGTGTCAGTTTACCCGATTGGGTTTTGGTGAGTTTTGACACATCAAATTTGTGTCGTGGTGTCGTGTCAGGCACCTAGGATACTAGAGGACACTAGGGGCTAGTGTCACCAACCCTTGGGTTCGAGCCTTAGCTCGGTTTGGTGTGTTTAATTGGGTTTACCCATTTTACCTGTGCACAGTGCACATTTCCAGATTTTGGGATAATTCCCAATTTTCAACAATGAATTTCAAATTAATTTTTGTTATTTTTTACATATAATTATATGTTTTCAATGTATGTATACGTAGTGTATGTATATGTGTGTGTGTAGGTGGGATTTGAGTGTATATACATGTGTATATATGTAGATATGAGTATGTGTACATATGTATATACATATATGTATATATATAGGTGTGTGTGTGTTATTGTGTGTGTGTGTGGGTCTGGTTCCAGTTCAGGAAACTGGAACACCCCCTCCCACTGTTCAGTTACTCTCTCCCTTCCTTTCTCTCTCACTCTATTACACTCTCTCTCTCTCACTACTCTCTCTATATATTTGTATTATATATAAGTTGTATATATATATATATATATATATATATATATATATATATATATATATATATATATGATATATATATATTTGTATTAGATTATATTTTGTGTCTATATATAGATACCTATAGGGTATATGAGTATTACATAGGCTATAGGCCTATGTAGTTGTGTTGTATATATATATACATATACCCTATAGGTATCTATATATAGACACAAAATATAATCTAATACAAATATATATATATATCATATATATATATATATATATATATATATATATATATATATATATATATATATATATATCTAAGGTTATATATATATGTGTGTATATATATATATATATATATATATATATATATATATATATATATATATATATATATATATATATTGTATAGAGATAGATACCTATAAGTTATTAGCCTATGGTCTAAGTTACTAGCCTATGGCATTAGGGGCTAAACCTAATTGACCTAATGACCCTTGTTTGACTAAGAGTTGACCAAAGTCAACCTTAGGTCAAACTTGACCTAGTTGACCTAGATTGAACTTGAATTAACCTAGAATGACTAGTTTGACTAAACCCTAACTAGTTTGACATTGGTTGACCTAACTTTGACTTAGTTTGACCTAGTTTGACTTTTAGAGTTGACCAAGAGTTGACTTTTGACCAGATTGACCTAGAATCATGTAGTATGCATAGTGAACTTCATTTTTACTATTTAGAATACATTGTGACTTGTGTTGCTCTGATCAGGAGCCAGACACCTCTCCTCAGACAGCATATTCTCTACAGACATTCATACATCAGGCGAGTACATTCTCTGACCGTTTATACTTGTTCAGGCTTTACTTTCTCGCTCTAGATTACTTTACTTGATGCTGTCACGTTGGTAACACGGATTGGTACTATATGGATCTTTACATAAGATGTTATCCCCCTCGGGAGCATCGGGTACTTCATGTTACGTGTGTTTCACTTTCATCATGTACTCCTATGCTTCCATCATGCATGTGCACTCATGTGATCATGTACTCTCATGTTCACTGAGCCCTCATGTATAACTTCACGTATACTCATTTATGAGCCTCATGTGAAGTAATGTATAATAACGTAACCTGTCTAGATCCTTGTGTATTAATTGGGGAAATGGAGGAGTAGAAGTAGACATGTGAATAATTTCAAAGTAGTGTAATCATGTACAAACTCTGTAGTATAATCATGTATAAATTCTAGCCATTCACATGCCTATCTTGTACTCTACATCACTAGCCACTTACAGTTCTCTATATACAGTAGATATTTCCTTACAGCTATCTCTTTTACAGCGTATATTTCCTTTCAGCATTTTCTGTATTTTACTCTATTGCCTGTATCGTATTTCCTAACCTGATATGAACTGTGTGAGATGTATTGTGCTCGTTCCTGTCCTGACTGGACCTGTTGAAAATATTACAGAGGATGAGGATGAGGCATGGGTGACTACATATTATGGAGCAGGACTAGATGACACTTGTGTTGAGGACCCTCAGCAGGATCCACCTGCAGCTGAGGATGTTGCTCCAGTAGTCTAGACCAGTTAGCTAGACAGTCTTTTCTACTTGTATTTTGTCTCACATTCTGAGTTGTATTTTGAGATGTTGAGATGTATAGACCCTAAACTTATTGTATTATGAGTTGACATTCTGGATGATATGTATCCTAGACACTTAGACTTATTTCATCTATGCTACTGTTCTCTTTGAGTTACTATCTATCTATCTGTCTTTCATTCTTCTACCTTAGATGTGATTGAGACTGTATATTGTTATGACACCTCCATTCGGAGAGTATAAACTGTACAGGTACCTTTATATTGTTAGATGATTGACCTAGGACAGCGTTCTACCGCCGACACTATGGCGTAGGCTGGACGTACTCACGTCTCGTGCCCTTCCTCTAGGGTACGGGTCATGACATCTATATGCTCGATCCAGTCGTCCGCTTAAAGGATACCCTCCGTACCCTTGAAGTCTCACGGACGCATCTTCTAGAATTTCTAAGTGCCCAGTGTCTTCGGCTGGTATGGCCGAATCTGCCCTCCCTGCGGCTGGGCAGTCACCTTCTCCTCTGCTACCATGGCTAGCTGATGGGCATTGTCAATGCCCTGCCTCATATCCTTCGCCTGGTGCCGTTGAGTCCCCATCATCTGCTGCATGAAGGCGAAGAACTGTGCCATATCAACTGTCCCCTGTGGCGGTGGTGGTAGCATCCTCTAAACTACTGGGGTAGTCCTTAGAACCGGTGGAGGAGCACCCCAAAAGCTGCAGACGCTCCCACCTGAGCTGGAACGAGAGGTGCTGCGGTCTCAGGGTCCTGCTAAGTCGGACGAGAAGTGGCAGACCTCTAAGTGGTATCCCTTAGGCCAGAGCATTGCGATCGTGTCTCCACCATCCTGATGATAGATCAAACAAAGAATTAATTACTGAGAAGGAAGCGATATAATCAAATGAGGACAGTTATTTCAAAAGAAGGCAATTATCAGCAAGAATGTGTAGCTAGAATGAATTAGATAAGAATTTTTCCAAACTGTGATTGTGTACCTCTCCGCTAATGCCTATTTCTTAGTTCCTATCGCAGGCTCATAGCAGTACAACTAAGCCGTCGTACTACCACGATATCCCAATAATACGAATCTCGACCTGCATGGGCCACCACTAAAAATGTGTCATGACCCGTACCTAGTGTAAGGGTACAAGTGCGATACAACGTATAGCCTACGTCGCGGAATCGGCGGTACAACGCTGTTCTAGGTCACTATCTAAACCAACTCACGCAATTATATAATGTACTTGTCTTAAATCACAACTCCGAACGGAGGACAAGTATAGAAATAATATAACTCAATCACAGTCTAAGCACGATAGGATAACACAAAATTAAAAGAAAACAATAAAGACTAAATGATAGGATCTCAAACAACTCAAAATAAGACAACTCTCAAATTATTACAATTCAAGTTCCAGTAAAGAAATCTAAAACAGTCTACTAAACTAGTCTCCCGACCACTCCTGAGAGTCGGGGCCAAAGTGTCACGACCCGCACCCTAGAGTTAGGGCACGAGAACGTAACAACGCCCAGCCTACGCCGCAGTGTCGACGGTAGAACGCTGTCCTAGGTCTCAATGCATCTAACAGTATAAGACTAAACAGTTTATACTCCCCGAATGGGGGTGACATAGCAGAATGTAAACTCAATCACATCTAAGGTAGAGCATAATGGAAGATAGATAAAACATGAAATCCAAAAGAGATACAGCAGATAGAAGTCTAAGTGTCTAAAATATAAACTCAGAATACATCTCAAAACTCAAATACAGTAATCCATAAATACATCTCAAGACAACTGAAAATAAACTATAAATAAACCCTAGCTATCTATACAACCTCTACTGTCTCCTCTAGGTTAGCAGGCAACCTCCAGGCTATCTGTAAAATTTATCAACAGGTCCAATCAGGACGGGAGCGAGCACAGTACATCTCAACAGATTATAGCAGGTTAGAAAATATAATCATGCAGTAAAGTAAGATACAGGATCTGAAGGAAATACAGTATGTAAACAGAGAAAGAGAACTGTAATAGAAATATCTACTATAAGTAGAGAGCTAACAGTGGCTAGTGAGTCAGAGTACAATATAAACATGTGAATGGCATAGGAGATTCTGGGAACTATACTATGGAGTGATTCTGGGAACTACACTACTTGGATATTATTCACATGTCTACTTCTACTCCCCCGTACCCCCAATCAATACACAAGGATCCAACCAGGTTATGTTATGATTCCATGCAAAGGCCCACAAGGGGTGATACATAGATAGCCCATAAATGGGTGTTTCTGGGAATGCCTACAATGGGGTGATTCTGGGAATGCCCATAAATAGGTGATTCTGGGAAGACTCTGTGATCATGAGAGTACATGTCACAAGTGATCAAAGAACCGTGAAGCATAGTGATACACTATGTAAGTGAAACGCACAGAACATGTAGTATACGATGCTCCCTGAGGGGATAACATCTCAAGAATGGATCCATATAGTACTAATCCTTGTTACCAACGTGACAACATCAAGTATAGTAATCTAAAGCAGGAAAATAATTCTAACAGGATATGAAATGATCAGAGAATGTACTCGCCTGATAACCTGAACAGCTGATAGGTAAAGGGGTCCAACTGAAGCCACAGAGTCCTATTTAAAGCAACACAAGTTATAAGGTGTTCAAGTTGTAATAAATAAATCTCTACAAACAATCTATTTTATCCTAGGTTCTTCTAAGTCAAAACAACCCTAGGTCAACTCCTGTCAACAATCTAGTCAAACTAGGTCAAGTGTTGACTTACAGTTGACTTTTGGTCAACTGGTCAACTCTGGTCAAACAGGGTTAAATCTAGTCTAATTATTAAAGATATAAAGTGTACTTCGTTATTCGTACGTCGAAACTTACGACACGCAAATCGAGATGAGATGATCAATGGTAAAGTTGATAATCTTATTATAGTGATCCACGTGTCCATCTTGTCAATTTCAGCGATGTGAGATCACTGGAATTGACTGAGCTTAGTTTCGTTGTACTAATCCCGAAATACGAACATTATAAGAATTAATTATTAATTAATTATAAAAAGGTTAAACTCAGAGAAATTATCAACAACATTGTCGGAAGATGAAATAAACATCGCCAACGTGCCCAGAATGGTCAAATTAGCTAGGATAGCCTACCCATCGGTCCAATTTGGACACAAGGGTAAAAAGATAATTTCGGGTCAAAACGGTGTCCGTATCGGAGCCGTTTTGCACCGAAAAACGTGCAAAAAAACAAGTCTATAAAATATAACAAATTATATGTCCACGAAACCAGAATGACGATACGAACCCAACGGTATCTCCAGAATTGGATTCCGTTGACCCGATCTCAATTTGGTCCGTTGACCAGAACTTAGAATTCCGGTTTGTACAGAAATGCGTGCCGGAGCCAAAGTTCTCAAAACTCAGCAAACTATATGTCAACGAGTCCAGAATGATGATACGAACTCAACGATATCTCCGAAATTGGATTCCGATGAGCCGATCTCAAAATGACCCGTTGACCCGAATATTGGTATCCGACTTGCACCGAAATACGTACCGGATCCAATGTTCACCAAAACCTAGCAAATTATATGTCAACGATTCCAGAATGACGATACGAACTCAATGGTATATCCGAAATTGGATTCCGATGAGCCGGCGTCAAAAAGTCCCGTTGACCCAGAATGTGGGACCCACTTTGCACCGAAAAATGTGCCAGGGCCTACGTTCTCCAAATCTAACAAATTTTATATGAAAATATGCCAAACGATGCCACGAGTCTAATGGTGGTGTCAGAAATAAAATCTGGAGTCCCGTGTTCAAAAATAGAATTTTACAAGTTGGAAATCACGAATTCGGACGGCCAACTTTGGCGTCGAATTCAGCCAATCAAACAAGCTCACAATGAAACGAAACTGAAGGGGTAGTAAGAGGGTTATACCAGCTTCGTACAGGACCTGGTAGCACGCCAAACGGAGCTGCGGTGGAGGAGATACAAGCTGACGAAGTTGGCCCCGCGAAATTGTCTAAATTTAATACAATTTAAACGGTCAACTTGGTGGCCGGTTTTGATGTATCAAACGATAAAATAAACGGACCAAAATTGACATGAGTGAAGGTGGATATACCGAGATTGTGCCGGAGCGAAGAAATTACCGATCCAACGGTCGGATTTCCAAAAAACATGTGCGAAGTTGCCACGACGGAACGCGATTCCAGCCTCGTTCCCGAGATCGTCATGACGGGACGGCGTGCAAAATGCACGAATCGCCTCCGATACACGTCGGGGAGAGGGACGATGGCCATGGGGCCTGTCCCGGGGATGCACCCGACTATGGGGAGGTCGGCCACGGCGACCACGTCGCCGGCGGCGGTGCTCAACCGCGCGTGCGTGCGGATGTTTCGAACGTAGCTGCTGCTGCCCCTGGTGCGCGCGGCTATAGGCGGGGCTGCGCGCCCAGGCTAGGCCGGCGAGACGCGGCGGTGCGCGGCCACGCGTACGGTGTGGCGGCGGCACGGCCACGCAGGAGAGTGAGGTCGGCCACGCGCTCCGGTGAGGAGGAGAAAGAGGAGAGGTGATGTTCATTGATGGTGGTGGTGGTGTTCATATGAAGAAGGAGGAGAGGTCTTGGGTGGTCGACGGCGCGCTCGGCCAGGGTGGCCGGAGCCACGGCCAGGAAGGTGGTCGGGGCATGGTGTAGTGGTGGTGGTTAGCTCGGGTTGAGGAAGAAGTTGCTGTAGGTGATGAAGAGTTGTGGGAAAATTAGAATAGGTGAGAGAGAGAGAAAGAGATGAGTTGTTAAATGAGAGGAAGAGAGAGAAAAGAGTATTCTTGGGGTTAGGGCCGGCCACGCATGGGTGTGTGGGAATGTTGGCTACTAAGGATATGGAGGAAAATTAATGGTGAGGATTTATTTGGAGAAATCAAGTGGCTAAGGTTAAAAGTAGGGAAATTGGCCATTCCAAGGGTTTTTAATAAATGGAGATTCCAATAAATAGTAAATAGGATTCAATATTATTTTTGGACGAAGAAAGTGAGGGTGTCATGATGGAGGGTAAAATGGAGCTGGGCTGGACTCGGTGGAGCCGGATTAGATCAAAATCGGACATTACGCAATAATCGAATTAAAATTAGGCGTTGATGATCATGAGTAAATAAGTAGCACATGGGGATTCGAATAAATGGGACACAAGTGTCGGACGGATAGTAGTTTCAATGTGGGCCATGTCCATAATTGGGGCTGACAAGTTTTGGTCGACAGGGGACCCACAAATCAAGTTGGAAAATAAATGTGACACCGTGGGATAAAATAAAATCGGGTCACGTGTCAGAAAAGTTGTGCGAAGCAATTGGAGCACAAAATGGCGTGTCTGAGTGGGACACGAAGGTCATGGGTGACGAGCGTCTAGAGTAGATCATGCATGAGAAGTTGGTTTCAAGAAACTGACTGGTCTTGTGCTCCCAAATAAAAAGTCACGGTAACGTGCTAAAAATGATCAAGGAAAAGAGTGGGAAAATTAATTAATGATTAAATGGTCTAATTCGATCCAAAGTTGTGCGAAGCAAAAAGATCACAAGGAAACAAGTTTGAGTGGGACACTATATACCATCATGAAGGTAATCTTGTCCACTCCAAAACTCGTAAAAAGATTTCCAGAGTTGAACATCCCTGACACTCCAAATATCTATGGCACGAAAAAGTACACTTAAGGAAAAATAACAGAATAAATTATTTATCGAAACCAATCAATCAGAAAATAAAATAAAATAAAATAAATAATCAACCCGAAATTCAGGGTGCTCACATCCTACCCACCTTATAAAAATTTCGTCCTCGAAATTAAAATGGTCATACTCCCTCTAGGTCAAACCCCCACAATCAAGTCCCAGAACTTAAACAAAGCATACCATCAAAAGGGACGTCATACAGGGTCATGGCATACGGTGGTAGTGAAAGTCTCATCTAGGTATACTAGTCATGCTAACTGAATCGGTCATAGGGTATCAAAACACACAAGCAGTCTAGGGTGTTAAACCGAAAAAGACACTGAATACAAATCATCAAAACTGTAAGACAACCTACCATCCTATGTGAAAACTGGTACTTATCATAAAAATAAGGAAGGGTAACTACCAATTATCTATAAGGGTTGAGAAAAATCAAAATCTAAGTTAAAGAATGAAAGTCACTTGCATGGAAATCCAATCACAATATATATTAAGAATATTTAGTCTCGATACGACCTAAGTTGATCAAATTGGGGAAATCAAGATTTGGGCAATATGGAGGACAGGTTTTAAACAAAGTCTGAGAACGAGCATACAATGATGGAGATTCATGTCACAATCAAATTTAATTCAAATGAGTACAACCCAAGACAAGGAAAGATAATCGAAGTTGATTTGGTCATGATTAAGGAAACTAGGATTCAATGATATTGAAAACCCTTTTAGAGAAAAACAAGAAGATTTCATACGAAGTCGGTAAATCATCTCTCTCTAATACTATCAGTTTATCATTTGCTAAACCATATTTTTTTTTCACAAGTCCCAATATGAAAATCAGCCTTCATATGACTATCATCAAAATTTTATAACCTTCAGTCATCTAAACCTTTACCATGATCACCATAAACAAAATTTCTAACTTCTAAAATATTTTCCACGAAACATACCCCTCTTATTTAGGAGTCAACACTTATTCATTAAATTTTTTTTTAAATTCCTTCACCTCGTTTTAATTTAGATCCGAACCTCTAAATCCAGTTTATGAAATCCTTGTACTTGTTTAAGTCAAGTCTTGTATTTACTAAACTCCAATACCACTATGTCACACAAAATTTATTCTTGTTTATAAATCAACCTTCATGTTTTCTTCAACGTTCACCTTCAAATGTTATCCTTTTGAATTCTACAATTTTCTCCAACCATCTAAAAATAATTCCTATAACTTAAAATCCTTGTGTTCTCTCTGTCTCTAGTCACACTCTTACAATATCTAGTTCAACTTCGCATAATCATAGAATACAATTAAATTCTCCTTTCCATCTCTAAGTTTCTACATAGTCTTGTAATAGTTCCCAAGAATCAATAACCAAGATTTTCTATTCCATTCTAACTTTTACCACATCTTCCTCTCAATTTTTTTTTATTTTTTTTTATTTTTATAATTGACATCCAACGTTCTGATTCCTACAAATCATTCTATGATAACCATTTACGTCATTTCCGTACTAGATGATTTACGTCGCTTCCTCAATATTTCTCAGGCAAAATGATATGAAGATTCAAGAGTTTTCAAGGTATAGCTGACAGAATTATATACGAGACAGAGAATTGATGTAATCATGACAGTTATATAAGACAAGAATGATGGAAATAAAATATTGGCAGGAAGAGAAGGATAAAGGAATCTGTTCTGCTTATCTGTTTAAAAGAGGAACCCATTTTGAAATCAGGGCTATAATATCAAATCCAAATAAGGTCTAGCAAAATCATCGATTTATTGCATTAAGAAGAAATTTGTAAGAAGTTACACAAGGGTTTATAAAAACAGCTAAAGCTACTACTAAGTTAAATAATGAGAAACAAAACAAAACAAAATTTTTTTTTTGAAAGACTGAACAAAAGTAGTGAAAACATGTTCAAAAACATTTAAGGTACAATCTGATAATCATATGCGTCTATCCAAAATCATGGTGCTCTAAATCCTCGTCATACTAGTAAGCAAGGCTACGATAATCACAAAGTCCTCGATTTAGGCACATACATCTAGAATCGTGGTATTTAACATTTTCGCGATGCCGCTAGCTTAGCTGCGAAAACCATAAATTCCACCCCCAAGAAATATATCCAAAGCTAGACTATGTGTCCTCACCATGCTGGCTAATGTGACTATAGAAGACTAGATTCCAAACTTAGATAACCTAGCCCATATAATTTCATCTTGACAAAATTCAATTTAAATCAACAATGGATACCCAAAAATCAAATTTATCAACGAACATCAAGATTCAAAAATGAACAAAAATCCTTTAAATCATATAATACAAACTCGGATGCTACAACTAACATCAAGATTCAAAATTCAACAATCATTCATCAAAATCAATAAAAACAAACTCAAATTCAACAATAATCCATCAAAAATCAAATTCAACAACAGAAAGTAAAGATAAATCAAATTAAGGGAAAAAAGAGTTTTCAAATCGAAGTTAAATAAGATTCTCAAGGGTCGTCCCAGGAATCTCTCAAGGGTCCTAACTGTGATTGAGTACCTTCAAAATATATCCTAATCCTATTGCAGGCTGTAGTGGTACTCTAGTTCGAATACCACTACATAAACTCGACCTGCATGGGCCACCACTAAAAACGTGTCACGACCCGCTCCCTAGAGTTAGGGCACGAGAACGTAACAACGCCCAGCCTACGCCGCAGTGTCGGCGGTAGAACGCTGTCCTAGGTCTCAATGCATCTAACAGTATAAGACTAAACAGTTTATACTCCCCGAATGGGGATGACATAGCAGAATGTGAACTCAATCACATCTATGGTAGAGCATAATGGAAGATAGATAAAACATGAAATCCAAAAGAGATACAGAAGATAGAAGTCTAAGTGTCTAAGATACAAACTCAGAATACATCTCAAAACTCAAATACAGTAATCCATAAATACATCTCAAGACAACTGAAAATAAACTATGAATAAACCCTAGCTATCTATACAACCTCTACTGTCTCCTCTAGGTTAGCAGGCAACCTCCAGGCTATCTGTAAAATTTATCAACAGGTCCTGTCAGGACTGGAGCTAGCACAATACATCTAATAGATCATAGCAGGTTAGAAAATATAATCATGCAGTAAAGTAAGATATAAGATCTGAAGAAATACAGTATGTAAATAGAGAAAAAGAACTGTAATAGAAATATCTACTATAAGTAGAGAGCTAACAGTGGCTAGTGAGTCAGAGTACAATATAAACATGTGAGTGGCATAGAAGATTCTGGGAACTATACTATGGAGTGATTCTGGGAACTACACTACTTGGATATTATTCACATGTCTACTTCTACTCCCACATACCTCCAATCAATACACAAGGATCCAACCAGATTATGTTATGATTCCGTGCAAAGGCCCAGAAGGGGTGATACATGGATAGCCCATAAATGGGTGATTCTGGGAATGCCCACAATGGGGTAATTCTAGGAATGCCCATAAATGGGTGATTCTGGGAAGACTCTGTGATTATGAGAGTACATGTCACAAGTGATCGAAGAACCGTGAAGCATAGTGATACACCATGTAAGTGAAACACACAGAACATGTAGTATACTGTAAAACCCCTCAAATTTCAAAAAAATTTATTATAATTAAATCAGTATTGTAATAATAATTGG
>JANAVB010028197.1:5662727-5665227 GCA_029216955.1 Iris pallida
TTCTGGTGCCACCCTATCATTTATATCATCTAGATTTGTATATCATTGTGTAGCCGTGCATAAGATAGCTACTTCTACAATGCCTAAGAGTTGGAAAATTATTACTAGTGGGGTATAGTACCTGTGACTAGTACATGTAGACCTGTTCGATCGTCATTTATGGCCGAGAGATGAGAGCTCGACTTTTAGTATTTCCTATGCCAAATTTTGACATAGTATTGGGTATGGATTGGCTTAGTCAATATCATGCGATTTGGACTGCCACAGGGGTTGTGCTATATTAGACCGCCAGGCCAGCCGGAGTTTGAATTCAGAGAGGAAGCATTGAGAAGGGAGTATCTCAGTATCATGAGCTTGCATGGCAATGGAGGTTGCCCCGCCACCGATCATTGATGAGTTTTCTGATGTCTTTCCCGATGATCTGCCGGTCTACCACCCGATAGAGAGGTTGAGTTCACCATTGCTCATACCAGGAGCGACACCAATCTCTTCAAATGTTTATCGACTAGCGAAGAAGAAGCTGGATGAAATGAAGGTGCAGCTGCAGGAGTTGCAAGACAAGGGATTTATCAGACCAAGTGTATCACCTTGGGGATCCCCGGTCTTGTTTGTGCCAAAGAAAGATGGAACAGTTCGTATGTGCATTAATTATAGGGCTCTTAATGCTGTGACGATCAAGAACAAGTATCCCCTGCCCAGAATTGATGATCTATTTAACCAGCTGACAGGAGCCTAGGTATTTTCGAAGATTAATCTGAGGTCGGGATACCATCAAGTGAAAGTTCGGAAAGAAGACATCCAGAAGACGGCATTCAGGGCTCGGTATGGTCATTACGAGTTCTTAGTAATGCCCTTTGGTTTGACAAATGCACCGGCTGTGTTCATGAATTTAATGAACAGAGTATTCCATAAATATCTTGATAAGTTTGTCGTAGTATTCATCGAAGACATTTTGGTGTATTCAAAGAACCATGAAGAGCATGAGGATCACTTGAGGAAGGTGCTGGAGATCTTGAGGCATCAGAAGCTGTATGCAAAGATGAGTAAGTGTGACTTTCTTCTAGATCATGTTTCATTTCTTGGACATGTTATCTCAGGAAAAGGCATAGAAGTGGATCCGACGAAGATATCAGCAGTGGAGTCGTGGCCAACCCCAACCGATGTTTCAGAGGTACGAAGTTTACTTGGACTTGCCGGATATTACCGGAGGTTCGTAGAGAATTTTGCAAGAATTGCGCAGCCTATGACGAAGTTGACTCACAAGGATCAGAAGTTCGAGTGGACGGAAGAGTGCCAAGCTGCTTTTGATGATTTGAAGAAGTACCTTACTACTGTACCAGTCTTGACCATTCCATCGGGATCTGGAGGTTTTGTCATCTATAGCGATGCTTCCGGGAAGGAATTAGGATGCGTCTTGATGCAGCATGGGAAGGTAGTTGCATATGGTTCACGGCAGTTGAGGACCCACGAAAAGAATTATGCCACGCACGACTTTGAGCTTGCGGCGGTGATATTTGCCTTGAAGCTTTGGAGGCATTATCTGTATGGAGAAACAGTGGAGGTATATACAGATCATAAGAGTCTCAAGTATGTCTATACTCAGAAGGATTTAAATTTGAGACAAAGGCGTTGGTTCGAGTTGATGGCAGATTTTGATATTGAGTTACAGTACCATCCAGGGAAGGTGAATTCAGTAGCAGATGCATTGAGCCGAAGGTCTATGGCACACTTCTTGACATCAAAAAAGGATTTGCTATATGACTTGGAAAGGATGGGCATCGAAGTTGTTAGGCCTGGAGGAGTTGCAAAGATGATGAACCTTCAGGTTCAATATTTATTAGTAGAGCGGATCAAGGCGACCTTACCAACAGATGCCAGATATCAGAGGCTTTGATAGAGGACAGAGCAAGGACGGCAGACTGGATTGAGGATTCACGAAGATGGGACCTTGAGGTACGGAGATTGCCTCTATGTTCCTAATGGAGAGATCAGGCAGGAGCTGATGACAGAGGCTCATAGCTCGACCTATTCTATTCATCTAGGAGGTACGAAGATGTACAGGGACCTGAGACAGCACTATTGGTGGCATGGAATAAAGCGTGAGATAGCACGGTTCGTAGCAAAGTGCTTGGTGTGTCAGCAAGTCAAGGCTGAACATCAGAGGTCCGCAGGATTATTGCAACCGCTTCCGATACCTGAGTGGAAGTGGAAGCATATCACTATGGATTTCGTTACGGGATTTCCAAGAAGCCCAGCTGGACGAGATGTAGTTTGGGTGATTGTGGACAGATTATCGAAGTCTGCTCATTTCATACCATTTCGAGTGGGGCAATCTACAGAGGTATTGGCAGATTTATATATGAAGGAGATAGTACGATTACATGGAGTACCAGTCAGTATAGTCTTCGATCGAGATTCGAGATTCACATCGTACTTCTGGAAGAGCAAGCAGGAAAGTCTGGGCACAAGACTAAAGTTCAGCACTGCTTATCACCCCCAG